>JAOXNH010000008.1:643346-666849 GCA_028566575.1 Bartramia longicauda
AAAAAAAAAAAACAAAATAAAACACAGTACAATCCCCCCCCCCCAGCCCTGAATGCAAAGACTTAGGAGCCAAATGTCACCACAGCTCCCATCCCCTCCGGAGGAAGCGCTGGTGCTATCAGTTTAAAGCATTACATTTGCATATTCATGTCCCTAATTTGCTCTTTGGGGGCTGAGATCTAATAACTAATGAGAAAGCCTTCCTGTGCGTGCGGAGGAAACCCTGATTATGTCACAGATGCGTTAGGAAAAATAATCAGATATAAATAAGTGTATGTCCCCGAGAAAAGGCTTCCCATCATTAAAAACTTAGCAAAGACAAAAAATCCCTTCCTGTGCCCATCCAGGGCCCACGCAGCCCCACGGCCACGGGGTGGGCTGGAGGTGGCCACCAGTGGTGGCAGCCCCCGTGCCCTGGGTGACACCGAGTCCCCAGTGCCGGGATGTGCAGGGTCGGGGGGCACGGGGGGATGCTGTCGTGATAGAGGGAGGCACTTCACTCACAAGAGAGAAGCAACAATACACTTTATTGATATAAAACAGTGATTTAACAAATTTTGATACTACTTTCTATCCTGCTGGCTGGGCCAGATGCTGAGGAGGATGCTGAGAGAGGGATACTTAGGGGCCAGATGCTGAGGGTGGGATGGTGAAGGCTGGGATACTGATGAGGGGATGCTGAGGGGTGGGATGTTGAGGGGGGATGATGAGGGGGATACTGAGGGTGGGATGCTGAGGGGGAATTTGAAGGGGGGATGTTGAGGGGGCTGGAGACCTGCTTGGCTGTACAGCAACAAGGCACTGAGCCTTGGGAATAGGCTGGTTTTAGGGAGCCGGGACCGACACAGCGAGTGCCCAGGGACCCGCCGTTACCAGCAGGAGCTGCTGGAAGCCTATTGATGGGGGCTGGACGACCAGCTGACTTCAACAGCTACGCTGCCAAGTGATGAATCCCTTCTGTTCACCCTTAATTAAATTTCTTTTAGCAACACAATAGCTCAGTTTTATGCCTGCCATTTATCAGGAATTAAAGTGATTGGCACCATTGTTGGCAGGGGTATCGATTATGAGGCGGATGGCAGGAGGTGGCGACTGCTCAGCATCCCCCTGCGCTCCCAGTCCTCGTTCCCTGAAAATGGAAGTGCACAAAAACCGCTGGAGCGCCTGTATCTGCTGGAATTAATGGGGTGTGGGGGGGTCTGGTGTGAGCACCGGATTTAATGTGAATTTCCCGTGGGTGAGAAAGTTTCAGGAGGGTGCTGGGCTCAGGGGCTGAGCGGCTCAGGGCGGCAGGAGCATTGCCCTCTTGCTGCGGGAGCAGAGGTCAGAGTTATCTCAAGAAAAGGTGAAAAGCCCTGGGCTGGAGCCGCGCGTTACCGGGTATTTATTCCTTGCGGTGCCTGGAGTGCTCCTTCTATCTGATCTGTCAAGGGCTGCAATTACATACGTTGTTGTCGGTAGCAAATAAAGATTAAGTTGTCAAAACGATGGAGAGGCCGGGTTTGAGGCTGCTGCCCGAGGGGGGAGCCGTGCGCTGACAAGGGCTGCCCAAACGCGGGGCGCTGGAATGGTGCTCCATGGAGAGGGTGAGCTCCGGGAGGGAAAACATGCACCTGGTTTGGCCGGAGCAGAGTGCAGAAGTGATGTGTGGCAGCAACCTGGTTGGAAAAAAGCAAACCCAAGCACATTCCCTCCTGGGGAGGGCGGGTGCCGAGCCGGAGCGGGGATTTGCTCCGCAGCAGCCAGCCAGGAGGGAGTCAGCGCAGCATCCCTGCTATCGGCCCCTGGCAGGCAGGATCCAGCTGCCAAGCCCGGACACTTGGCCTTTTTCCTTCGTTTTGCGCTGGTTTTCATCCTGGTGAACAGAATGTCACTGATGCCCATCGGTGTGATGGCAGCCCCGAGCCTCTGCTCCAGGCATCCTGTGAGTATTTCCCGTGCCAAGCTCCCCGGGCACTCGCTGCCCTCTCGGTGCCGGGTAAATATCGTACGGCTCCGAACCGGGAAACCACTTCCCAGCATCGCCGTGTGTCAGACCCCTCTTTAGCCTCCAGTGCTCTCGACGGTTTATCATTACTAATTCCTTTGGTAATTATGCTAATAACAATAATCAGGGCGAGCTCGCTGGGCCGTAATGCCTGTGTATGCTGTGCTGTTCCGTGTGAATTCCGCTTGGGACGTGCGGGGGTTATGAGACCCATCCGTACGCCACCGGGAGCGGCGCCGGGCAGCGCTTTGCTGTGTAATGTTCGTTTCACGCTCCGCAAGCAGTTGCCCTGTTTAAATTGCAAATATTAGTCGTGCTGCCAGGCTTCAAGGGTGACTGTGGCTTACTCATCCCAGCATGAGCCCGGTTAAAATGCAGAGCTGGGTTTCAGGCAGACAAGTTGTGCTTTATTGAAGAGAAAAAAAAAAAAGATGATGGTGTCTGCATTAATGAAATTGCTTGAGATTGATTATTCCTCTTTTTGAGTGGTTTATCAGGGAAACAACTTTAATTCCTTAATCGACAGAGACAGGGGAGCCGTCACTTCCATTCTGCCTCGCGAGGCGCGGTCGCTGCCGTCAGGGCCCTGCCGCTCGGGGATGATGCTGTTGCCTTCAAACTCCGACCGAGGATCTGAGGAGCCGGGATTAAAGAGGAGCTGTGCAAATCCGTGATCACAGAGCCACCGGCTCCGCTCCGTGGGACCCATCGGCGGGGAGGAAACGCTGCCAAACTGCTGGGGAAATTCCTGCAGAGTCCCAGGTTTCACTGAAAGTCGGCAATTTCAGCCCGAGTTGTGGGTCTGGAGTTGAATGTGAGCCAAGCTCCCAGCACAGCCTTATCTATCCTCAACATCAACCCCTCTTAAGAAAATAATAAAGAAAAAAGTCTTCCGCTTTCTTTTCTTTCAGCTAATACATTTTAAATAAATTATATGATTAAAAATGTTAAAAGTTTAATCAGCTCCCCTATTGTGCTAAAGTTCAAAAGGAACATTTATCAGTCGCGAGTTTGGGCCGCAATTTGTGTGTGCGGCTGAAAGCTTTTTAATTCACTCAACGGGAAGCAACGAGCAGAGTTGATTAAATGGGAGCTGGTAATTTATTCCCAGCCGACAGCGGTTCAGGGCACCCTCGGAAAGTTTGCAGCCCTGACAGCCCGGTCCTCCCCGGTGCCAGCGGGTGGCTGTCACCAAACCCTGCAGCGAGGATGCAGGAGTGACCCCAAGAGCATCCTCTGGGTGCTCCTGCAAACACCAGCCCCCGCAGCCAGGTAAATCATCCCCTTCTCCGTCTATCCAGGTCACAGCAAGAACCCTGCCCCCCTCCTTTCAGGAGCTCAGACACACTGTTTGGCACGGACTCGCTCCAGGCTCTCCCTCCCCCGGATCAGTTTAATTGGTAGCGAGTGAAATCCTGACAGATTTTTGTGCTGTATTTTTAATTTAAGCGAAGGGAGGACTGTTCTGTTGCAGTGTGTCCCCCCGCCCCACTCACTCCTTGTGCAGGGGGGCCAGGGGGGGACCAGCCAGCCCTGCCTGGGGTCTGCCTTCGGGGAAGCCCCTCCGTGCCTTAATTAGCCCAAAGTCCTTTGTTGCTGGTCACGGCTGACAGTGTGGCTCCTCGTGCTCCACGCTTCCCTCGCCGTTCGAAAAGCACCGCTTAAAAAATGTGCAGATAAACTGCTGCAACTGGAGAACTTCTTGCAGATCTGAGAATAAAACTTCACCGTGTGGTTTTGGATTGTTCACCCCCATCTCGCCTCCTCGGACCCCGTCATCCTCCATCCCGAGGGCTCTCGGCTTGGCCAGAGGCGTCACCTTCGCCAGCCCCACACCATCTTTCTGTCACCTGCGCCTTTCGCTTTTATTGTCCAATAAAGGAAAGGTCAGACCCCGTGTAATGAAGCTCCCGGTGCCGCTGCCTTAAAATCACTCTTTCACCAGCAGTAATTAGGGGGCTGGTGCTGAGCAAACTCTGTTCTCATTTAGCTGCACGTCATTGCATCTCCAAGTGCAAGGCTTTTGAGGCTCGTGCCCTTTTCCGTCGGCAACCGCCCGATTCACCTCCCCGAGGCTCGGAAGCTGTTGTCAGTCCTGCCCCGTGTGCCTGGTGTGGTGGCAGAGCGGGGAGCAGGCAGGGTGGGCAGCAGCAGGCAGGGACATCCTGCGGGGCAATGGAGCCCAAAAGCTGGGCAACAAATCCCATGGCATCACTGCCCAAGGCAGCGGCTTCCCAGAGCCAGGCTGGGGAGAGGCAGCGATGGGGCCGGGCGGCATCCCTGGGAATGGGTCAGGGGTTGGGGTTTTCCTCCCCTTCATTTCTCACTTGTCTCCCAGCAGATGTGGCTCCTTCCGGCCCGTGCTGGAGACACAGCTCTCCAGGGTCCTCCTGCATCCCCAGGACCTGGGATGAAGGATGCCGCACACGAAACCAAAGCCACTTTATTACCATTCTGGAGAAAGTTAAATCCTTTTCATATTGCTAACAGCAAAATGAGCAACTGCTGACATCCAGGCTCTTCTAGAGAGCAAGCCTGCATCCATTTTAAGTACTGAAAACATGCCAGCATGGTAATGTCCTCTCTCATCTGTCTCCCCTGCTCCTTTCCTCTGCTTTTCCCAGTCCATCGGGGATCCTGGGAACACCAGCAGCAGCCGCCGGCGGCTGTTGAAGAGTTAAGGGTCTGTTTTTTCCGCTGCCACTCTTCCTTCCACAGGGAAGACAAATGATTCATTATATTCCCCATCATTTTCTCTGATGCCTGGCTGCCTCCCATCGAGATGTTGGGCCTGCACCATGCAAAGTCATTAACGTGATCTCCAAGAGGAGCCGCGCAGAGCAGTGTTTCCTATTTGTACGTGGTGATTCATGCCGGGGGCAAACCAGTGTGATCAATTCCAGTTTGCTCTCGGATCTTTACGAAAATGCCTACATACAGAGACGTGGCATGAGAATATAAACAGTGACGTCCAGCTTTTACCAGGCACAGGAGGGAAAACTGTGGCTGCGGAAGGTTTCACGAGCGGGTAGGGTGGATGAGACGCCTGCGGGCACTGCAGGGGGGGACACGGCAATGGTTTATTGTGGGGACTATCGGCTTCCACCCTCCCCTGAGGTAAACATTGAGCTCATCTTCTCCTGGGCAATATTCGCCTCTGGGATCCCTGAATTACAACCCTCAATTTCGCAGCGTCAGAGCCGGGCAGCTCCGGGCAGGGCAGAGCAAATCACAGGGAGCAAAACACGGCGCTTCCCCTGGAAGGTTTTGCGCAGCGAGAGCTCTCTGTCGGAAAAATGCAGGGGCTGAGAGCTGGATGCGGAGCTTTCCCCTAAAAACGCTCCCTTTCCACTCACAAGAGTGAGTCACGGCTGAGCTCTGGGAGCGGCTGCGTGCCGTTAAGGTAATTCGGGAGGTTTCTGAAACCCAGCTGCACGAGCAAAATGCTCCAGCTCTTGATACCCAAATCCAGAGGTTTTCTCGATGGCACAAGCAAGCTGGATCTCATGGCCCTGGGTCAGACCAGATATCCCAGATCCAGGGCGGACTGTGGGGGGTCTCCTGCACTGAAGGGATCGGCAAGGGATTCATTTTCTAAGAGAGATTCAGGGGCATACAACGGGATGGAGACCACATCCAGCCCATCAGAGGGCTGATGTCCACAAACATCTGAGCCCCCAGTGCCAATCCAAAAAGCCTGTTCTGTCCCCAGCACAATCCTTATTCCTGTGTGGCCGGAGCACTCTGCCAGCTGGGAGAGAAACAGCAATAAAAGTGATTAACAACAGGCCCTATTAATATACAAAGAGCAAAGTGTGTTTTAGCTTCTCTCTGGAGGCTTGTGTTATTCCTGTTATTATTTTTAACTGTCCTCTCCTGGGCTGCTCCGGGCACCGGGAAGAGCATGCTTGAAATGAAATGGAAATTATATGTTTTAAGTAGCTGGGTGGGGAGGTGGAGGCTGCTGTGGCCAGTGGGGCAGCGGAAAAGGGAGAAATCCATCATGGAAATTAGGGCTGCCATTGCCTTGGGCACTGGTGGTCCCCCTGGCATCGGATGGGCCGGTGGCCCCCGGGAGCATCGCCTGAGCCGGCTGGGCAGGCAAGCGGCAGGGAGGAGCTGGGGCTGTTCCCCGTCAGCACGGAAGCCACTGGTTTATTTTGATAGGCAGGAGCCATTCCTGTTCACAGACCTTTAATGTAATGTGGGAATTAGTAATTTGTGATAGTGGCTGAAATCACTTTTGAATACATAAAACATAAATACAGCAAAAGCGAAGAAATGAGCCATAACTCTCCCTAATGGAAGCCCCGGCCTCCCCGCTTTTTATGGCGCAGGAAAAAAATGGCCCCACTATTTTCGATCATTAATTTTGTATCGGCCTCAACTGTGGTGCTGCTGGTTTCCAAAGCACTTTTTGCAAAATAATGAGGCTATTTATTAGTAGCAACGAGGCTGCACAGAAAGAAGAGTTGAGATAGTTTCTATAGTAACTCCCTGCTAAAACATTTGACACTCGCCCTGGCTAAAGCTGTTCCGTGCCCGGCTGCCAGCCCGCGCCGAGCGGCCCCGCAGGGAGCTTGGGACAACCAGTCCCCGCGCTCGTTTTTCTCCGTCCATTACAGGACCTGCTTTAAGCCATTACGAGCACCGTATGGGTGCCTGAGGGAGCAGCCCGGTCGCAGGGCCAGCATCCCCATTTTGGGGTTTATTTATCTGGCAGCATTTCCCCAAAAATGCTGTGGAGTAGGTGGGAAGGGAGGTACGGACCCTGCCAGCCCGGTGCCGGCTCGGTGGGATGCTCGGTGAGGGGATGCACAGCAGCCCCACTCACCGGCTCTCACAGCCCCTGGGATGAGGTGCAACAGCTCTTTTCTCCCTGCCCAGCATCTTTCTGTCTTCTTCCTCATCCGTGGGTTGTGTTTTCATTGGGCATAAATGTATATTCCCGACCCATCCTCCTCCTCAGAGAAGAGGGGCAGGAGGGGAGCCGGATGGCCGAGCGCAGGCTGGCCATGGAGCATCCCGATGCTCACCAGGAGCACCAGCCAGAAACTGCTTCAGGGCTGCTGCTGGTCTCTGCATGGCAGCAGAATTTCTAGCAGTAATTGCATTTGGCCATTCAGTTACTTCCACAAATAAGGGAAAACACAATTATTCACGTTCGCCAGTCGGATACCGTGGGAACTAAGAACAAATTCCATTTTTCTTCGACGCAGCTCTACAAATGGTTTGTATTGAGTTAGGAAACAATAAAAATCCCTGGCACCACAACATTCATACATTCAAGCCAACGAAGCGACTGAGCAGCCCTTTTGGGGGGAGCTGCAACACAACGTGTTCTCCCGCCAGCAGGATGGGGCGCGGGTCTTGCTGTGTTACCTGGCAGAGCATCCCGCATCCCACTGCCAGGGGGTGATCCTGGGCAGCCTCCACGCTGGGATTGGTGCGGGATGCTCTGGAGCACGCCCAGCAGGGACCAGCTCACATTTGCAGGTGCAAGAGCGAGGTGGGCATCCTTGCACAAGGAGGGTCTGAAGACCTACATCTCTCACCATCCAGCTCCATCTGGGTAGCAAATACATTCCAGAAAATCGTGAATGCCTGAAGATTAAGAAGAGGCTAAATTTACTGAGGAAACAGTTATTCACTTGGCCCCATACGACAGCTGGACAAACAGGGCTTGGGGAAGGAGGATAAATCAGTCCCGACCCATCGGTGTTTGCAGGGGGATGGAGCATCCTCCAGCCCAAGCTCCAGCTCCGGCTTCTCCTGTCCTCAGCGAAACTGTTATTAAAGTTGGCAAGCCATCATGAGAAATAAAGATTTATCGTGGCGTAATTTCCCAGGAGGGACAGAGATTAATGCCGAGGGGAGGGGAACCAGCATTCGTTTTCTGTTTGAGAAGTGGAGGAGCTTTTCACCCCCCCCAGGCCCCTGTGCTCGGGCCAGAAGCCGGCAGTGGTCCAGCCGGGGAGAACGGCCTCGGGGCTCCATCCTGACCCTGCTGGGAGCCAACCCACCCCTGCGGGGAGCATCCCAGAGCATCCTGCTCTGGAAACTCAGCACTTTCATTCTGCTGACCTGGCAGATGGGAGGTAAATCCAACGGCGGATTCCAACATTCACCAAAATCAGACGAGAGCTATTCCACTCAGGATCCTTTCCCCAGGCTCAGACTTGCCTACCCCCGCCCCTTCTTGCTGCCTTGCTCCTCTCCCGGGGCAGGATGAAGGCTCTCCTTCTGCCTCCTCACCTCTACCCTTTTTGGAGGCTTTGATAGGAAAAGCAAAGCAACGTCAGGAACCCCGGAGGTGTTTCTGCAGCCCCAGGACCCCCCTTGGGGCAGGCAGCTGCCCCACAGCTCTGCCCCACAGAGACCAGTGCTCGGCAGCAGGGGCCCATCGAGGCTCCCGCACCTCTGCCTTCTCTTTTCTAAAGTCATCTTAAATTTTGCCCTTTAAGGCCACTTACGGCACGGCCTCTGGTGAGGGATTCCCTGTGCATCAGGGGGTGGCAGAACTTTGCTCGGTATCCCACGGGAGGCTCTTACACTGGTGATACCGGCCAGAGCCCCAGCTCCCAGCACTGCTGCCCATGATGGATTTTAGAGCAGGAACGGTGCTAAAATACATCCGTGGGAGGTAGTGCCATGGCATGGCACAGCACAGCTGGCACCTGGCCTGGGGTGGGCAGAGGGGACATCACAGCGACGCTCAACCATCCCAGATACCTGGAGTGATGGGAGAAGGGGGACATGAGGAAAGCTGCAGAGGGTTTTTTCCAGAGAAAAAGATCATCCCTGGGCTGAGCAAACCACCCCTGACAGAGACCAAAGCGTTCTCCTGAAAGACCCTGATTTTTGTTATTGCTCTTCGTGTTATTGCGCTTTACGGGAGGAGAGAATCCTTGTAATGCATATTTCAATTTTGGCTGAAAAACTTTCATCATTACCATTTCAATTAAAATTGCTCTTTGAAGCAGTGTGTCTGCAGGCTCAGCCACACAAATCTTTGCTTTCATGAACGTGAAAAACTTGAAAAATAAAAATGACCCTATTTTATCCCTGTTTTCTTCCTGTCGGCACCCTGCGAGGTTTCCATCCCGGGGCTGGTGTTGGAGGGGATGAGGATGGCTGCCTTCGCCCGGCGTGGTGAACACCTCGGTGGGTGCAATGCCATGCCCCCTGAGCTGGCCGGTTGCCACGGTGATGGCTGAGTCAGCCGGGTACCAACTGCCCCCCTGCCAAGGCAGGAGCAGGCCAGGGGTTTACGCTTTACAAACCAGCAATGTTTTGGCAGGAACAAGAAAAGGCACCACAGAAGTTTGGCTACGATGGCGCACGGTGGCAGGATGGGGTCGGATGTGAAGCACAATATCCGTGGTTTGCTCCGGGGCAGGGAAGTGCTCCTGGAGCAAGGGCAGGTCTTGCCCTGGTGAGATGCTGAGGGAGATGCTCACTGCCCCCATCACCTCCCACCTTACACAGAGCTAAATTCAAGCAAGAACTCCACTAATCCTCTCCTGGCGTTGGCTTTGGGGCAGTGCCCCAGCCCCTGATGGGTCAGCAGGAAATCAGGGGTACGGGAGGAGGACGGGGTCCTGCCTCGAAGGCTCACCAGGCTCCCCTACCTCTGCTGGGGATCCTGGGATGGACCGTGAATATGCATGAGGCGGAGATTATTCAACACTTCCATAAAACAAACTGCTGTTCAACACTAATTTATGGATATACTGAATTATCTAACACAAATGTAAATAGGATTTTAAAAGAGATATCAGGAGAGGCACCTACAATCGAGTCAATCTCCTCTGCAGAGCAGCAGAAGAAGAAAAGTGGAAGAGGAGCCCGGTAATTTATGCATCTGTGTGTCCCGCTCTGTCCTCAGGAACGCGGGTACCAGTGGCTGCCTCCCGTCCTTCATAACTGCTCACAATGTCATCTTTTTAATGAAAATTAAGTGCTTTGGTTGTACTAAATAGAAGCTGTGCGGACATGGCTAATTGCAGCACTGGGAGATGGCAACCTCATTTGAAAGGAAGCAAGTCCCGGGAGGATTCAGCACGGACTCTTCAGAAACAACAGACGCCGTGGACTTAGAAGGACTAAAAATATTTTTCCTGCATCTGCGCGAGCTGTTTCATTTCCTCTTCATTTTCTCTAATTTTCTTTGTCTTCAGCTTTAACTGATTTGATGCATCCTAATTAGGAGCACATCTGCCCGCTCCCGCGGCGTCCCGGCTGACCCGGCGTCAGGGCCAGCGGAGAGATGGAGGGATGGAGGGACGGATGGGGCAGCGATGCTCACTCAGTGCTGCAGGATGCCCCTCTCTAAGGACCCAGGGATGTCCCTCCCGGTCCCCAGCAGTGAGCCCTGGGTGCCTCCCAGCCCTCCCCAGGGGAAGGTTTTCCACCTGCAGAGTTTCCTGTGCCATTATCCTGGGTTAGAGGATGCCAGACCATTTTCCCTATGCGTACGGTCGCTTTCCTGGCAGGAACTGGTGTGGGCAGGATCGCACCCGCTGCCGCTGGTCCTCAGATCCCTGCCGATGGGACTGGGGATGGCTTTTTCGGGTTAGCCATCACTTAAGAAAAGCCTGTGTAAATCCAGTGCTCAGAACTCATTTATTCTGCTTCTAATATATGACAGTGTTTTTCATCCTGCTCTTAAAGAAAATCCATCCTCACATTCGAGCTAAGAGCAAATCCCTGGCAAGATTAGGTTAGCCTAGAAAAACTCAGCCTGTAAGCAATTACCCATCGCTGCCAAGGTGTTTTGTCTCCTGGCATAAGGAAATCAAAATCCCCAACCAACGATTCATGGGAAGAAGCGGCTCCGATACAAGAACAAAATGTGTGTTGTGTCCTTTCTTTAATCAAGTTAATGGTCATCATTTCACATGCTAATGTCTCCTCAGTGGTCCATCAGCTCCGTACAGCTGCAGCCGCCTTCAATCCGGCGCAGTTTACCTAAGAGACCCAATTACGCGCTCTCCTCGGAGGGAGCCAGCTCCAAACATCGCAAATGAACCCCAGCGCCGACGGCTCCGGCTGCGACAGAGCTTTGCTCTGGCACCACGAGCAGCAGGGGAGTGATTTCAGGGCTTTGGGTGACAAAATGAAGAGCAGAAGGGTTTCTGTGCCCCTTCGTTGGGTTCCCCAGGAGGGCTGGGGAATGGGCAGGAGGCTGTGGGGGCACTGGGGTACCCCAGGGCTGAGCTCGCTGGGGTGTCTCCAGGGAGCCCAGGGCCACCAGCCCTGCCAGGCTGCCTGTGTCAAGAGACAGTGACATTTTCATTGCCATCTAGTGGCAATCACTCACAGCTGCTTCTTATCCTCCATTTCCTCATGCAATCACCAATAACCAATAACAAAATAACTAAATCCAAATAGTCAATATTTCCCCCCCGATGGACAGGGCCTGGGGTGCCTGCAGCGGAAGGTGCTGATCAAAGGCGAAGCACAGAGTTGGTCTGTAACAAAAAGGATGCTCTGGTTCTCTGGCTTTGTTTCCAGGAGCAGAAACCCAACCGGAGAGACACCCACCCTCCCGAGCACCCCCCAGAGCCGCAGTCAGCAGCAGAGTCAGTTCTCCCCTGCATTACCCGGGCAATGAGCAGAGCACGGCGCAGGGGAAAATTATGCTGTGGAAGCAGCAGAAACCCTGGTGCTCCGGGCACTCCAGCAGGGTCCTTGCTGCCTTTCCGGGGCTCTTCCTGCTGAAAAAATGAGGGGTTTGTGCATCCCTCACTGCTGCTTGCCTGCTCACAGCCCCAGCAGCACCCTGGCTCCCACTGACACCCCTGGAGCATCCTCCTGGACACCCCCTCCAGGAGGACCCATGTCCCAAACAGCAGGATGAGGGGCAGAAGAGGGGCTATGCCCCACACTGTGCTGGGATGCCCAATCCCAGCAGAAGAGGATGGATGCAGCACCCTCACAAGAGGCTTGACAGCTGCTCGCAATCTCCAAGGGCTGGGAGATAAGGGGGCTGCCAGGGAAGAGCCGGACCAGAGAGATAAGAGAGCTTATTCCGTTCAATTATTGAGCAGATAAGGCAGCGCAGGCGAGCCCGGCTCTCCTAATCCATTGCAGCGAGACGCAGAGGGTCGGCATCTTCCAGAGGAGCCGTCCCCACGTGGCTGCGGTGGGACCCATCAGGGGCTGGGCGATGAGCCCCGCCACCCCCCTCAGCCTCCTGCTGGAGACTTTACGAGCCGGGGACCACTCGGACTCGTATTTCTTGTGAAATACGGCCCTGGCATTTCTCTCAACCTTTGCGCAAAGGTTAGGAGGGAGCTTGATGAGATTTGCACGATGCCGGGGAGTTGGGATGCGCTGTCGGTGGAGAAGATGGAGCTCTCTCCCGGGAAGCGGCGGCTCAGCCGTGGCTTCCAGGGCTGGAGAGGAGTGGGAGCGGAGGAGCGTGGGCTGCAAGGTCGTCCTCCTGCAGCCACGATGCTCTGCCAGGGCTCGTCTGGACAGAGGGAGGAGAGCTGAGAAGTCGCAGGGCTGCTGCAAACACCACCACGAGAGACAACCCCCTCCCAGGATGGCTGTGGAGAGGGGTTTGCAGCACAGGGGGGCCCTGGGGGGATCAGGGACAGGATCAGCCCCTGGAAGGGTCTCGAGAAGGCCTGGCCCCTGGTACAGCTGATTGTGGCAAAGGAGGGACAGGCAGCAATGGGGGACAGCAGGCTGGGAGTGGTGCAGGAGGTTACGGGGCTGGGGGCAGGCAGACCCCCCCAGGGACCAGCATCAACCTTTGGAGACAAACAATAGTGTCCCTGGTGCCTTCCTCAGGGGGGAGGAAGGAGCTCTGCCTTGCCCTCCACGGGGTGGGCAGGGATGGGCAAGTGCCAAGGAAGGGAAAAAGCACGTAGGAAATGTCTTCTGGCTGCGGTTTCACCTGGGCGCCTCTAATTTACTCGCACGATTAATTGGAACCATAAATCTGCAGCTGCAGTTAAGCACATGCACAGGACTGAAGATGGTTATTAAAGCCTTTCCTGCATCCTCTCCCTCGCCGGTGGCCCAGACGGGTGCTGGCGTGTGCCGGGGAGCACAGAGCCAGCCCCGCACGGGGACTACTCTGTCACCATCATCTCCCTCCCTCACTGCTTCCCGACAGCACCTTCCCTGCGGCACATGGACCCCAAACCACTGGGAAAGGGCTGGAGCTGGGATACCTCTGCCCCCCCCAGCACTGCCCTCCCCACAGAACCATTAATTAACTGCAGACTGACACCGCTCTTAACGAGCACGGCTCCCAGGACCTGCTGGTCGGATGCCGATGCAGTTTGCAGAAGCCACCTGTACGATATCACTGGCCCAGGGCTGGAATCAAATCCCCTCCCTGGAAAAAGGGCTGGCACAGCTTCCCCTCACTGCCTGCCACAGGACCGTGATAAACACAGCCCAAAACATCCCCAAACCGTCCCTGGGCTGATCTGCAGGCACAAACGAGCCATCCTTCCACCGCCCGTAGCTGCGCACGCTCGGATTAGGCCAGGACACAGCTTCGTGCTTTGGGGAAAATTCCTCAGATTTTTAATTATCACAGGCAATTAAGACTTTAATTCTGCCAGGCTCCAGCTGCCGCTGCTGGCGCGGCTCCAGCCATCGTCTCCGAAGGCTGCGGCGGGGATGCTGGGCCCGGATGAGGAGCTCCAGGAGAGGGGCTGGTCACCGTGGCCACGGCTGGGTGACAGGACCAAGGTCATGGTTGGCCCATGGGGACACATCAGTGGTGCCCAGAGCTGGGAGAGTGGCTGGGAAGGCAGGGGGAGGGATGCTGGGATGCTCCCATGAGCTGCTGGCTGGCCATCAGGGCAACCAGGGCATATGTAAGAGGAGTACCCGTGAAATGCCAATTACACTGTGAAGAGTCAAGTATTTTATGGAAGGCAGAAGGATGAGGAGGGAAAAACAAGAGCAGCATTAAAAATAGATCAAGGTAACGAGGTGAGAGAGGTGGCTGGGGAAATGAGAGCCCGCGCAGGGGGCGGGGGATGAGAAGCGGCTGGAGACGGAGGGGAAGCATCCAGCTGGGTGAGGATGTATGGACAAACCACCACGGACCCCAGGGAAACCCCATCCGGCCACCCCCAGAGAGGGCCACGCTCGGCCGAGGATGTGAAAAGCAGCCAGGGGAGCAGAGCCTAATAGACAGAGAGCATAATAAAGTAATCCGGGTCCCACTGCAACAGCTTTTCTCTTTTCATGGTGGAAGCTCCTTTCACAGCTCATCCAGCGGACGCTGATACAGTTGTAACACGCACGCAGGGGGATGCGTCTCTCCACGGCTGCCTTCTGCCTTATCACAAATAAATATCACTACAGAAACCGGAGGAAGCACGAGCTCGGCCTCATCTGGCATCCCACAATGTAATTAGTTAACGCACGTCAACTGGAGCCTGAAATTCGGAATACAGAAATCAGAGGAGCTCACCCAACGAAACGGAAAATGAGAAAGCCTCACCCAATGAAGGAGCTCTCTAAATATAACCAGTGCTGCAAAATTATGTCAG
Source organism: Bartramia longicauda (assembly GCA_028566575.1). Classification (NCBI taxonomy): domain Eukaryota; kingdom Metazoa; phylum Chordata; class Aves; order Charadriiformes; family Scolopacidae; genus Bartramia; species Bartramia longicauda. The sequence continues at coordinate 657,864 of JAOXNH010000008.1, forward strand.
AGAATAATTCATACGCAGAAATAGCTCTAAAACTTAGTGGCAGCATGAGCAGCTAAATAGAGCAAACCCCAAGGAACAATAAGGAAACTGCACAAACACGACGGAAGTGCGAGAGCAGCACAGCAGCCACGGTAAAAAATATTCCAGGGTAGTTCCTGTAAGCGGTGCCACCCCTCCGGATTGCAGGGGGGGAGGAAAGCCGTGGGAAGACGTTGCGGGGGGGTTCCCTCACTCACTGCCAGCTCCTTCTGCACGGCAGAAGGATGCAGCTCCTTGGATTTGCTTGTGCCAGGTTGGACACCAGAGAAACAGCACCACAGTTTTGTGTGAAGGGGATACATATGGACATGTATTCAGTCCTTTGGTTTCCTATTGCTCCAACACATCCTGGGTGGTATAAAGGCTTTTTCCAAGCGGCCCTTGGCCACAGGAAACCTCGTAATTAAGCGGGCTCTCCAGCATCCCTAGATCTTGGGTATGTTCAGGAAAACCTCTAGAGTTCAGGCAAGGAAACTTGGGGATCCCCTGGACTCCCTGTGCCAGTGACAGGGCAGCAGCCTAACCCCCCCTTTCCTTCCCCTGCCCGAGCCCTGGGCTCCTCTCGGCGGCAGCACGGAGCTGGTTCATTCCCACAGCTCCCAGCACCGGATTGTGCCAGGACCAGCACCCCAGCGCTTTGGGGTTACTGTGAACACTTTCCTTAATTCAATTTGGTGTGACTGGATTTGATTAAAAGGTATTGATTGGGAGGAGAAGGGGGGCTAAAATTGGGGCCATTTGTCAGTACCCAGGAACCTGTGAGATCTCCTCGTTAATAAATCAGGGCCGGCGCTCCTGGTTGCGCAGCTCTTACTGCTCAGAAACACCCCCAGGCTCCTTCCCCCTGGCACCCGGCGACAGATTAATACCATTAAAAGTTGCAAGTGTTTCCAGCACCGAGCTGCTGCTGGGACCAGGGAGAAGAGCCCCGGAGCTGGAGTGTGAGGAATAGCCCCCCTGCAGCCGGGGTGTCCCCGGGGTGTCCAAGGCTGTGGGTGACCCACCCTGGGCTCCGGGCTTGGACAGGGGTGGGATGCTCCCTGCAGGGCAGCGATTCCAGGGGCTGCCATAGCCCCACTTCAGGGAAGAGCAGGAAAAGTCCTCGAACAAAGTGCTTTTCTCCTCCTTTTGGGCAGCAGAGGCTGCTCAGGCACAAAGTCTCCAGAAACGGCTCTGCTGGAAGATGCAGCATCTCCCGTAAGATGCTCCGACATCCCCCATAAGATACTCCCACCACGGTGGGCTGGAGCCCCCGCCAGACGCGGACACGACTGCCACTTCGATTTAAGTGCAGCTTCTTCAGCAGCTGTGACATACAGAAAAATTACAGAGCATCTCTTCCCAGCTCTTTAGCAGCGCATTGACACAACTCGACGGGGAAACGGGGAGCGAAACGAGCAGACGTAAGGCTTGTGATGCATTTGTATTATTTTCAGCACGCTATCACGGCTCCCAGAATGGGGATGTCAAATGGCTTCCTCCGAGCATTTTGTACGTCTTTAAAAATGAAATGGGCTGTGCTGATGCCTTCAGATGTCTAATGGGTGATAGGAGTGTAAAAGTGCCACTTCACGCTTTGAGATGTCGCCACAGTAAATCAATCCTATTTTCACTGCTTATAAATGGCAAATATTTTCTCAGGGCTCCTTCAGCATCGAGGGAGGCAGAGAGGAGCCGGGGGCTGTTGGCAAAGCCAAGCGCAGCCGGGTGGGCCTCGTGGTCCAGCTCAGCTCCTTCATCCCATGGAGGATGTACAAGGGGGGCAGGGGCTGTGAAACCCCAACTTTCACCTCCCCTTTGCACCCCAGGACCGTTATCTCCTGCCCCCTTTGCACCTCCCAGGAAGAACTCTCTCCCTATATCTGTTTTAATGCTTTTGTAGCAGCTCAGGTGGAGCCAGGGGAAGCTTGACAGGTTGGAGCAGTATTAAAAATGATCTATGATAATAAAGGGGAGGAAAAAGAGACCGCTGCCTTACAAGAAGTCATCTCCGAAAGGCATGGAAGGGAACACGATGAGCAGATGTGCTGTTTCACACATGCCCACCCTTGGGTTCGGGAAGAAAAAGCTCTCTCTGCTCAGGATTTTTCAATAAAAGCGGTTGGTACCATCAATAAACACCAAGACCTTGATGTGAGGTGAGATTAGAGGCAGAAGGACGGTGCACGCAGGGTCTGTGTGTGTCACCCGTGATGGCAGGAGCTGTGGGACCCCTGAGCTCCCAGGAACCATGTCCAGGCTCTGCAGAGATGAGGGAATCCAGCTCTCGGAGGTGAAGCTTCCCGAAGGGCATGAGGAGGAGGGACCTGGCAGCTCCTGCTGAGGAGGCCAAGAGAGCAGGAACCAGCAGAGGCACCATCGAGGGGTCCATGAGGATCCATCATCCCCTTAACTCCTAAAAGCCTGTGCCTGGGCGCTGCCTGATGGTGACTTATGTGTCTCGGTGACTAATGCAGTCATAATCAAAATGGACCATAATCATTACAGCAGTAAAGTGATCCTTGCATTTTCCTATTTACTAATCTTCAGCTTCTCCTTGTGACCTTTACTTTAAAATGTTTCAATATAAATAATGCACTTCTGTGAATATATTCTTCTGATTATTTCCCAAAGCTCTGATTCTCCATGTGTGACGGTCCCTGAAGTGGTAATTTGTTCTCTTTCCTGGTAATTGCAATTTTAGAAATAGCTTTTTCAAATGCTCACAGCCTGATATCTTTTTAGAAGATATTTCCTTCATTTTCCACTCCTTGATAAAGTTGCTGCCCGTGGTGGTGGTGGCACATGCCCGCGGAAGCTGGGCTGGGGATGCCCGGGGGGAGCGGGGGCTCTGTGGGTGCTCCCCTGTCACAGGCAGAGAGGTTTGTGCCACCCCAGGAGACTCCACCTTTCTATTAGGTGCCTCCTAATCTATTAGGGCATCTATTAGGAGTCCCCTAATAAGTACGGATTAACTCTTATTAACTCCAGTTGCAACTGAGATTCGGTTATTGCAGGGTGGGAAACACGGTGGCAATACACGGATGGAAAATAGCCCAGGAAAAGAGATGTCGGTGGGAGAATTCCAGGGAGACCTGCACTTACATGTACCTCATCCCCGAGGCACCCACTCAGGATACACACCGCTGTCTGTAAGTTAATAAAATGATCATTTCTGGACGCAGCAGATGGCTCTAGATGTGGGCAGAGCCCAGCTGCAGCGTGGGACCTTTGGGGTGGTCTGAATGCCCGGGGCCAGCCCACCCAGAAGGCAGCACCCCCCCCGCTCCCAGGGGCAGCAGCTCGTTACCCCCAAACGAAGCGCTTGCAGCAATCAAAGTCTTTGGTTTTGGAAGGAGAAGGGGTCTCCAGGCCCATGTCCAAGGGAGATGCCAAGGGAGGGCTCTGCTCTCCGGCCCCACTGCCTGCCCCTTCCTACCCCCTCCCCACCAAGGTCAGCCCGCGTTTCGGCGATGCCGCAGCCTCCAGGCTCTAACCTTTTATAGCCAGTTCAGAGAAATTGTTGGTGATTAATTGAAGCTGAAGGTTAAGAGCCAACATAAGCTAGAAAGTCAATGACTAATCTATTAAGCTCCCCAGTAACTTAATTTACATGTTTTTAATGATTACTTCCTACCTGGGCACTCTGAAAACTAATTGGACTTGAATCGTTAAGTGCATTCAGAGGTGGACTCAAATTAATAAGTACCACTCATGTCTGCTTTTAGATGCAAAAGAAAATCAACTCTGGTTCTGGGGGCTGGCAGAGCCCCTCATTGCTATGCAAACGCTGCCGCCCCCCCTCCCTTCCAGGGGCATCTGCTCTCTAATAACCAGGATGCATTAGCCTGGGGAGCCAGGTTTGCTCTACCTGCTGCCATTTAGGAATTAAAATCCCAATTAAGGGCTTGATGCACTTCTTGAAGATTGAGGTTTTTTTCCACCCATTGTAAAAGAAGAATCTGTTTGAGACTTCAAATGGGGCTCGGGCCAAGCATCGCTCCCAATTAGCGGATCCTTGGGCATCGAAGGGACCAGAGGAGCTGGCTTGATGGTGTCTCTGCTGCCAGGGCCATGACCTCACCATCCCTCCTCCTCCTCCTCCTCCCCCAGCAGTTCAAGCACAGACTTTGTCAGAGACAGTCCTGGCTCCCCAGCTGACACCATCCTCTGGTCATCCAGCAGGTGACAGGGACATCACTCAGTGGCCCAGCACGGTGCTGGGGGGGTCAGCACACTGCGGGGGGAAGCTGCTCTTTTCTCCCAGTTTCTGAAGTGGAGATTAATGCATCTGAAGGAGACCCAGCACAACAGCAGGGCCGGAGCAGCCCCTTCCACACCACGTCTGCTTCCCCGGGCCCTTCACCTTTCCCAGGAGGAGAATTGCTGGTGACTTGTAATTAGAAGGATCCAACTCCAGCTCCCGGTTTGCAGCGCCTCTGTTAGAGATGGGCAGTAGAAACCACGCATCCCGACCTCGGGAAGGGAGTGCATCTCCAGACACACGGGGGTTCAGCTCATCCCTGCGAGGATTTTCAGTCCCCAGGGGATGGAGGGGTCTCCAGGAGGTGGGAGCAGGGGGGACCCTGGGCTGCAGGGAGGGGGTGGGAGCCGATCACACCTATTCACACACCCAAGGGAAAAAAGGTTGTCACTCCAATCATGACACCCTGCCGTGTTTAAGGTGCCTAAAAACGACATGAGGGAAATAACCGAGGTGCCTTCCCTTTCCGTACACACAAGGAAAGCTCTTGCTTTGAGGAGAGGAGGCTGGCGGTGGGGGAGGAGATGTGGCTGGAATGAAAAGCACCTACTTACGGGATAACATGAAAGCCCTTTTAATATAATTTAATGGCAAAAGGCAAAATGAGGCTTGGAGATGCAGCGCCGGTTCCCTACTTAAGGCGAGGATGAACACTTGTATTGGATCAATCCACACAAGGATGAGGACAGAAATAAAATCCCAGCGTGGTGTTTATTTCCCTAAGAAGTCTGACATTTCTGCTGGGGTGGTGGGAAACAGAGTGAATTCACTTGGTGTGGGAGGCAGAGGGCTGTCCTCGGAGCAGGACTCGGTCCCTGCGGTCCCGGATGAGTGTCCAGGTGTGGGAACCAGCTCTGCCTCCACTGACACCCGGCTCCATCCCTGCTCGCACCGGGAATGGGACTGGCCAGGAAGTTACAGGCAGCACAAAGTTAATCATAGCAAAATTGAGAATTTCAGAGTTTGCCATCCATTAACAGCCGAGCAAACAGAACACAGTGCTGGAACTGGGGAAGATGGTTCCCCCTAAAGAACAGTTCTTTTAATGAGGCTCATAATAATGCTCATTAATTTGTGTATGTCTGGATGTTCAGGTTTGCAAATGAGAAAGGAAATAGCTGTGCGTTATGGTTGAGTCATACACAGCAGCTTCCCTGTTCCTCCAAAGCCTCAGGTGGGGCATTGAGAATTTATTTTAGTGACAAAACAAAGTTTCTGGGAATCAATCCCACGGCCGGCAGGGCCCAGGGCTGCTCCACAAGGCACCGACCGGGTCAGGGTGAAGGTCCTGGGGTCCCTCAGCCCTTGCTGTTTCCTCCCCTCCACACTTATCCCACCCAGCCCATCCCAAACTTGTGGTTTCCTCAGCAATGGGTTTTGCAGCTCAGCTGCCTGCAGCAGGAAAACAGGCTTTTCCCCTCTTTTTCAGGAGCAGCACCTTTCCTTCCCTGCCACAGGCAGGTCCTGGCTCACCATGCCCCCCAGACCCCTGGTTTGCAGCAGGAATAGTCTTTCCCCAGCCCGGGGAGTGGGAGGAAGCCCTGCCGGAGCCTGCCAGGCTCTCCTCCAACACAAATAATGGCTCTGACAGAGAGCGCCGCGTTCCCTCGCTGTCCTTGGGGGATGGAGTGTTTCATTGTGGGCTTTTTCATTAGCTCACAATCCAGGAGCTGTACAGCTGCCGCCTGCTCCCCCCGATGGCAAGGAAATTATGCACCTGGGCTAGCAGCCAGCATCCAGAGGATTTATGCTTTCCAAGGTCTTTTATTAACTTGACAACATATGGCTCTATCCGCGGAGCATCTCCTCCTCCTCCTCCCCCAAGATGCCAGGGTTGGACCGGGGCTCTCCCCAGCTGCCCTGTGCCCCGGCACCCCCTGCCCGGGGGAAACATGGAAGGGGAAGAAACACACAGCCCTTTGGAGGCGGGTGGGATGTTAACAAAACCACACGAAACAATTTCCTTATTTAAAAAGCATACTTAAATTCCTTTTATTCTTGCACAGACGCAAGCCCAGGCTTTAGAAGTAAGAGTACTGAATATTTAGGAAATGCAAAGATATTTTCTTTCCAGCCTGTTTTTGGATAGGCACACCTGAGAGTGCCCACACCGGGTAAGTTTTGATTCCACGCAGTTCTCCATGGAAACCTGCATGGAGGATGGGTTTCTCACTACGATGGGGTACATTCCCACACTGACTGGAACCGTCTCCTTAAACAGCCGTGCCCCAAAGAAGAGCCCGTGCTCTCTCTCTGCACTCTTATCTGCTTTCTGTTCTCGCAGACGCCTAACACGACAGTCCACAAGGGTCCCTTTGGAGCCGGAGGCTGCCCGAGCTCTCCAGTCGATGTATGTATATGAGCCCACGCTCGGAAAGCGGAGTTACAATTGATTTTTGTCTTTAAGATTCAGGCTGCAATTGATTTCTCTCAGACAGAAGCTTTGCATCTAATGAAATGCAGAGATCCTCTTGGAAACGCTCTGCAGCTGGCACCGGGGCTATGGGCAAGGAAAATTGCCCTCATTTTTAAATCTTTTAGCAAGTCCAAGAGAAAGCCCAAAGGGCCGGGTTTCTGCAGGTGAAGGAGCAGGAGGGAGGTGGGGAGCAGCTTCAGAGAGGCAGCCCTGCCAGGGAAAGACCTTGCCAAAACTTCCCCGTGCCTCGGTGCGTGTAGGAGGAATGTCTAATGATGTTGAACTTGCACTGGCTGGAAAAATGTCACGCTGCTGCCTGCCTTTGGACACGTCTCTTCCCTCTCCCAGCTAAAACACGGCTAAACCCTTCCTTGCCTGCAGACAAGCCGAATGCTGGATGCAACACTGGATCCCCACACGGGCTGGTGAGAGTCAGCCCCCATCCCCATTCTGGGGGTACAGAGGGGGCCGGCAGAGACGCACCCCAAGGGCAGAGGGGCAGGAAGAGGCTACGTCTGCACACAGCAACACGGAGGCTTCCTCAGCCACGACCCACAAAGGAACCAGGAGGGTGACCCCGGGAGCAGGAGCACAGGGGAGTCCCTTGGCAGGGGGTGTCTGAGCACACCGGTGGGGGGAAACCCCAATGATCTCTCTGAGGAAGAAACTCGACTGCCAGAAGTGTTGCTCCTCGTTAGGCGGGTGTGCACTGCTTTGCTGTAAGTCAGCATGGCAGAAGGGTGCCGGGAATCCAGATTTATTCCTCTCTCCTCTGCATTTGAAAGTCCCCAACGGAACAGATCCCTTCAGCTACAGGCACAGAAACTGACCCAGCACTGCCTGCATCTCCCTCATCACCGCAATAGCTGTCAGCTGCAGCCCTGCCTTCCCCATCACTCTGCACCCCCAGAGTTCTTCACCGGGGGACAGGACCCCCCCAAACCTTCAAACCTCAGTGTTGGCAGCTGAGGCCGCCAGACCTCCCGGGCTACCTTCAAACCAGTACTCCCAGCAGGGAAAGCCCAAATCCTGACTCACCTTGTGTCTCCAGAGCTGGCCCGGGGTCACCACGAGGAGGCTTCACATGCGTTCCATGAAGCTCGTTGCTCCTGGAGAATCCTCTTTACTGTCCCACGCCGGTGTTTTCCTGGCTTTCTCATCACTCTTGCCAGTGGGAAGAGCTTTCTTGAGGGCAGGGAAGCCCTGGGGCTGCAAAGCCTGGCTCCACACCGGAGCCTGAAGCAGCCCCACCAGGTTTCCTGGGCAGACTTCCCCAGGCAGGAGTTTTCTGAAGGAAAGGAGGCTCAGCAGGAGGAGTGACACCAGCAGAGCAGCCCTCACACCAGAGACCTCTCCTTCCAGCCCAAAAGCCCCCCTGGGCTTTGCAGCAGCCCTTTATAGGTGAGGTGGGAGGTGCTGAGTGGCCCCAGCTGTGCACATCCCCAGCTGGGGAGGGAGGGAGCAATCTGACCTTGCCGGGGCCAGTGAGGAGCTGGCCAGGGGAGCCCAGGGCATGTCCTGCCAACCCATCCCACGTGACCCCATGACCCCACGTGAACCCACATGACCCCCATGTGACCTCATTTGACCCCATGACCCCACGTGGCCCCCACTGACCCCCAGTGACCCCACGTGACCCATTGTTTGACCCCGTGACTCACCCTTGACCCCACGTGACCCCGTGACCCCTAGTGACCCCATGTGATTCCGTGACCCCCCTTGACCCCATGTGACCCCACGTGAACCCACGTGCCTCCATATGACCCCATGACCCCACATGACCCCCATGTGACCTCATGTGACCCTATGACCCCACGTGGCCCCCAGTGACCCCACGTGACCCTCCCTTTGACCCCGTAACATCCCCTTGACCCCCAAGTGACCCCACGTGAACCTACGTGACCTCATGACCCCCACGTGACCCCACGTGACCCCCAACGACCCCACGTGACACCCCCTTGACCCCATGACCCCCTGTGACCTCATTTGACACCCATGACCCCCACGTGACCCCTTGACCCCATGTGACCCCATGACCCCAGATGACCTTATGTGACCCCACGTGACCCGATGTGACCCCATGTGACCCCGTGCCCTCATATGACCCCATGTGACCCCACGTTACCTCACGTGACCCCATGTGACCCCCCCTTGACCCCACGTGACCCCCAATGACCCCATGTGAAGGTCCTGAAGGCCCATAAAGCTCATGGGATCTCTAAGGCCCATGAGGGTCTATGAGGGCCAGAAGGTCCACGAGGCCCATGAGATCTTTGAGGTCCAGGAGG
>JAOXNH010000008.1:669716-681870 GCA_028566575.1 Bartramia longicauda
AAGCAAAGAGGGGGGGGGTGTGAGGGGGGGGGGGGGCACACTTACTGGAAGCGCCTTGGGGAGAAAAATAGCACCCTGCTTCCCACCATTTCCACATTATGCTAATGCACAGCTGTTGAACGTCTCCTTCCCATCACGAATTCCAGCAGGTCCTTTCGCCTAAGTGGGAATTACTTCTATTCCACTGTGGGTTTTTTTTAATTACTGGGTGCTTAGGAAAGCAGAGCAGTTGGGTGGTTTGGTGGCTGCTGGTGGTGGCAGCCTGGCCACGCTCGGCACAGGTCGGGGAGAGCATCTTTTGGGGCGATGCCAAGGACCTTTCAGGGCGATGCTGACGTCCTTTGAAGATGATGCTGTGGACATTTTGATGTTGAGGACTTTTTGGGGAGGATGTTGAGGACTTTTTTGGGGGATGCTGAGGACCAGACAGCTGAGGACCGATCCTGCAGAGCCGGGGCAGAGGCTGCCCGTCTGGGCTGTGGGCTCAGATGCTCGGCACTCCCAGGGCTCCCAACCTCACCAGAACCTGGGAAAAGGAGCCCTGGTCCAGGGAACCCACCACGATGCTCCTCCGGAGCTCCCTGCCACCTCCAGCCCCTGGGGTTCAGCAGAAGCCGAATTACATCAGGAAAAGAACCTGCCTTTCCTACCAGGAACGCCCCCAAACAAGCTCCATGCCAAAACATGCACGAATGAGGTGAGGAAGAAGTGGATCGATAAAACATTTCAAGGAGGGAAGGAAAAAAGGGCGAAATAATGAGAGCCTCATTTGTTTGCTTCCTTTGCAGGTCACCTCAAAGGCAGGATGGCAGGAGGAAATATCTGATAAAAAAGAAATAGCCGGAGGAAAAAAACCTCACCGAAACGTCAGCCCGAGAGCGTGGCTAAACCGGGCAGGAAAACTCGTGCTTCACCCCCTGGATGTGGGGTGGGGGCTGCACCTCGGGGCTGGGGNNNNGGGGGGGGGGGCGGCGGCGCCGCGGGACGCCAGCGCTTCATTAAAGCCAATATAAATGGAAAGAGGATTTGGAGAGTGAGAGGAGACAGATAAGTGGTGACAGGGAATATGGAAACACGGCCTACTTTTGTCAGCTGGAGGAAACAGGGTTCAGCGATACCGGAGATGCAAAGATGACGGCTTTGATACCGGCTGCTCCTGGCACCGGGGCAGGGATGGAGCCTGGACAGGGACCGCAGCACCCTGGGGTCGTGCTTAAAGGATCATCCTTTGCTTCCTCCTAAAGTCTTCTTTCTTTGCAGAAAACAGAGGGAAAGCCCCAGATCCATCCCAGGGACCCCCCTCCATCCCAGGGACCCCCCTCCATCCCAAGGACCCCCCTCAGCAGGAGCCGTTTGTCCCCTGGAGGGAGCCAGGGCTTTCATTTGCCCTCGGCTGAGCCTTCCCAAGCGGAGACTCCCCGGGTCCATGGGGAGAGGGCTCTGCCTGCAGGTCCCCCCTCTCTCCCCCGATCCTCCCTCGCCTCCCCAGTGACCCACACGTGGCTTTATTCAGCCAGTGCTTCCAGCACGATGCTCACGGATGCCGGGACCAAGGCTGCTCACACGGCGGTGATTAATGAGCGAGAGGACGGCCTTCCCTCCTGCCCTGTCACCCTTGAAACCTGCCCCATCACACACACTAAATGGAAACAAATTTCAGGGATTATATATGATTTTTTTAGTGTTCTCCGGATAGGTCTGTGCTGAAGCCCCCACTGTGAGAGCTGTCACCGGGTTGGGCTGGATTCGAGCAGAATTTTTATTTGAACAATAGGTCAAATGTGAATTCACCTCACTCCAGACAGAGGATATTAGCTCCAATTTTGGAGGCTTTTAGCCTTCTTGCAGAAAGGGAAGAGAAAGAAAATCCTCACCGTCTAATTATGTTGGTTACAGGCAATCAGACTCTTAGTCATATTCTGATGACTTTTATTTGACACTGATTGATTACACTTTAATAGCTGCCCTGAGCACTTTTCTCCGGTGGTGAGAAAAGAAATTTTGGAGAGTTACAAGGAGTATTCCAGGCTCGGGGAGCGCCCCTGGCAGGGCACAGCCCCCTCCTCCTCCTCCTGCGCTTGGGAGTCTCCTTCAAAGGGGGCTCCCTTTGTGCTCCCCACATGGAGACGGGGCACCCGAGAGCTGGGGTTTGAACAACCCACCTGGAACTGAGTTCCCAAAGAGGAGAGGAGCAGCAAAACACAATATCTTTTACCTTAACACTGGTAGAGCTGATAGCGGAGCAGCTCTCGCGTGGAGGAGTCTGATGCAACAGATAAAAACCCATTAGGAGCTTTAAGATAGAAAAGTGCATCAGTTTTGAACACAGATGCTGAATATATCGCTGTAAAAAGATACTCTATTCACGGCTGGGCCGTCCCGTGGCTGCTCACAGCACCTGGAGCTCAGCGGGGCCACATCATCATTCCACGTGCTCTTCTCTGTGCTCCCCGGTGCCGGGCAGGAAACCTCCCGCTGCCGAAAGGAGGGGGAAAGCGGGATGGAAAATTCTTACCTGCTAAGAAAATGTTGATCCTTGTTCACAGGGAAAACACTTCAAGCTGCTCAGGGACCTGCTTGCAGAAATGTGGATACCAACCCCTTTATAAACCACAGAAAACCCTGGTTGCTCTAAAGCTGTTTTCCCACGCCCTGGTGGGAGTACAAAGGGAAATTCACAGCGATGGGATGAGCTGCAGCCCAGGGAAGATGGATGGGCAAGAGCCCCACTCCCGGGAATTTTATCAACTTTTTTTTAATAATAGTTTTGGGTTTTTTTAATTTTATAACCTGTGGACCCAGATTGCTTTGTCTAAAAGATTTTGTTTTGCACTTTTCCGAGTGGGAAGCAACGTACTCTGGCAAATCAGTGTGAAACAAATGAACAAGTCTCTTAAAATGTCTTGGAAAGACCCAGCTTTGGGTTTCTGGCCGAGGTGTGATTGCAGCCGGTGACCTTCCCACGGGGCAAGGGGACATCAGGAGCCTGGGGACGGCGGGTGCCGTGGCAGGAACGCAGCCCACATGAGGGCAGGCGGGCGAGAAGCATCAGGAGGTCCTAATGTGAACATAATAAAGAGAAATCCTTCCTCTTCGACAGCCAGAATATCGTGTTTTCCAGCCTATGCCATTCAAATGCTGAAAGGAGGTAACTGTGCCTTTAAAAGCTGCATCTTTAATGCATTAATTAACTTTTAATGCAGCAATGGGTTGGGAACAACAAGTCCAAAAGTTTAGATATTGTGGGTTTCTGATCTGTTGCAGAGCCTGGAAAGCCTTCTGCTCACTGCTCTTGCTTCCCACCCCCGAGGGAGAACGGAGCAGCACAATAAATAACCTGCTGGGAGCATGGGGGCAGCTCCATCCATCCCCTTGTGCCCCCCAGGAGCTGGGTTCCCACACCCCCTCTGCCCGCACCCCCACTTCGGGGCAGGTGCTTTGGAGAGAAACTCATCCTGAGTCATTTGGGAGCTCGGGCCGACCACTTGTAATTGAAATACAGGATAGTGCAGCTGAAGCTCCTCGGGCTGCGTTTCGGGGGGGCCTGGAGCCGGTAATCACTTCCTCTGGCGGGGAGAGTGTCGGCAGGGTCAGGGCTGGTGCGTTGTAAATCAGTGTCTGGGAAGGAAGGGCTCCTTGTTGTTCTCATCCTGCTCTCGCCCGTTTGAAATGGATGCATCACCCTACAGCTCGCTGCCGGGGGTGCTGCCTGTGTTCCCTGGGGCACCCAAACTTTACCACGAACGGCAAACCGAATGGTGGGCTGCTGCGTCAGCATCGCCGCGCCGGGAACCTGGGCACGGGGTGGAATAAAAGGGTTTTCTTTCCTGAGCGCACAGCAAGCAGCTGGGCAATCTTGGCTCCTCGGAATAACCTACATTAAATGCCTCATCTTGCGGTAAACATTGATTTGCAGACCTGAGGCAATTATGCCAGGCTGAGGCCACTGCCAGCTGCCCTCGCTTGCGTCCCACCTGAAAATAAATGCAATTTTCCACAGCCTCCCTTCCTTCTTCCTTCTCGATGGAGCCCCTTTGCCTTCTGACATGGATACCTGAGAACAGGCGAATTGATTTAAGAGCCCTCTGCGCTCCGTCCAACTGCATTTTGCATAAATTGGCTGTGGTTTTACAGCCTGGGCAGGGCTGGACCAGGGATGCTGTGACCCCAACGGGCAGCGGGATGGCCCCTGTAGGGATGCAGGTTCTCCTGCTGATGCTGCCACACACCTGCAAGAGACCCGACCAACCGGGAAAAGCTGTGGCTGAGGCTGTGGCTCCCTGAGGAAGAGGATGGCATGTCCAACCACCTGGGAGGGTGCGAGGTTTGGGCTGGAAACAGCCTTGGAAACGCCATGCAGGGCTCGCTCGCCTGCCCAGCAGCACAACCTCACCCAGCCCGGGGCCAGCTCCGCTCCTCGCTTCAGCCGTCTCATGTTCATCAGCACTCGGAGGGTTTTCATCTCTAATTTTGCAATTTCTGACATTTCCCTAATTGTCTCCAGCTTGTTCCTCCACGCTGGTTCCTCAGGCGAGGCTTCAGCCCCTGCAAATCCCATCGGGCTGATGGCTAAGGATTGTGCTGTGCTCCTGTGCTCCAACAGTGGGCTAGGGTCAATGTGCCCTCACCTGGCACCTGTGGGAGCATCCCCATCCATCCCCATCCGTCCCCATCCATCTGCATCCGTCCCCCAGCACACGCTGGGGACGCTCCCACACTCATCCCTGCTCCCAGCCCAATAACTTGCTGCTGCACTGATTTTCTCTGTTGCTTTGGCTTTTTCTCCTCAGCACTGATGATACCAGGGGAAAAGAAATGCCAAAAATATAAAAGCTCTCCTTATTAGGCAGTAAATGATGATCCAGCCCGAGACCTTCAGGAGAGACAAAAAGGTGGTTTTTAATCACCGGAAGGCATTACATGGCCGGCTGTACCCGTGTCCCTGCAGCTGTGGGGGGTTTAACTTCTGCAGTCTGCGGGGGTGTGAGGGGGGAGCGGGGTCCATCCCACTAAATCCTTACCTTTGCCATCCCTCATCCCGCAGGAGAGCAGGTCCCAGCGCTGCTCTCTCCCCCTCCAGAGGCCGTTTGTCCCTCCCGGCCCAGTGGTACAAGGTGATGTCTGGGGTTTGGCACCTGTGGAGGAAGCACGGAGAAGCTCAGACCGGGCAATTATTGTAAAACAAATACTCAACACGAAGGTGAGCATCTCACCTCCATCCTGGAGCGTCCTCCCTGCCAGGGGCGGCTCACGTGGCTGCAGCGGGATGGAGCACGCAGGCAATGCAAACCTAGAGAAGAGGGAAAAAACAACAAAAATGGAAAAGAGAAAAATCTGAGTGTTGTATTTAGGAAGCAGCAGATGATACCCCCATGTCTGGTTTGTTTGGAGCCAAGTGAAGATCCCCACGGCCCTGGGAGCGGGGCTGCAGACCTGGGGGGCCAGAGTGCAAGAAAAGCCAAAGGGAGGCAAAGTGCAGGCAGCTGCCTGCAGCACGGGGGGCTCTGGAGAGGCTCCCGAGGCCCGATCTGTGCCCATGTTAATTATTTTGGCCTTTTGTGTCACATCTAACTGCAAAGTGTCTGACGGCACCGGCGGTCGGGGCTGGAGCTGCGATGCCCGGGGGGACGGCTGCTGCCACGGGCCAGGCTTCTGCATTTTATTTATGAATTGTTAATAAAGACACATGAAAGCTGCTTTTCTTTCCTCCGTAGGTAACTCCTGGACCTCTCCTTCCTTTTCCCTGCCCAGTGCTGCCCCCGGAGCTGCGGTGCGGGGGAGGCTGCCGGGATGGGGAGCTGCGGTTGGCAGGTTCATCGCCCCGATGGCACGGTCGTCACCTCTGCCGCAGCCCCGGCTCTGCTCTGCTCACAAGGGATCAGCAGATCTGGAGCAAATCAGCGCGTTACTGAGGTGAGAAAAGGCGTAGGCTGGAAACCAACCTGTGCCGTCCTTCCCCTCCCACCCACCACTTGCCTCCGGCCGCCACGGGGAGATATCAGCTCTGCACGCGAACATATGAGAACCATCTCTCACTGTCCTAGCAAAAACAAAAAAATAAACAAAAAATGAAAGAAAGAAAGAAAGGAGAAAAAAAAAAAAAACCCCGACAACCCAGAGTGAGAATTTAATCTTCAACTCTTGCTATGAGGAGGCAAAGCATAAACCAATAAACAGCAGAAATACATCTTATAGCTCTGCAAGGTAAAGGCGTGAGCGGAGTCAGCTGCACGTAGGAGTGGGGAGGATGGTGAGAGGCTTTAGAAGCACCTAAAGGAGGAGGAAAGACCGTGGGGAGCAATAAACCAGGTGCTTAGTGGGGTTTTAGGGAAGCTTTAGGCTTTGGTCATGGTGATGCTCTCTCCCTTCCCCACGGCAGAGCTGGGAGAGACAGACTGGCATCCCCGATGGTTGCCCACTGCATCCTGATGGTTGCCCGCTGGCATCCATCCCCAGCAGGGGGCAGAGGGCGAGACCTTGTCATAACCCTCCCGGCTTTAAAAGTAATATTGAGCACTTTTGGTTATCTGCAGCCGGGAACACACCCAGCTTCGGATATTCCGGGCTATGTAATTGAATTATTTAGGGGCAGGCATGGCGTGATGAAATAGGCTTTCTTCCTATTTTTAGGTTTCCATCTACAGGGCTGGAAATTACAGCCATTAAAATGTTCTATTAGTAATGATATATAAAGGGGAAAAAACTGATCAGACTTTTCTAGTGCACATAGAGCATTAGGATATCATTAATTTTAATGATAGAGCCCAAAATTACAAAGCTATTACAATCATACTTGAAGTTTCCGAAAAGAAAAAAAAAAAAAGGGAATCATTCTAAATTATTACTAATGAGTAAAAAAATATTTAAATCACATTTAACAGACCTTAAAATTACAGCTGAGATTGCCACGCGCTGACGACGGCTTTGGCTGCGCTGTTTCCCGGTGCTGACAAACAAACTGTCCCGCGCCGGGAGGCAGCGAGGGGGATCCCGGGGGATTTGCAAGAGGCGTTTCTGGAGGCGAAGGGGGACAGGGAAGAGGCCACCAGCCTCCTCCCGGGGCTGCTGTGGGGCTTTAATGTCACCACGCTCAGCCCCGGCTCCGGGATTCCCTGCCATGGTGGGGAGCCCAGAGACTGTCCCAGGGCCTGGAGAGAGGTACCTGGTGTCCCTGGGAGATGGGAAGCTGCCTCCCCATGCCTTTCCAGGGTTAAAAGCAGTTTCCAGGTCCATTGGCTGCTGAGCAAAAAATATAATTACCAGCCCTGAAGGCTTTAAAGTAGCAGCAATTAATGTCCTTTGGAAGGCTGCAGATTTTTATCTTGATTTTCTTTTTAAAAAATAAATGACTGAGGAACAAAGTCCTTGGACAAAGCAGATGGGGAAAAGAAGAAACTCGAAAGCAGACACCCCTGAGCCCGGAGGCTGCCGAGGCGGCTTGTGGTGCTCTCCCTCCTGCCTCTGGGAACACGGAGGGGGCTGTGGCCCCCCGGGAAAGTGGCTGGGATTTACCCCTGCCCACCCCTGCTGTGCCCCTGGGAACCTGGGATCCTGCCTTTATGGAGAGGGTTGCAGTAACTGAGCCGGCAGCCCCTGACCCTGAGCAATGAGGCGCTTCAGAGGCAGCCCCGGAGCAGGGCTGTGAACCAGGGACGATTCATTGCCCTGCCCTGGGGAGCATCGGCCATCTCTCTGTCACCGAACTCTTCACTTCCTTCCGCGAAATTCCATGTTATCCTAACCCACTACAAGGTTTGCTGTCGGAGCTCAGATCCCTCACCTGCCTCCTCTGCTTCATTTTGTCGAGACCATGTAGAGCCAGGAGGGAAAAAAAGCCCCCAAATGGGCCAATATCAGCGGGTGTGTTTCCAGCTGCACTAACCTGAGGCTGCAGTTTCTCTCCGTTACTGAACCGGTTTATCCAAAGCACGGAAACCTCTCCCAGCTGCTGGCCGTGCCGGGTCAGGGGGGTTTCCAGCTCCCTCCCCTACTTTGGTGGCCCTGCTGCAGCAGGTACCTCCCCTCATCCCCTCCCTCCTGCCTTGGAAAAAAACCAAACCTGTGTGGTTTCAACCCACCTGCAAATGTTGGCTCAAAAATCCCCAGAAATCCTGGGTCTGGGAGGAAGAGATGCCCATGGGGCATTCCTGGTGGGATCCGGGAGCCAGAGGGGTGATGGGGGATGCAGCAGGACACAGGCAGCACATGGTCCCCTCTGGAAAGGACCAGCTGGACCAGCAGATCCTCAGCAAAGGTGATGCCAGCTCTTCCCACATCGACTGTGAGTCCACTTTAACCTCCAGCCTCACCACGCAGCTTGCCAGGGCACAGGACAAAAGGGGTATGTGGGGAAGGAGCAGCAAAGGGAGGCTTCTCCCTAAGGAAAAGCCCTTCCTGCTGAATCCCACCTGCTGGCTGCTGTCCCGAAGCTCCGTGAAACATCTCAGGGCAGAATACCTAGAATAAATACATTGCCTCATAATGGTCTATGCAACATTAAAACTATTTTCCAGACACCTGATATTTGAGACGTTGCAATAAAAGGGTCAAAAACTTTTCAAATTCATTAGGACATCACCTCAAAATAGCTGCTTCATTAAGTGCCACGGAGCCGGGCAATAATGGGAGGCGAAGCAGAGAGCCCCGGAGATTGGATGCACACACGGTGTTGATAAATGGCTTCTCTGTGGCTATTCCAGAGCCAGCAAGGGGAGAAATGCCATCCCACGCTTGAACAAGTCCGGAGTTTAGTGCGAAAACTCAGGAACTGCCTTGGCCGGAATAAAACATCGCTGCTGCTGCCTCGCAGGAGGCAATGTGACCTTTGGGAGAGGGGCTGCAGGAAAGAAAGGGGGAGAGTCGCTGGCAGCGTGGAGGGACCTGCCTGGGATCCAAAGCTCTTTTGTCCATCCTTGGTGCAGCCACTGGCCCCAGATCCTGGGGGTCCCCAGTGTCGGGGGTCCCCAAACGCCCACTGGGGTTACTGGGGTCTGCTGGTCGGGGAGAGGAGCCACTGCCTCGGGTTCTGCACCCCCAAAGATTCAGCTTGGTCGGCTCTGGCTGCAGATCTGGGATGCACAGGATGTAACCACCGGCCCCTTCCTGATGGATAAGGGGGAGGATGAAGACGGACGGTTTTCTCTGGCCGGGGTAATAGAGTCAGCAATTCCACTCGGCTGAGCACACGGGCTTTCTGACGTCCCCGCGCAGCGCTGAGCAAAACACCCCGGTGGCAGAAGATGTATAATGCTATCTGCGGAACGGTCTATTTTCTAAATGGAAGCTTGCTATTTAAGAAGAAAGCACTTTAACACTTTGGAAAAATATGAAGGTCCCCAAAGCTGAATTTCTGAGTGCTCATTTTGCAGCTCCCAAAAAAAGCCGAGCTCATTCCCGAGCGGCAGCGAGCGCCGGGTGGCACCGCTCCAGGCAGCGCTTTGCGTGCGCGTAACTTTGAGCAGCCCCACGGTCCCAGCGCCGTCGGAGGCATTACTCGCACCCTCGAAAGTGAAACATCTGCTTTCACTGAGTTTTTAACATTTAATTGTTTATTTCTAACACCAAGGCTGGCACCAGATTCATTCCCAGACTCACCCTGACCCAGAGGCAGCTGTGGCCGGGGGTCCCACTCTCCCCCACCGTCCTGGGGGGCTCTCCCTTGGAGTCACAGCTCTGCCACCAGCCTTTTCCGTACGTGTCCTCGTTTCACAACACCAAGGGGCTGTTTGATTCCTGGAATAAAGAGGCTGAGATAAATGCCCCTTGCTCAAGCACGTCCTTCACGAGATGCTGCTCCCGCCGCCCAGCAGTGGGATTCCCGGGGGAAGCAGCGTTCCCACCCCGACCCCGGCCTCCCCGAAGGCTGGCAAAGGACGTCTGCAAGTGCCAGGTTCAGAGGTGCCTGACGGCAAGGCTTCTCAGCCAAGTTTTTCCACTCGTTTTGCACGGTGGATGCTCCCGCTGTCGTCCCTCCGAGTCGAGACACCTCTCCCTGGCACCCTTCCCCGCGGCACTGCACGACCTCCTGGCAGCACCGGCACCTTCCCTGTCCTTGTCAGGGAAGGGAAACATCTGCCTCCCGCTCCTGCCCTTGTCGCTGCTGCTGGAATTCACGTTAAAGCCAATTTTTTGGCCTGATTTCCATGTGTGCTGCAGAGCACGCTGCAGGCTCAGCCCTCGCCTCCTTTCCCACCTCTCCTCGACGCCGTGGGATGGCAGCGGAGCCACAGACACCCAGAAAACTGCTTAAACTCCTCAAAACCGCCCAAACCTTCCATCCAAACCCACTGGGATTTGCTTGGCGGGAGCCAGCCAGCTCCATGATACCCGTAAATTCGGGCTGAGCTTCACCAAATCTATTTGCTTGATCAGATTGATGTAGCAATTCCAGGACGAGGTGAATAATGAAAATGACTCATGAATATTTCATTTTTATAAATCACATAATTCATATCTATTCACAAATATTTGCTTTGCCTTATAAACCGGATGAATAATTTACAGAAATATGCGGCAAATATTTTAAAGAAAATATGAAATTCATTGACTACATTAATCAACAAATATTATTCAACTTCTATTGGTTTAGCTCGCTGACAGAGAAATTCTCTGTTTATGAGAGGAGCTGGAGGAGCAGGTGATATTTCCCGTATTAGGACACGAGGAGATGGAGCTTGCTCCTTCCCACGACAGAGCTGTTTCTCACTTACCCTGTGGAGCGGGGCAGGATTCCCTTCCGCGGCTCCGGGAGCCTCTTCCAGCTCCATGGCTGCGTTTTGGGGGCTTCTCTCTCTGTACCCCCAAGTTGTCCCCGCCTGGGAAGGGGACTGAGGTTCCACCACCCACAGCACCCGGTTCTCCAGCTTTTGAGGAGCTGCCTCTTCTCACTGAAAAAGAGACAGAGACCTTTTAAAAAAACACATTTTCCCACAGCTGATCAACAGACAGCACTTTTACCAAAAAGGTATTTTTATGGAGAGAAGGCAGTGCTACCTCAGCCTTTTTTTTTTAAATTTTATTATTTCCTCACCTTTTCAGTTTCATTTAGATCTCAGGACTCGGCTGCACCAGCAGGAGTGATCACTGAAAAGGCTTCGTTGGTGGCTAAAGGGAGAAAGAAAAATGCCACTTTTTTGCATTTCTGGTCCCTGCTGTCCCCCCCGTCCCTGCTGTCCCCCCATCCCCATGTCCCTGCCACACCACGGAGCCAGGACAGGGCGGACCCTCTGCTGGCTTTTCTTGGCCAGGAGCTCTGCCAACAAGCAGTAAATAAACTGCTAAGTTTTCTCATTTTACAGTAATTCCCTCAATTATTTCGCTTTTTTTTTTTTTTTTTTTTTTAAATATCAGCTGCTTAAACAGAGCATTAAAGCCACTGCATTAATCCACCTGTGTTTGGGTGATAAAGTGATTAATCTGACATATTTAAGTTCTGTGATGGTTCAGGCAGTGAGTGCCCTGATGGAGGGGGGGGGCTTTGCCGAGCTCTGTCCCACGAAGGGCTCGATCCCCCCAGGCGGACACCGGGAAGTGGGGGGGGACACAGCATCCACCTGCTCCTGGAAAGGTCCTTGGCTGCTCCAAATTCTTCCACCACAGGGGTTTGTGTGCTTTTCCTTTTCCTCGCTTAGGCAGGTTTCTAGGAGCAGCGAGGGGGGAGGAAGGCTGATTTTTTTCCCTGTTTCTAAGACATTTTGCGGCGGTTTGGGTTTGCTGCTGGAAGCCCCGAATTCCTGGGCTGGAGCAAACGTTTCACACCTCTGCTTGGTGCCAGGATCCTCTCCCAGGGATGGAAGCGGAGGGGGGGTGGACAGGGCTGGGGGCACTTCTCATCAGCCCATCACCACCACCACGCTGAGACGCTGCCGGGTGAGACAGCCCCCGTCTCGTAGCTCTGACGGGACGCTGTCAGCTCACATTTTTCCAACCCCAGCATCGGAGCACGGAGCCAGTGCCTGCAAAACTCGCAAGAGAAATTGGGGAGAAAGCTGTCTGTGGGAGCTGCGGAGGGTGAGGATGCAGTGATGACAGACAGGGAGGTGACAGGAGCTCCCTCTGCCACAAACTTGAATATAAGGAGTTCCACCTAAACACGAGGAGGAACTTCTTTCCTGTGAGGGTGGCAGAGCCCTGGAAGAGGCTGCCCAGAGAGGTG
>JAOXNH010000008.1:681970-701485 GCA_028566575.1 Bartramia longicauda
CCCTGGAAGAGGCTGCCCAGAGAGGTGGTGGAGTCTCCTTCTCTGGAGACATTCAAACCCCACCTGGACACGTTCCCGTGGGACCTGCTCTGGGTGGACCTCCTCTGGCAGGGGGTTGGACTGGATGCTCTCCAGAGGTCCCTTCCAAATCCATCTGTGATTCTGTGATTTGTCACTCCGATGTGAGGCTTAAACGGCTGGGGCACATGGTGGCCATCCCAGTGTGGGAAAACCGGGCTCCGGTACCTTTCCAGGTGGGAAACTGGGATTAATGGAGCAAGAATTGGGTTTGCCGCTGTCTCCTCTTTCTTAACAGCGCAGGTACGAGGTGAGGAGGGGTCGGGGCAGCCTCGGGTAACGGCAGCTCCTTGGAGACCTCCCCAGCCCCAGCTCAGCAGGGGTCGGGCCCAGATGTGGGGTCTGAGGGGGTCCCCAAGGAGCGGGGCCGACGCAGACCCGGCCGCTCCTGGTGCTGGTTCCTGCAACCCAAAACGAGCAAAACCTAACGCCCCTCTTTAGTATTCCTGCCGCTTGTGGTGTCTCCTGAACTGCTCATCTGTAACATTTGTAGGCCTATTAAGAGGGAAATACAATTTCATAGTCTCAGATAAGAGATCAGACAGATCAATTCCTCCCCGCACACCCGGCTGCCAGAAAAAAAACCAAACCCTTTCCAAATGGCGACGTGGAAGGGTTTTGTTCTCCTGGTTTATTGGGCTGTGGGTCCTGCCACCAACTTTTCTGGTCGTGTTCTCATTAAGGCAGCAGGAAGCGTGTGGCCTAAATATTAAAATAGCCAGGGAGGGGATAGGACACCTGCTTGGGGATGTTTTGGGGGAGCTGAGCCCCTCTTTGGCAGCCAGACTGTCCCCGCTTTGAGACAGCCGGCTGCGGAGCGGCATTGTCCCTTCTCCCCTTTTCCACCCCTGGGGTTTGAGGGGGGGCCGTTTCCCCCTGGGGGAGGGGGTTGAAGGGTGGTGGGTGCCCGGCAGAGCCGTTCCGGTGGCAGGGAGCGTGTGTTGTGCCGGGGAGCCGAGGGGACTGTCACTGTCACGGTACAGCACGACACGCCGGGCTGCAAGAAGAGAGGCTGTCAAAATATTTAGCGGCAGAGTCAGACTGAAACCGCGACATCCGCAGATGGGGAATTCTGCACAACGGCTCCCAAAAAAACCCAACCCTCAAATACCGGTGAAAAGCGGTGCAGAGCCGTCTCCCTGCCTGCCTGGCCATCACCCGTGGCCCAGGGGAGACGGACACTCTCCCGAGATGCTCAGCTCAGAGGGAGACATCCAGAGGGAGACACATCCGTTCCTCAGGGTCAGAGCAGCTCACGCACAAACCTGCCTGGGGGGCCAGGGGTCCCAGCACGGATGGGAAACCTCCAGCTTCTCCCAGTCCCGTGGGAAGGGCATCGCCGACGGCCACCGCAGGGACCAGGGGAGTGGGTGAAAAGCAAAGAAAAAGCAGAGAAACTGCTCTTTCCAAAGCAGAGAAAGTGGAGCTGATCCGGAAACGCTGGGAAAATGCAGGGAGAGGGCTGGGAGGGGACCGTTCCTCAGTGTCTCTTTCAGGGGGACCCGACCCCAACCCCTTCCCAGCCACCTGTGAGCTCCTCAAACCCACACACGGCAGCTCCGTGCCGGAGAACCCGGAATTATTTACGGCCTCTTATCATCCCCCAGGTATTATTTGTGTAACCATTATTTTCTGTAAAGTGTATGAAAGAGGCTGTAAAATACTGAGCGTCTCCTCACTTCAGTTGGGAGCTGATGATTTTCCTGCCTGATTTACCCAGCTCCATCGCAGCAACTTAACCCTTTGCGGCGGTCGGCGCTGGGGGAGTGGGAGCCCTTCGGTGCGTTGTCAGCCCTCAGCTGCCCCCCGGGCAAAGCCTCGGGTCCCATCCCCACATGAAAACTGATGTGGGATCCCAACACCAGCCCTGGAGGCTGTGCTCTCGCAGGAGAGGAGAGAGTCAATTCCTCACTCCCACGCTGGAAGATTTTATCCTGGCAGGAGGAGCTCTTGACTGGAAAGTGGTGGCTCTTCTCTGGATAAATACATTTAAAAAAAAAAAAAAAAAAAGATTTATTCTATGTTATAATGAATTCAGTGCCTTTTAAATGTGACAGTGGGTAAAATACATCGTCCTTCTGCAGGCTTAAATGTCATCTGTAAAGATCAGGCTTTCTCTTCCCTCCTCCGCACTCACGGGCCATCCTTTAATTTACTGCTTTGGTTTTAGAGGGGATTGTGGCCGCAGGGCTGGCGTGGCTCTGGGGACACAGCATCCCATGTCCCTGAGTTCCCGTGTCCCCGCATCCCCGGGCACTGCCTGACGAGGGGACAAATCAGGGGAAAAGAGCTCGGGGTGAGGAAAGCAGAACCCGGGAAGCTCAGCAGCCTGCCCGGGGCTCAGTGCCCTGCAGGGGCTCCTGGGTGGTGGAAATGTGTTTCTTTTCACGGCCAAGTCAGCAAAACAAACCAGAATTACACTTCAATGCAAATTTAGAGCCAAGCAAAAAATAAAATAGAAATGACAAAGTGGACTAGAAAATAGCCCTCAAACTCACTTAGTGCAGACACGACAGGAGGCTGGGACGAGGCTTGAGAAATTACTGTAGAAAACCAGCACTTCAGAAAAACCAAATAAACTGTTCCAAAGACACAAAAACATCACCCTGAGCGAGCTGTTATTGATTGCAGGCACTGAACCAAGCCAACACCACACACGTCCTCTGCACACACCGTCCTCGGTGACTTCTCCACCGCAAGGTCCTCCTCTTCCTCCTCCTCCTCCTCACGCTGCCCCGGTCCAGCCCTCACCTTGTCAGGAAGAAGGGAAGAGCCCAGCAGCATTTCACCACGTTTCTCCAATCCTTTCCACCCACAAGCCCTGACATAGAAATAAAAGGCCTTTGCCTGCAGCGAGTTCACCACACAAAGCCTCTCCCACCTGGTGCATGGCTGGCAGAGAGGGGGGGGCTCGTTATTTCTGGGGGTTAAGTGTGTTGGGACAAGCAAAAGGTGGTACGAAGGTCGGTATGATGGGGCAGCCTCGGAAAATGCACCCAAAACCTGGGTGGTGTGAGCCCAGGTGGGTAAATTCATTAATAAATTAATTCCCCAGGAGGATGAGCAGCCCCTGTGGGGGGGCAGAGGGGGTGAGGATGCACCAGGGATTGGGCAGATGGGGCTCGGGGAGAGGATGCTCCGGGGAAGGGGGAGATCAGGCTGTTGAACACAGAGGTGTCCGTCTTCCTTGGGAGGGAGCAGCCTAAAATGGAAGGAAAAGACAGATAACAGCAGAGAGAGAGAGAGGGAGGCAGAAGGGAAACAGAGGGGGAAAAACAAATAGAAACAGGAAATTTAGAGAAAACAGTAGAAACAGCAGCACAAACACGATCAGTCATTACCCAGCGCCAGCGCGAGAAGTTAATAAAGCAGAGAAGAGCCATTGCCTCCGACACCCCCCAGCGCTACGGTTTGGGGCAGTGTTTCCTGCCCAGGTACCGTTCCCACAGAGCCTTTTGGGTTTTCCTCCTTCCAACACCATCTTTCTCCCCCTCTCCCTGCCAGGGGTGATGCTGCCATTTTTGTGAGGATGATTTTTCTTCCGCCGTCCGTTCGGCTTGGCTCACATCACCACCATTTCTCATACCAATCCCCCCCCTCTTTTCACAAGGGGTGCTGTGCTCAGCCACACAGGCTGGAAAACGGGGGAAAAACAGGGAAAAATATCAAGAGACGCAATAAAAAGAATAGTCTGTCTTAAATCAGTTAACCAATGTGACTACTGCCCGTAATAATCAGAAACTTCATTTAGGAGTCCCCCAAGAGCCACCCCTGCCAGCTGGTGGCCCGTGGACCATGAGCCCAGCAGCAGAAGATGCTCGGACCACATTTTGGGCTGTTTGCTCCCCTTTCCCTTTCGCTGCTGCCTCCCTTGGCTCGGAGGGGAACAGGCCATCCCGTGGCTAACTGCTCAAGCCGGCCACCAGTCACAACCTGTTCTGAGTGGTTTTGGTGCCAGTGGGAAGCAAAGAGCAGCCAACAGCCACGGGACCACGAGCCACCCCAGGCATGGGAAAAGGAAACCCAATATTTCATGTAAAATCATTGTTCCTAAAAATTTCCAATTATGATACAACTCTGAGCTTGACAAGCAAAAGAAATGGGAAAGCAGAGCAGCAGCAATTGGCCGTATGTTAATTAGTCAGCCTTATCTCAGGAATATATGAGCCCCGGTGGCGCTGGTGGTGTTGGAACCAGCCCCGCAGCCCAGAGCCGGCCCGGTGGGAGCGGGGCCGGTGCCCCTGCCTTGGGCTGGCATTCCCTGTCCCCGTATGCCAACTGAGGCAAAATAATTTAACCTGAGCCCCCTCATCCGGCCAGAGAAAATCCTCTGGGCCAGCAAACGAGCAGGGGATGATGGATACAGGTGACAAAAGTGCAATTGGAAACTTGAGCGGCTGCTGAACACCAGTGCGGCTGCGGGGATTCCAGCCTTTCCCAGATGGGGAAACTTCGCTGCAGGGGGAACAGCTCTGGCCACCTTCCCGGGGTGGCCACTGGCCATTCCAGGGCTACCAGTGGTAGCCTGGCCATCACCACTCATTGCCCTGCTGGCCAGGAAGCCGCTTCCTTGGTCACAGCTCCCAAATGGAGCCTTTACCTCCCGTGGGAAAATGGGGAGCCAAAGGGAAGGCAGCTGGGAGGAAACCTCTCCAGCCTCCGCGCGCTGGGTTTCGGTGAGGCTGGGAAAGGCGTGATGTGCAAACCCCTCTGCTGCCGGCATCGCCGACCCGGCTGGAAGGAAAAAGCAAAACCTCAATTTGCAGCTTTGATTTGGTGCTGAGAGAGAGAGAGGTGTGGGTCAGCAGGGGCCTCACCTCCCCACAGGTGACGGTGAAGCCTTCGCGGAGCTGGTTCCCTCGACTCCCACCACTCAGCCCGTTTCCCGCAGCCGGCAGGGAGGGGATGCCCTTTGCCTGCCGGGCATCGCTCCCCCGGGAAGCACCTTGGCATCGCTGGGCTGAGAAAGTTCTCTGCCTGAAGCAGCAGCTGGGACGGAGTAAAAACTGAGGGGATAAAAAAAAAAGAAAAAGAAAAAAGTTTTCCTTTCAGCTTATTGAACCAACCGTAGTAAAAACTTCACATTTAATATGCACGGCCTGCTCCGTGCACTCCACTCTAATAAATTGGTGGAACATCTTGCAGAGCTAAATCATTAGGGGGTGGATGAAACACTGGGGGCCAGCTGTAAATGCAAGCAGGAAAAAAAAATAAATAAATAAACCAGGCACATAAAATATGAGCCAATTTTCTCATCCTGGCTAATAGATTTTAAATGGGAAATCTGATCACAGATAAGCAGCGAGAATATTAAAAGTTGGGGTGTTGCTGGGCCCTCCCTGGATCCATACAGGAAGGGTGAGGCGTGATGGGTGCTCCCGGGAATGCCGTGGAGGGGATGAGCCTTTATTAGCTCTTACATTAAAAATCTGCTGCCGAACATCAGGCTTCTTAGAGCTCTCGTTTAAAGGTGTGTTGTGTTGTAGCTTGCTGCTTCCTAATTACCTTGTATGTTCTGCATAATTTTTGTTTTTAATTTCAGATGGGAAAACACCATAAACCTGCTAATTAATTACATTTTAACCCCGGCACATCAGCTGGAGTACATGCTTTCCCGTGCAGCCTCTCCGCAGCGCTCCACAGAATCCTCCTCCCAGCCGGGCGCCCGGGCAGCCTCCAGCGGAGTGGCTGGATTTGCAGGAGATTTGGCCAAAACTCCTGGAAAACAACAGGAAGGAGAGAACGAGGAGCCGGGTACCCTGATTTTTGGTTATGGCAGCAGCCGCCCACCAAATCCAGCCCCAGAGGAGGCTGCCCCGGAGCAGAAACCGCTGTGGAGGTGACATTAACCGGTGATTGATGGACTTCATATTTCAAAATACCATGAGCTGCCGAAGAGAAAATGTTTGGAGAATCTAAAGCAGCTAAAAGTACCACTGGGGACGTGTGGGGGGATAAAAATAATAAAATAAAAAGGCAGAAATGGCGAGGAAGGAGGCGGCAGGGACGACACGATGTCCAGCTCCCTGCTGGCCCCGGGGCCGGGTCCCAAAGCCACTGGCCCAGGGCTCGTTGCTCCGGTCTCCAGAAGCCACTGTGGGTTCTGCAGCCACCACTGCTCTCTCGGCTCCTCCTGATTTTCCTGCCGCCTCCTCTCCTGCTGAAAAAACCAGTGCAGGTTTACCTGATTCCATCATGGTCCGTGTCCAATAATCTCATACATTAAAGCAGAGCAGAGTGATGAATCCAGGGGGAAATAACCCCAAATGAGAGCTCGTGCTCTCCGAGCGGGTGAGTGTCTGGCTTCTTGGCATCCTGAGCTGGAAAGTATTTTTTTTTTCTCCTTTGTTTTTATGAATCATTCATGTTTTCATCCACTTAAAAAAATCAAACAGGCAAATGTAAACGTTAGGATTTTTAAATGGGAATACATTGATGCGAAAACAAACAGAGGTTTAATTTCCTTTCCTCTGATGCCTGGCGAATGCATGTTAATGAGCAGGTGGGGAGCCCGGGGCTGCTGAGGGACACGGGGCAATGGGAGACAGGGCCGGGCTGGCGATGAGGAAGAGGAGCGTGGGCACAGCCTGATGGCACCGTTCCCATCCATTCCCAGGCACAAGGGGCACAGCAAAGGTCCAAGGGCCACGTCTGGGTGTCCCCTGAGATGTGTGGGGTGAGGGTGACACAGATTTGGGGGGCAGAGGGGTTCAGGGCTGCGTGGTGCAGCCCTGGTGGAGGGGAGCATCTCCCAGGGACCGTGGCTGGTCCCTGCTGGCGCCCACCACATGCTACCAGAGCCCCAGTAAAGCTGTTTATGCCCCTCAAGCTCCATCAATCATTTTTTCATAGAGTTGGAAGATTATAGCTTCTTATACGCTACCTCCAGTCCGGCTTGTCACAGGAAAACTCCGGGGAGAAATTCGCAGAGATGTATTAAAGCCATCTAACACTTTCTCCATGGCAACTGGGACCAGTGCAAATCCCATCAGCTCTGCCTGGAGCAGGATGAGAGCTTCTCTGCAGCTCTTCCAGGCGCCCAGATAACGGCAGATAGAGGGGAAAATGTCTTCATTAGCTGGAGATGCCTCCCGACTATAACACACAATAACACTTGATTAACGCCAGAGCATTTATCACTCATGAGATGCATTCAGCTGAGGCTCCTGGGCGACTCACGCTTGCCCTGGCCTTTTCCTGCTCCTCTGAGCGATGGCACGGGGAGATACTGAGGCAAATGTCCCAGCATCCGAGTGGATGGGGGAAGAGAAGCGATGGGGTTGGGCAGAGAGCAATGGCATCTGCACAGGAGACGCTGCTAAACTGCCTGACAAAGATCAAATGAGAGCGTATTTACAGTAAGGCATTATTAATAACACTTAGCAATTTCAAAAGTCTCAGTCTCTGTTTGTTGTGCTGTCCCAGGGGCTGGGATCCTCCCGATGAAGTGGGAGAGGGAGCTCCTGCCTGAAGGAGCAGATTCCAAGAGTTGGATGCTGAAAGTTACAGCCACAGCGCACGCTGGAAGGTCTTTAAAAATAGCTCGAGGTCTGTGTGTGCAGAGACGACACCGCGAGCCGGAGGGATGTCCTACATTTCCCGGCTCGCTTAATCCCTCAGACTGACGATAAAATCCCTGCTCATCCTCCTGGTAGGTGAGCTCCCTGTTCCTTCTCTGAGAAGAACCCGTCCTGTAATTAAGGGCTTCACCTTCCCCAGCAGCCGTGGGCTGGGGGCCCTTGGGCCGTTCCAGCTTTGCAGGAACAGGGCATCTCCTGGGATGCGGGATCTGGTCCGGACCCTGCTGGAGCTGGGCTTGGCCGTGGTGGCCAGCAGGTATCCCCAGGGACCCGTTTCCATCTGGGTGGCAACCTGGGTGTGCTGCCTCCTCAGCCGTGGGGCGAGGGCAGGAGGAGAGGGGCTTTGCTGATGCTGCCCGGTCAAAAGCCCTGCTCTTGGAGGGAAAAACAAACTTGTTTGAACCACCGGAGTGAATCTGCAATTTTATTTCAACTCAACCTACCACCGAACTGCGAGGGAGCCAAGCCCTTTGAAGTCTGCCATGTCCAATCCATTATTAATCATTGTAAATCTGGTATAATCTCTACAAGCATATTCCGCTCCCTACAAATAGACTGGTGCCAACTTGCTCTAATAAATCCTGCGTCAGGGCAGCTATTGTGTCTTCTCTTCAGGCAGCATTTCCCAGCAGGAATATTTAAACAATAACGGTCTCTATTTGGTGCAGTCACTTTTGTTTTAGAAGACTACGGTCTAATGTGTAACAGATCTAGAGCTTACAGAAAGGCTTGGATTTATGGGATACTTTCTTTCCTATGGTTTTTTTGTTTCTAATAATCCCTGTGAGGCATTAAATGTCTCCGTTTGGGTTCCTAACTTCATGCCAAAGCAAGAAAACCATGTTCTTCTTCCTACCCAACACTTTGGGGTAAAGCTGAAAGTTCTAGCGAAAAGCAGCATTGCTAAAAGAAGCAATCTAGCATCGCTTCCCTGCAACTCCCAACTAGGAACAACTGCCGATTCCTCTGCAGAGAGCTGGGATGGCCTGTGGAGAAAGAGGAAGAACGCATGCGCGTGAGGAGCGCTCTGCACGGAGCGAGGGCTTCCACAGAGTCCAGTTATGTATGGCAGAGTTAGTGGGAATCTGTGAGTTACCTACTGCTATCTTGGAGAAGCAGACCTTGAGGTCGAAGTTAAGGTTTTACAAATCATTCCCCTGTAATGAGTTTTTCCACACAAGGGAAAACTTGGCACTTGGGAGGAAAGGCAACGCTGCCATGGGTAAGGGAGCACTGGCTGTGGAGGTAGCCCATGATAGCAACAACCTTCACAAGGAGAGGCTTAAATCCATGGAAAATGGCTCTGGGAACTCCAGAAATACCCGCCAGGACCAGCACTTTACTCACCTGCAGTCACAGGATTCCTTGGCCTCAACCAGGCCGCGTCTCTCTGTGCCGTCGGGTGATGTTCAAAGGCAAGGCTCGGCTTCGGAGGGACCAGCTCCCTGCAAGCGAGAGAGGCCAACCAGCCAAAACACCCCCAAAGTGAGAACAAGCAAAGGAATTCAACCCCAAAAATATACACCGGCCAGAACGAGTCAAGCACAAGGGTAAGAAAAACTGACCCCCAAATTGTCCAGGGGGATGCGCAGGTGGAGGAGGTTGATGCCCTGAGCTGCTTCCCGCTGCTGCGTACCAACAGGAGCTGTGTATATAAACAGCTGCTGGAGATCTATCAACTCTGACTTGTCTCCTACTCCGGACCAGACAGGATCCCAGTTTGTGGGAGCACCCGGCCAGGTTTGTTTGGAGCAAAGCCAGTCTCCCAGAGGGATGGGGAAGCTCCTGGGTTTGATACAGGCTCTGATGTTTCCCAGACGTGTGAAAGTTTCCCTGCAAGGGTTCGCTGCTCCATCTGTGGCAGCTTCTCCTGCGGATGCCAGCGCCAGGAGCCCTTCTCTCCTCCCTGGCAAACACCGGCACCGAGCAGCCCTCGGTTGTCAGGGAGCAGCAGGGAGGGAGCCCGGCTGCTCCAGCAGGATGCTCCAGGGGATTCCTGGAACCACTCCTGGGAGCACAGAGATGGTCAGCCCCCCTAGAACTCACAGGGTCCAATGCCAGCCTGGGTCTTTAGGGAAGATTTAATCATTAAGATGCTAACGGCCCCTCCCCTGCTCACCGGCCCCCGCGATGGCAGAGCCCGAGCACCGCTCGTGACAGGGATGGGGCTGGCCCTGGGCTGCAGATGCTCGCGCACACGACCAGGGGAAGGAGCTGTGCAGGCTGTTGGTCCAAACGATAGCTTGTTTGCTCTCTCACTGACAAACGAGCCGGAGCTCCAAAAGCAATTTAGTCTGGGAATAAACATCCGAGTCCCCGCTGCCGGGGCGGAGGCTCCGAGGGAGCGCAGCGGAGGGAGCTGCAGCGAACACGGCTTCCAGGCACTTGGTTTTCACTTGACTTCCTCAGCTGGCAGCTCGCACAGACCAAACGCTCTCCAAGAGGAGCAGCTATTTCCTGCCCATGCCAAGGACTCTGGCCAAAAAAAAATTGCCTTTTTCTCCCTCTCTCCTGACGCTGCTCATTAATTTTGTTTGTTTTCTTTGTTTTTTTTAAAGCTTTTGCTGGTTCCTCAATGAGTATGTGATTAAAAAAAAAGAAAAGAAGGGAAACTGTAGGTACAGAGCTCAGCCGGATGCCTGCGTCGGGCAGCGGTGATCGCCGAGGTGCCCAAAGCTCTTTTTAAGGAGGGTGCGGGCAGCCAGGCCGCCACGTCCTCACCTTCCTCCTCCTCCCGCCACCATAACTCGTTTAGCGCCTTGCCCACGCTGATAAATCGGCAATAAAAACGCACAGGGAACTCAAGCCGGATCGATTTGTTTCAATATTTCTGACACAGTTGCGGCAGGAGCTGAGAGCCCGGGAACCAACAATGTCATTTTCTACCAGAGGAGCGGCAAGGCGTGGGGCATAAATTATGCCTAAATGCCACATAGATAATGAGGCTGCATCTGTGAAGATTTATCTCCCTTTTTCTTGCCCTGAAAACACTCCCAGACAGTGATCCGATGCGGGACCTGTCGTGGCACAACATTTCAAATCGGATTGGGCCTCACCAGAGGCGTTTCCCTCCATCGATGCCGCGGGGATGGAGCTGGGGTACCCGAATTCCAGAGATGCTCTTCCCTCCCTCATTCCCCCATCTCTGCAGCTCTGAGGCCAGAGCACGGGGTCTAACAACTGAAAATAGAATATTAATGTTCACCTTTTGGGGAGTAGTTGAATATGCCACTTCCAATGAAGGAGGGCATTAATTTCAGTGCTGGCAGGAGACATCCGAGGCAGTTTCCATCATTATCAGGGAGAGGTGGCGGGGCTGAAGCGAGCTGTCTGCTGGGAGCCAAGAGCAAAAGAGAGTATATTTTTCTTTTTTCATTTACATGAAGAAAAATACACCTCACGTGCCTGCTCCCTCCAAGCTGGAGTTCATCATTTCTACCCACTTCCCTCTATTTAGAGTCCCTCTTGGAGCATGTTTTGAGCAGTGATTTTGGTAAATAAACTGCCAGGGGCATTCCCCTCCGTTCGTTGACGGCACGTGTGTGACCCGCAGGACCCGCTTCCCTAATGGTTCAAATCAGGCTTCTCCGGAGCGCCTTGAGGGAAGCGATGACTAATTGCATCTCCTGGGGCTCCCACCACTTCCCGGTCCAACTACCTGATTGCCAGCAGCTCGTTAGTGTGCTTCCAGAACCAAGCTGCCCCTCAGCCCTGCGCGGGGCCGGCTGGGATGGGGGGGGAGGTGGTGATTCACATCACCCCATGGGCTCCCCTGCCTCAGCAGCATCCTGCATCCCCGTGCCCGCATTCCCCGGGGGTCCCCCCAGCTCCTCCAGCCCTCAGGCAGGGGCACAGATGGATTTTGGTGTCCCCAGCCATACTTTAGGGTCCAGGGGTGGGTTAAGACTTGCCCACGGGCCAGATGCCCTGTCAGAGGGCTGGGGAGGAGGGGGCTGCCCTCACCTGGGGGAGTTCTGCTTCGCAAGGGCAGGCGCCAGCTCCTTCTTGGCACTTTGTAAAATTTACGTGCAGAAGGAAATTACAGAAAGGCTCTGAGCCAGGGCTGCGGTGACGACGTGAGATTGGCTGCAGTAGCCAGCTTTTCCAAAAATACCCTCCCTCCATCGGAGATGCTCTATTTTTAGAGCTATGAGGTGTCACATTGGCAAGCGGCGGGGTCAGAGCTCACCTTTAAACTCCCAAAGTTCCTTTGCCCTTGTGCAAACACCTTGGTTTTTCAGGTGGGTATCGCACCTGAGGACATTCGGTGCTTCCAGCCCCGGCTCCCAGCTTCCCACAGAGCTCCGGAGTGACCGGACTCCATCCCTCTCACAAACTGCTTCCTTCCTTACCCCGAGCAGTTGACACACGTCTAGGAAAATGATCTATGTTTTAAAAAACCCACAATGAGCTCTCCTGGTGGGGAAACTGCTCTTCTGTGACTTTTGCATAGGAGACGGATGTGCTCAGGCAAAGAAGGAGCTCCCTGGGTGTCTGGATCCTTTTCCACTGCTCCGACAGCCGCGGCAGAACAGGGCAGGTTAATTAAATTATCACAGATCTGAGAGCTGCTCGACAGCACTGGAAACAGGGGAGACCCCAGTCAGAGCCGTAGGACTGCCGTGTCTGCACAGACAGGAACCCGCCACACAGCGTGTGAAATTAAAAATCTAGCAGTTCCATCGCCAGGAATAAAAGCCGTCATTTGCATGTTAAAACACCTCGGCTTACACTGGCAATTTCCCTCTTTTTAACTTTCCTGGTTTACACAGTTTCCAGGATGAATAATGCAATGAAGCTCCTCGTCAGCGACACGGATTCAGAAGTGTGATGGGATTGTTTCCCCCCCCCCACCCCCCAAGCCTACACCTCTTCTGCAGGGACTCTTTCCACCCAGACACCCAAAGACCTGCTGCCAGGGGCTGCTGCCAACAGCTCCTCAAAAGACTTTCTAACCCTGAAGGTCGGGGTGGGAACGAGCCTGTGGGCAGCCCCCCTGGAGGGTCCCAGCGAGCCCCCCCAGCAGGTTTTAATGTTCAAAATGCAAAGAAGTCACCTCCCCGCTGCTCGTCAGGTTCATAACCACCAATAAAGTAACGGGGACGCGGTTTCCTGACTGACAGGGAATCCTGCTTCCCCAGGAACGACGGCTGGGACACCAGGAGCCCTGCCTATCTGTCCCCATTTATGCTAATGGGATTTATGTGTCGCTAATAATACTCCTAATAATTTTTCCATTGCTCACATTACAGCCTGACAGCTTTCCTGTTTGCTGACATAAAAACACAGTCTCCACAGATTCCCATTAACGAGATCTTGCATCTCTCCCTTTAGGAACAAGCAAAATCAGCTCATGGGGGAAAAACCACCGCCGTCAGCCCGGTTCTGGAGGCAGAATATATTAAATTTGAATAATCTAGGTTACATTTAACTTGAAAACGTCCTCTTGGCTGAGGAGGAAGGAGAATTAGAGTGCAGACTAATTGATTGGTGCTTGGCAAGGGGCTGCCTTGCAGAGATGGGCTTGTCTGACCTCACTGCCATGGAGCATCAGCCAAACCCAGCAGAGACACCGGTGTGTGCCCATCCCACCACACCACCGCCCACCCTTCCATGCTTTGCTCACCGTTTCTGCCGGTTCCTGACCTGTTCCTGCCTTTTCCCAAGCCACCTTCCTGAGGGAGCAGCCCAGACACCATCCTGGGCTGGGCAGTGATGTCCCCAAGGGCAGCAATGTCCTCGAGGGCAGTGATGTCCCCACCGTCGGGCCAAGCAGCACACGTAACAGGAAGATCTGGTGCCTTTCTGCCATGGAGAAAGGACACAGCTTGCCTAGAGGGGGAACACCAAAGAGCCATCCTGTTACTGCTCACCTTGTGAGAGATTCCTGCCTTTCTCCTCTGATTGAATCAGAGGGAAACAATCTCTCCCCAGGCTGGTGGGTTCTGCCATGGGAGAAAGAGCAAGGGCTTTTCTGCTCTGGAGCAACCCAGAGAGAGACCGAGCTGTGGAAGTGCTCAGAGGCAGCTCACCCTCTGAGGAGGTAATTTATAGCTTCACCCTCTGCCATCAAAGCTGTTTCCTCTGCAGCTGAGTTCAATTTCCCACACCAGCTCTGAGCCCACTCCCTGCCCCATCTTCCCTGATCCCCCTCCCCAGCTGGGAACCCTCATCCCTCCGGATGCTGTGAGCTCCTGCTGATCCCCCTCCCCAGCTGGGAACCCTCGTCCCCCAGGGTGCCAGGATATTTCTACCTGTAAGGGAACCCATGTGTACAATTACATGGAATATTTTGCTTTCCACGTCCCATAACACCTGAGTAATCTACATGTAAGTAACGCGCATATTCTGCTCACCAGGAGCAATGTACCCCCCCTTATTTACATTTGCCAGTGTTTATTAGTTTTGACTTTTATGATGCACCAATCTTCCACCTAGCTCGGGGAAACTGCCTCGCTGGATTTCCTTTGCCCCACGTCCCCTGACTTACAGGGGAATATCTCAATTCTGGCCCCAGGGCATAACGATGTAACAATCATTTCTGAGAGTGGCACCAGAGCAGGAATTGGAACGGGCTTTGTCATTCCTGCTGCCTCCAAAGGGACTGCAGTTTGCTCATGATGCAGCAGGACCCGGCCAAGACCTCCCACCCCCCAACAGCTTGAAAGAGCCGACACTGGCAGCGCGTAACGGAGCTGGGGATGTCTGAGAATTCCAATAAAAGTGAGAAGCTCCATTTCCAGGAGGCTGGAGGCGGGGGCTGGCAGCCCGGCCGGCGGTGCCGCAGCAGCAGCAGCACACCAGCCCCACTCCAGGAACACGCATTTTCTATCAATGCAAATTGTCCCGCTTGCATTAGAAAATCAAATTATTTCCATTTATACATGTTTAATGAGAATTCCAAGAGCGTATGATGCAGCTAATGCTTCCAGGCTGTGAGCAGGCGTCTGGAGCTGGAGATGAGGAGGTCTGTGGTGCTGCTGGATGCTGGCCTGGTAGCCAGCTTGGCCACCATCCCCTCCTGGTGCCTGCAGGTCACCGTTCAAGGCGTGAGATCCCGGTCCCTCGGCTCCCGCGCCCGGCTGCGAACGGGCGGGACGGCCCCAGCTACGAGACCGAAACTTGCTCATTAACAAGCTGTTAAATAATTGATAAGTTTATATATAATTGCTTCTGTGTACATAATCTTGCATTTTTTTCAGAAAACTATCATCAATTTTCAGTTAGTTCCACTCGAGGAAACAAGGGCTAATGCTTTCGGTTGAGCAGATGAATATTTATCATGCGCTTGTTCTGGCTGGGGCTGGGGAGAAACGGATTATTCGGCTTCCCGGCGCGGAAGGTGGGTGGTGGGAACCCCACGCCTCGGCTCCCCGGTGCCCACCAGCCGCTCCAGACCCCACAGCCCAGTTAATTGGCCTCTGGAGCGCATCCAAGCTTGGCCACCTTTGGGCTGGTGAGTGGGTCGCAGGGATGGGCTTGCTGCTCTGAAGCGGCG
This sequence comes from Bartramia longicauda, assembly GCA_028566575.1. Lineage (NCBI taxonomy): Eukaryota > Metazoa > Chordata > Aves > Charadriiformes > Scolopacidae > Bartramia > Bartramia longicauda. The sequence goes on from JAOXNH010000008.1 coordinate 697,127, forward strand.
CCGGGAGGTGGTCCCTGCTGCTGGGACCCCCCGTTGCAGCACTCGGGATTTATCTGTTATTGATCTATGGTTTCATCCCCCCAGGCTGGGGAGGGGCTGGCAGAGGTGGGGAGAAGCGCGTAGGGAGGACAAGGGACAGGGGACGTGCATCATCTCTTCCCCTTTTCTCCAGTTTTCCAGAGCCTCCTGCTGCCCATAACTCATCCTCCAACACCCATTATCATCATTTAAACTGAAAATGTCCCCAGTTTGATAGGAAAAAAAATGCTTAAATACGTTCAGACAAGATTCCTGCGGTTACCATCACCATAACCGCACGATCAGAGTCTGTACGGGATGAGGAGGGTCCCGAAGGAGCATCCTTCAGAAAGTCCCAACTGCTCAGTGTCTAAACCATTCACCCCCCGGCTGCCGGGAGCCAGCTCTCCTTCCAGCCCCATATCCATGGGCATCCCCTCCAGTGATGTGCCTCATGTCTGAACGGGCACCAGTCCCATAAATCCTGCCAAGGAACTCCCCATCCCACCAGCGTTTTGGGTGTGAAGAGCCAGAGGACAGGAAGGTTTCAGAAAAGCTTCATTCCTGTGGGCCCTGCCACAGCCCGATGCCGAAGCCCCCCCCCAGCTGAGCGGGGACCTTCTCATCTCAGGGTGTCCCCCCCCCCCAGCTCTGCGGCGTGTGGCTCCTCAGCTCCTCACACGTCCTCCAGCAGCCTCGCCTCGCTGTGGAAACCAAATATTTTGACTTTGCTGTTTATTCCTGGTTTTTTAAAGTGGGTTCTGAGTGAATAACAAACAGGGTTTTACGGCAGCTGGTGTTTCCCTCTGCAGCACCCAAGGTAAGGCACAAACAAACATATTTGCTTTTGCTCCATCTATTTATACAATAACAGTGGCTGCGGTTTTAACAGCAAAAAAATGTAATTACGGCACATGTTCTCGCAAGCACTAATTAGCACAAGGTTTAAGCATACACTTAAACCCATCGCTGTTGGGGGGGGGTTTACAGCGGGCTCTGTGGGGCTGAAGAGGGGCTGGGAAATGGCAGTGTCACCACCGCACGGCCGGGCACAGCGCCCGGTGGCAGCACAGCCTCAGTTTACCCCGCCACGGAGACATTAAAGAGTATACGGAGCCGCAGCAGCAGAGGGGCCGAGGCTCAGCAGCCCTCGCTCCTCCTTGGCCCCTGCCATCCTTAGAGCATTTGTCTTGATTTTTCACAGCTGGGGAAAGTGGTGCCACTGAAAAGCCACGTGTAAAACCGGCCGCTGCCATGCCCGGAGCCACAGCACCAAGGCAGGTACCGGCGCTGACACAACGGGAAAACAGCCCAACCTTCCTCTCTCCCGCTCCTCTCCGTCCCCTGCAGCCGAGAGGGATCCAGGCTCCACAAACCAACCTGTTACTCACGGTGCCCGTAATCGAGGCTTTGCTAATCCAGGAGATTTTCTTTCTTTTCTCCTTTTCCCCCCTGGCTTTGTATTGGCAATAACATTAGTTCAGTAAAACCATAATTAAGATAATTAAATGAGCAATTTACTTATTAACAGATTGCAACCTTTTCAAGGAGATTTACTGGGTTTCCCCCCTTGGAACACAAACTCTTCGTGCAGGAGAAGTTGGGAAGGTCGTGCCTGAGGAGGGGGCTGAGCGGCGTGACCCAAACCCCTGCTGGCTCCTCCATCAGCAGGACCAGGGGGGTCCCAGATGGTGCTCAACCCCCTGACACTGCTGTCACCCACAGGGAAGAGGGGCTGGGCTGGTCCTGGGGAGAGTGGACTGGGGAGTCCCGGATCCTGCATCCCCATCTGCAGAGCTGGGAGCCAGAGCCACGCATCTACATGAGCTGCTGTCATCTCCTCCCTCAGTCTAAACCTGTGTACTCCTGTGTCAATCCCGTAAGAAGCTGGAATTTAATGCCTGGCTTAATATTTCCCTGGATGCTTATTTATAATGAACTGAAGCAAAGATACCGTCTTACCGGGTGGAAGCGGAGCGAGCGGCTCGTTGCAGGGACTCCTGGAAGCGCAGAGTAAGAAGTCAGCAGTATGGGAACCATCCTCCCGGGCTCGCTGCGGGTGGCGTTTGGGAGCCAGCGCCCGGCTTGGAGCACTCGCCCAGCGATGGCCAGTGTGGGCCAGTGAAGCACTGGGCACTCGGCTTTTGTCCAAAGGCTCAGGATGCACGGCAAACCAACCTGAGCATCCTGTGCCACGGACAAAAGGGAAAAAACTGTGTGTGATTTCCTCCAAATCTGCCTGAAAAGGGCCAGACGGCCTTTTTCTCCCCCCCGGAGCAATCTGCTTTATCAGAATAAGTAACTCTGGAAGAGTCAGGGCTGACCCAGGCTGCCCAGCACATTGCCACCACCGTGGCGAGGTGCTCAGTGGGGAGCTCGGGGGGGCTGATTTTCGGTGGGAATCATTTCCTCGTCCTTTGCTCACTGGGCTGCCTCTGGACAGAGCCAAACGGTGGGATCCCTGCCCTGGGAAGGGATCTGAGCCCTGGGAAGGGGTCCGTGGGGCTGGCAGTGCCACAGGGGCACAGCTGGGAAAGGCAGTGCTGCCGGCAGCTCCCGCATCAGCACAAATCCAGCCTCCAGCCTCCTGCACCGGGATGGAAACGGCGCTGGAATCACTGGACAGAAAATTAAAAACTCCTGGGAGAATTCTCCCCAGCCTCGCACTGTGCGTTCAGGAAAAGCAGCTGCTGCTTGTACTCGGGAGACTCGGCTCCGCTCTCAGAATAAATTCAGCGTTGCCCTTTTTCCACTCTGAACTTTGACTAGTCTTTTTTTTCCCCTTTTCAGGAAAGGGACAGCAGGATGTCTCCATGGAGGGCTGTGATCCCCCCAAACCCACGCCGGTGAAGACACAGGGCACTGCAGCAGCTCTCCTGGCCGGTGGCTCCATCACTGCTCTCACAGACAACACCGAACCCCCCCAGCCACGGAGAGAGGGGGAACAGGGAGCACGGCACCAGCTTGGACCACGCTGCATCCCCCCGGGGGCTCGGCATTGCCATCCTGGCCCATCCTGCACCAGCCGTGCCTTCCTGCTGCCAGCCACCACCTCAAACCTCCCCACACCTTCCTTGGAAAGCGTCGCTCCAAACCCTGAAATCATCTTTTCTGCTGCCACGGAGCTGCCCCAGAGGGAAAGTGGAGGGAAAGTGCAACCAGAATCATTTATTACAACGAACCCAGAGCTTATACAGCACTCGGGATGTTCTCTCCCAACCAACACTCCCCTGCAGCCCCCAGCTGCCAGGAATTCCCCTCCATCAGCAGGGTCCTTAGGGGCTGTTTATGGGTCATCCCCTGCCAGTGTTCCTGCTGCTCCTATTCCTGCCTCTGCTCTTGCTTCTGCCACAATCCTGTACCTGCGGGTCATTAACAAGGGACCAACGGCCTCTTGCTTTTCCCAGCCTTTTCCCTTCAATCACAGCCGGGGTCTGGCTCTTGGGCAGCCTGTGCACTTCTAAGCGAAACACCGAATTAAAGCCTCAAGAGCTGGTCCCGGAGGGAAATCGCTGCTGTTCTCACCAGAGGAATCGGCTGGGTGTTTCCCCAGGGCCCCCTTCCCCTTCTGCAGCGCTCAGTTCCCTGGGATATCTTACACTGCGGTATTAAAAAAACATGGATAATTATTACTGTTCACCAGGATAATAGTTTCAAGGATCAGCATCCCTACTTTTTGCAAGAAACATATCCTCAGGCAGTTTCCTTTGCATAGAAGTGAACCAGAAAAGTTCAAGTGAGCAAAAAAGTCATCTCAGCCAAGCACATTCATATAGATGAGTTATTCCAAAGATTTCTGAGCACCCAGACTAACTGCAGTGGGTTTGAATCACAGAATTACAAGCAACAGGTTCCGTTTGATCCTCTGGGCTAAAAAGTTATAATTAGCACATGCACCATAAAAGTGGCTTTTAGATTAATTAAGCCTCGGAAGGGAGGAAGTTTGGCGAGGTCCCTCCCTCGCTTACATAAGGCAGCCGGCCCCACCGGCCGCTCCCGGGGATGCTGCGGTGGCTCCTGAGCTTGGGCAGATTTAAGCAGAATTTTAAAGAAAGAAAAGGGAGAAACGGGGAATTAGGCAAGTGGGGAGCCCGGGGTGAGCCGCTGGATCCTGGCTATTAGTGGCCTGAAGAGGTATCGCAGCCAAAGGAGCTGGAAAGATGGTGTGTATCGTATGAGAGCTGCGATTCTGGTTTGTCCTGGGTTACACTGACAGGGACCGGTATCACAGAATCACATGGGGTTGGAAGGGACCTCTGGAGATACCTCCTCCAACCCCCTGCCAGAGCAGGTCCACCCAGAGCAGGTCCCACAGGAACGTGTCCAGGTGGGTTTGAATGT
>JAOXNH010000008.1:701585-726141 GCA_028566575.1 Bartramia longicauda
TCTGAAGTCTTTTATCCTGTTATTATTTATGATCACTGCTTACTCAGGAACCTAAAAGGTAGACCTAGAGAAAAATTAAATAGATAACACTGATGTTTCAATACATGCCACATTCTCCCAGAATTAATGATAAATCAGTATCTTGACACAGTAGTTTAAAATCATTCTGTTAAGTGTTATCACCCCAGAAGCCTATTTTCATTACTACAATTTGGGTCAATTCTTCTCATGCATAGCAGCTAAAATCTTTATTATTTAAGTGATAGTCATTTAAAAAAAAAAAAAAAGATTTTTTTACAATGGTTTCTTACTGTTCAAAGTACTTACTGTACAAAATTGCAAACTTCCACACAGCGATGGTGAGCGAAAATAAGGAAGTGTTTTAATCATAAATACTACAGTGTATACCTGTGTAAAAACTGTGAGTCTAATTTATATTCCTCATGATGAAGTGGTATGTGGACAAATTACAAAGTTACCAGTTTGAAAATGAAATTCAGTGTCTAGTGCCACTTAATGCCCATATGGATGAGATAAAGAAGGGCAGTTCAAGAATTCACTTTATGTTCCTTTTGCAATCCTTATGCTGAAAAGCCAGACCTAAAATGCCATTGCAGGCATTAGAATATCAGTCTTAAGTTAGTCTTGATATTTATCATACCTCTGAAACCATACTGATATAATTTTGAAGCCACATCCCTAATAAACATAATCTCTACCTTGGATATTTTAAGATCTATTCAGGCTGTAATTTACATTGCCATCACCATCAATTATATCACAGTTTTGTCCAGGACTTCAGAATAACTGTAGGAAATATAAGTGCACACTCAAGCACTCTATAGAAAAACACTTCATTATCTCGCCATTCACTGAGACCCAGGAGATGTGCAAAGCAGCTTACCTGGTGTGCAGCAGCAATAATATTTGCAATATTTCCTGTGGCATGGAAGCATGGGAGCTCCTGCCAGGTCACCTCACCCAGCACGGAGGAAGGGGTGCCTGACACCCAGGGGCCAGAACAGAGACAAAACTTAAAGCTCTATCCCTTGAAACTCTCCTAGGAAACACAAATTTGGGAACCAAGCAAAGTGTAGAGGTTTAAGAACTCACGGCAGAGTTTTCACAAGGGCCAGCTCGGAGGCCGTCACTCGCGCTTCCCCAGCCTCCAGACTCGCCCGGCAGTGTGCCACCCTACCTGCTGCCCACATGGTAATAGGCTGAGTTCATTCGGGAAGAAAGCATCTGCTGCGGTACCGAGGGTGGAAATGCCATCTCGCACAGTTGTCGCCTTCTTCGCACTTCAAAAAGGCTGCGGGGAAGGGTGACATATGGCACCGCAGCGCTCGGCGCTTTCATCCGCACGGGTCGGGCCAGGGAAAAGGGAACGACGCGGTGTTCCCCAGGGAGGGCACTGGTCCCACCGGGACGCTGCTGGCTGTGCCACCATCCGTGGGCATCGCCCCTGCCACCCCAGCCCAGCCACCAGGTGATAAAATAAACCAATTACCAGGCTCCTGCCAGGGCTGAACCTTGGGCTCCTCAGATATATAATTAAAGCACACTCGTGTAATTATGAAACTTTATTGCACTCGAGCGAAGGCGGAGCTCTGGCAGGTGCTTAAATTAATTTGATTGTTTCCACTTACTCTCTGCTCCTCTGAAGAGCGGCACAGACGGAGCACGGGGGTGAGGGTCACCGAGGTCCCCCCTGGGGCTGTCCCATGACAGGCTCCGAAGGGGGCTCCCGGTTTGGGAATGCTGAAGGTGCCTCTGGAAGGGTAAAACTGTCCCAGTGGCTGTCTCTGAGAATAACAGGCAGTGGTGAGAGGCTTCGGGGCAGCACTGGGACCGGTGCCTCGGCGGGGAAGGCTGTCAGCACAAATACCTTGCGTAGCCGGAGAGCAAACACTGCTATTTTCCCTTCATATCCGAAATTATCTGCAAATGCCATTGCTGTAATATTCTATAAATATTCACTGTTCTCAAAGCCTCCCTCTCAGCAGCCCTCCCCAGAGCCCACTCCTCTCTCCCCACCGCACACCAGACCTTGCCATTCCCTCTCCGGGGGGGACAAACGGCACCAACAAAACGTTCCCCACGGGAACGGGGGGACCTGGAGGTGGAAACCTGAAGCACCATGGATCAGGGGAGCACATTCCTCTCTGTGAAAGCACCTGGGAGGTGACAGCCACCCCACGGTCACCGCTTAATTAAAAGGAAAAATTGTTTTCTGTCCTGACACGGAGCCAGCGAGGAAACAGCGGGGCTGGGGGTGCATTGGGGGGTCCATCAGGGATGGAGACCAGGCTGGGAGTCACCACAGCAGCAGGATCGGCACGGGGTGGGAACATCAACTCTGGAGCAACCCGAGGGTCCTGGAGGAAGGGCTGCAGGAGGGGGAGGGCAGCGGGGGGGACTGCGATTGCCCCACATGGGCTGGGCTTCCCCCAGCCTGGCTTTAGGGGGAGACAGGAGCTGGACCCCCCCCTGCAGATGCAAAGCCCATGTGGGTAGAGAGCGGGTAGTGCCAGTGTGACCCAGGGAAAGGAAATTAAACAAAAAATAAATCACGGCAACCTCTTTCCATGGCATTGCCCCTTCCCTGGGGGGAGCAATCAGGGCTGAGGATCTTTGCAAAAATGAGTTCCTGTAAGATCTGAGGGATCTTTCTGCTCCTGCACGGGGAGGGAGCCTATAAATCCAGTTAGTCACACTCGCTGGATTACATTGGACCTTGTACTTCTGCTTTTATTAACAAGATTGTTTACTATATAAGAAGCTTTATATAACTGTGAATCACGGGTGATTTGTGGGACTGCACAGATGGGAGTTGCCAACCATCCGTTTTCTCTGCGCTCGCCTGAACCTCCTGCTCCCAGCCCATACCTAAAAAATAAATAAAAACCTTGCTATGGTAATTAAATGTCTGGCTCTAATCCACTCCAGTGGCGCTCCCAGCCTGGGATTTAAGAGTCTGATATTCCACTTTAACTGGCGGGTTAGTGTCAGTGCTGACACAGGGAGGAGGTTATCCCTGAAGAGGGTTTTCCATCCCGTGTCTCTCCCTTGGGAACGTCTCTCGGGTGCGAGGGGAGACGTCACTGCTCCCACCTCCCCAGGCAGGAGGCGGCTGCACCCCCAAACCCACCGAGGCCGTTAAGTGACAGCAAAGTGGGCACCAGCCACATCATCTATAACGAGCGAGCACTTGAAGGCAAAGTCAGCGGGACTGAATCATTCCCTGCCCACTGAGCACACATCAGTCTTGCCCAGTGGCATTAAATGCCTGTTTTAGCACAACCAAGCAACCTCCAGCCTCCCCCCAGGGCTCACCGGGCTTCTCTCCGCATCCCTTTTTCCTCACGTTTTACACATCTTTCTAAGTGACTCTGCCCAAGTGGCATTTACAGCGCCGAGGCCAGGCATCCGTGCGGGGCCACAGGAAGCATCAGCTGGTGTCTCCACCAGATAACCCCATCATTTTGGGTAAAGTGCTGATCTTTAAGGATGATTTTGGAGATTTAACGCAGCAGCGTGAACTTATAATTCATTTACAATTTTGCAATGAGGTGAGGGGACCTGTGCTTGAGGCTCAGCACGGCCCCTGTGGATCTCCCCCTCCTCAGGACGCGGCTCCTCCCCCCTCACCGGCTCCCGCACAAGCGTTTCCATTTGTGCACAGGCAGCCTTAATCCTCAAACAGAGCTATTTTGCTCACCATCATTTATTTTACCTATGGCTCTCTATGAAATGAATTGATAGCCTTGTTGCCAGGCCACAGCCCAGCATAACTCATTGTGTCAGCACGTCCGTCCGACAGCGCGGCGGGACCATTAACGCAATTAGGGAGAGGGAGCCTGGCTGGAGCTGCCAGACCGGCTCCTGGCAGAAGGCGACTCACAGGGAAAATACCAGGAAAACCCAGGAAAAACACATTCTCAGCCTCATCCAGCAGCAGCAGGAACCGTGGTCCCCCCAGATCCGTGGGAACCGAGCAGGGCAGAAGATGCTGCCCCCCAGCGAGGCTCCACGCCTGCCCCCAAACCTCGGGACCGGACCCGATGGTGGCTACTGAGGACAGGCTTTGCTTGCCCTGGTTTATCCCGCAGCCAAGAGGCAACTCAGCTCCTCAGCCAGGTGCCCACAGGCAGCACACGGGAACGCCGGCTGTGTCCCAGCCCCAGGGCTGGCAGGGTGACAGGCGGTGGCCCCGGGGGTGGCGGTGACCCCGAAAGCCAGGGCACCCGCAGCAGCACCAGGACGTGACGCCCCAGGCGGGATTCACAGGGCAAATAGATATTCCAGAGGCGCTCCAGGTCATGTGTTTTTCATGACTTCGTTCCGCTACCAGAAACCGCACCCTTTAAGAAGATCAGATGGATCTGTAACAGGAGTCATTCTGATAATGAATAATCTGTTTGAAAAGCTGGTTCTGATCATCCCGCTGAAAGCCGCCTGGTCTGGCTGGCTCTGCGCTGCAGCGGGGGCAGGAGGGACGTGGCAGGGACCGGGGGGGTCCCTGACCCTCTGCAGGAGGGACAACTCTTCCCAAGGCATCCTATCTGGAAACACAGGCAATTCCCAGAGGAAAACTATGTTAAAGTGCTTATTTCCTGCAAATTCAGGAGGTGTTTGGGGAAAGTAAAGAGCGAGACCCCCGGCAGGCTCTGCCAGACCCGTTCCCTGCGGAATTCACACCGCAGACGACGGCAGCTTCGGGATCCTTGTGAACCAGCCTGCACAGCTATTTATTATTGCGCTAGATTTAGACCACGGATTTAGATATTGATTGAGTCTGAGCCTCCAAGCAAAGAGTGCTAATTAGCGCATGCAACAAAGAGCCAGCTTTTAATTAAATACAGCTTAGTGAGAAGGACCCGTTACAGACAACTCTCCTCGCACGAGAGGAATGCGGGCAGGAGGATGTCGGAGCGGGACCGAGTCGGGATGGGGGTCCTGCAGCAGGAGGGCTCAGCCCGGGACAGGGTGGGCGGGTTGGTGGATGCTGCCCCCTCCCTAGGCCACCCTGAGCCAGGGTCCCACATCCCCAGGGCTGAGTGATGCTGTGGGGGGGGTCCTTCTGCCTGCGCCCCCTCCTCGCTGCCCACCCTGCCGCCTCCGCTCACCACCGGCCCTTCCCTGCCAGTGCAAATAACCAAACAAGCAGCACGGATCAGAGAATAATATTAATATTAAAAAGGCATTTATAGTTTTAATCAAGCTTTGGGGGGAAAAGACAGCTTAACACGGCACTTTACACAGTTGATAAAATGTTTGACATTTACTGGTGCCTGTAATGAATCTTGTCTCAATTTTCTCTTTTAAAATGCCACTCCAGATACTCTATCTATCTGTAGGGTTTAAAAAGCACTTATCCAACAAAGTGTTATCACGACGGAGAATATTAAGCGTCGGCTCGGCGCAGCACCGCCAGCTGCAGGCTTTGCTGGCACCCGAGCGAGCGTGGCGAGGGGTTTGCAGCGGGAGGGGACAGCCGGGGTGTCCCCGTGTCCCCGCTACAGCCCAGCAAAACAACACCCTTTCCCTACACCCGACTGAGGAGTCCCCAAACTCCCCACTGCCTCAGTTTGCTGCCAGGACACAACGCCCAGCTCTCCCCGCGATCCCTCGTACTCATCCCCAAGGAAAATGCTCCCTGTGCTCCCCTCATGGACAGAGCTGCAGGATATTTGCTCCATCATCAGGTACTCAGTGACCAAAAGGGGACACCAGCCCCAAAAAAAGCCCTTCGCCGCTTTTTCCTAACGGATTGGGAAAACATATCCCCTGTTGGGATGGTGGCTTTGCTCCTCAGCAAACCCTCCTCCAGCTGCTGAAACACAGCTGCGCGTTACTCTGTCCTGTCTTTCTCTGCCACGACGTGTGTATTTTGGTATAGGAAGGGGCAGAGATGTGGGCACGGCTCATCCAGCAGCCACAAACTCTTCCAATGCCCCCCCCGGAGCTCCCGTCCCCTTCCTGGGACAGTGGGAGCCCAGTGGCCACCACAGCAGCGCGGCGTGGAGCCACAGAACGGCACCGAGCGCCCGGGATGAAGCGAACCCAAAGCTCTCAAACCTCCAGAGGAGGAGGAGGAGGCTGTAAGCTTTCTTTGTCCCATGAGGAGAGAGAGGAGCTCCCTGCCAGCTCCTGCCCGCAGGCAGGACGCGTCACAGCGGCACCGGCTCCGGGTTTTATCAGCAAACAGCAGTTGTCCTGGGTAAACACATCCAACGCTCCGCAGCCACCGATCGGGCAGTGAGCCGGGGAGCGTTCCTGCTCCTCTCCTGGAAGGACACTGCGGAGGGAAATATCAGCAGCAAACACACAGGCAGCCTCCGTCCCGTGCTTCCCTTTGAAAAGGTGCTCAAACGCCTTCCTCCCCTCTCTTTTCTCTTTCTTTTTTCTTTTTTTTTTCAGAGGGAAGAAATGAATTATTCTATGAAAGTTAGTGCCTGTCTCAGGAGCCTGGTATAGAAAATTAGGTTTTAATAGCTTTGAAATTGAGGTTCTTCAGGTCAATAGGACAAGATTCTGCCAGTGAAATGACAGACCCATAAAGGGAAAAAAAGCAAATATTTTGTTACTCATCAGAGAGTCACAGTCCAAAGATAACAGGCAGTGGCTTAAAATACCGCTGATGCTCTTCAGGCTACTGTAATGTTTAGTCATGAGCTCCTTCTTTCTCTTGTTGTCTATATATATATTCACTTTGGGAACGGAGCACTTGGCTTTCCGTCCTCAGACGTGCCTGGGAATTCCTCAAGTTGTTGCTGGAATGGGAAAGTTTGCTCAGAAATAAAAGCCCCCGACCTTTGCAGTTGGCCCCACAGCCACCGAGAGCGAGCGCAGGAGAGGACATGGGGAGACAAATCTCCTCAGCATCTCTGCCATTGGCAGCCTTAAAAACCCAAGTTGATGCTTCAAACCTTCAAAGTTGAAGCATCCTACCCGTCCGGGGACAGGTAATTACAAGTGAGTTATTTGAAAGGGAAAAGTGCAATGAGAAATAAACCGATGCGCTTTAAATGGAGAAGTGTAAACAAGGTACAGACAATGCCCTCCTCACCTGAGAGCTGGAGCTTCATCCCCCTTTTGCTAATTAAAACCACAGCGAAATCAATGAAATGAAAACCAGGAGACTTCTCAATGCCTTTTCCCACACAGGGAGGGGAACTGGAAATTGCCTGTCGGTGGGACAGAGCCACAGGACGGAAAACTTTCAGAGAACTTCTGCCAGTGAGCGCTGGAATGACTTGACTCATTATTCAAGGGATGAATGGATGGTAATTATTCCTAATTTCATATTCAGAGATCATTACCATCCTGCAAGTTACTTTAAATATTCAGAGACATGAGAGAAATTTCTCATGGTTTGGAAGGGGAAAGGACCTCTGGCCAAAGGGATGGGGCAGCTTCTGCCCCCCGTGGCCACTGGTCCCCAACGGAGCATCCCAGCCTGGGCATCGCTGCGCCACTGCCCCAGGGCCCACCATTCCCAGTGCCTGGACCAGCCCAGTGCTGGGAGCTGTCACGCCGTTAAGGGACTGTCCGTGGGGCAGCAGGAGGTGGACACCTCAGCATGTTTTCCAGGTCCCTCACTGCCCTGCAGCTATGCCAGCTTTTAGCTGCGGTTGGGCGAGACAGAGGAAGGGCACAGGGAGAAAGTCCTCGCCCTGATGAGCATCCGTTGCCTTGCAGGGCTGCTGCGGGAACACAGGCTCCCGAAGGGGCTGCGCTGTTGTGAGGATACAGCTGCCCCCCCAGCCCCGTGTGGATTTCTTCACCCTGATGCAGGGAACTGATGGAACCACCCCCGCAGGGCTGCTGAGGGCGGCAGGAGCTGTCACCTCTGACAAGCTCCCAGGGAAATCCGCAGGCGGAAATTTTCCATGGGCCTTTTATTCACGAGTGGCAACAGGTCATCCCTCCTGCATCCCCCGAGGAGGCTGGAGAATGGATGTGCCCAGGGTTTGCTGTTTCCAGCCCCCCAGGGCTTGCTGAGCAGCCCTGAGCCCGCGCAGGCAGCGCGCAGGCAGCTGCCCACGCCTCGTGCCGCAGGATGCTGGAGCAAAGGCTCTCCTCCTCTGGCTCTTCCCTCAGCCTTTCTCCGGGAAGAAATCAAGCTCAGATACTCCCACCGTTGTGCCAGCAGCAACAGAAGCAATCTCATAATTACCTACGCCAGAAGTTGCTTTTTTCCACCCCCCTTAATCTCCATTGGCATGGGAACTGAAGGCACATAAACACTTGCTAAGGAGATTTTTAATAATAATAATACTAGAGGACTTGGAAATACGCTGTTGCTGTAAAAACCATACACCTGAAAACTGAAGGAGTTTCCATGTGTCCCGTCCCTGAGCTGTGTGACAGCAGAGGGCAGGGAGCGGGTCAGGCTGGGGCCAGGCTTTACACCAGCGTTTACACCAAAGCTCACTCGCTCCATCACCTGCCCCCCCCCGGCTGACAAATCAGCGTGTGGCAATGACTGTATGAGCTTTCCCGTCATTCCCCACTCCAGGTTTTACGGCGGTGCTAAATCCCCCATCCCGGCAGTGACCTCCGTGGCAGGATGACGGCTGCTCCCGGGGGACGATGTGCCGAGCGGGGACCGGGACACGGGCGAAGGCACGCGAAGGAGCGTGACCGGGAACCGGTGATTTACGTCCTGAATTACGCCTCCCGCGCACGCTTCCCTAATGTATGGAAATGTCACATTGCTTTAAGTATTGCACCGAACTTCTGTCCTCCAATCAATGCCCAATTTCCTCCCAAGGATGAAGCTGTACATTATTTTTAGCTGACCAATTCGGCTCAGGGCACTCTAATTTTTCCCCGTGCACTCAGAGGACAAATGCTTCACCGTGATTGCCTCAGAGCAATGACAGAACAAGCACATTCCTAATGGCTGGCATAGTGCGTACAAAATATATTAAATGTATTAACTTTGGCACTTGCCGGGTCCCGGGAGAAGCTCTCGGAGCTGCTCATGTGCTTCGCCTCCTCTCCCTCGGCTCCTTTCTGCCCTCCTCGTCTGGCCTGGAAAATTCCCTGTCCCCAAAGCTGCGGCTGGCTGGAGGTCACCGACATTTGCCAGCAGCTCATCCCCGCGCCCCGGAGCGAGCGGGAGATGCTGTCGACACTTGCAGATGGTGCTGAGCCATCGTGGCGCAGCTGCGGCCACTGCGGTGCCGGCAGCGCCGGGGCTGGGGGATGCTCATAATCCCGGGGACACGTGCAACCCCGGAGACAACACACGAGGATGGGGACCGCATCCAGGACAACACCACCAAATGCTCTCTTGGCTCAGTCACACCCGTGTCGCTCCCTTGGGGACATCCCTTGGGTGCGAGGGGAGATGTGACTGCTCCCACCTCCTGCCTGGGTGCCTAAAGCCCGGCAGAGCTGCTGGGAGCGATGCTCTAGAGGATGGATTGGGTGGGAAGGCACCTTCTTGCCCTCGTGCCGGGGTGCACTGGCCGGTTGCCACCTCCAGCAGCGGGGCAGGACCACCCAGGGACTTTCCCACCTCCCTGCCCAGCATCCCTGCTGGAACCGGGGCCGGCGCTGACCCATGGAGCAGCCGCCGACTGCAAACCCACCGGCTCCAGCCCTGGAAGCGGTTCCCGGGGCTCGCTCCGTGGCCACACGCAGCCCCGGGTTTTATTACGCTTTCAATAAAAAAAAAATGGTGCGGCAAGATAAGACCCCGAGCGGCATCTGCCACGTGGGCTGCTGAGGAGATGGGAAAATTGCCCTTTGTTCTTCAAAAATAAATCTGAGGGAAAGCCCTTTATAAGCAGGCAGCGTTCTCTGGGGGCTGCCAAGGACTTCACAGGCATCACCATGAATAACAGTTTATCTACAGAGTTTCATTCAAAATGAAGCCTCAGACATGGCCTAAAATTATGGGGACGCTGTGAAAATGGCTTTATAAACTATTGCTTTTTCCTCTATGAGCAGCAGCAAAGTACAGGCCAGACAAAAGCCAGCCGAGACTCTAAATGTAATAAATAAGTCAGCAGAGCTGATAAAAATAAAGGATGAAATATAATTCAGCCATTCAGTGACAGATCCCATCTTCGCTGTGATATAGGGTCTGTTGAAACTGTCATTGCTTCAGGAAATTAAAGAATGAGCCCATTAGTAAGGATATTTAAAGATGTTCATATTAAGATTATGACTTCCCAGACTCAGCCCGTGCAGGGAACACGCTCTATTCCAAAGTCATTTTTCACGGGCCCTTTCCAGTCCAGCTCTGAAGCCCCGAGAGGTGCCACAGGCGGTGACAGCAGGAGGGGGGGATGCACCCACGGGTGAGGATGCGGGATGCAGCACCCAGCTCACCTTGCGGGTTGCCATGGCAACGGGGAAAAACGGCCCTAAACCTAAAGAGAAAGGACAGGGGGACAACTGGTCCTGGGAGGGGAAGCTAATTGCTGCCATGTGGGATTCCTCAGCACCGCAGCTTCACCAGGACCAGCACATGCCAGCATCCCGCGTGTTCCCGAAAGCATCCCGCACGCTCCCCCAGCTCCCGGGAGCCAGGAGCAATCGCTGCTGCTCGCTTCCACTTCCAGCTCCCAGAGCAAACACCATCGCTGGCACCGACGGAGAAAAGCACATCACGAAAGCAAATAACCAGCAGCGAGGGGAAGGCGAGTGGAGGAGGAGGAGAAGGAGGAGGAGGAGGAAGAGGAGGTGGTGGCTACGGGGAGGGGGCTGGCACAGGCCCATGCCTGAAGGTCGAGGGGATGCCGGTTAAAGAAAGAAAAACAATGGTAAAAAAAGGTTAAGATCTCTAGTCCTGGTATGTTGAAAAACTGATGGATAATTGTAATTAGCTTTCAGAATTTTTAATTATAGAAGGGGTATAAATAATCACAAAGCACAGCTTCACTAATGAGAGCCCTTGTGCTAAGAAACACAGGGATGCATTTGTTAGGGAGACTTTGAAAGCTCTGCTGTTAATTAGGTGTCTCACAGCCAGCAGGGTTTCAGGAGAAGGAGAAACATGTATACATTTAAATCAGGCTCATTGTGAGAGGTATCCAACATCAATTATGGGATAGCAGGATGCTAAAATGAACGCACTTTGTAATTAGCGAGTGGATCTGAAAGGCAGAGAAGAGCCTCTGCTGCTTGTTCGGGTGCCTGCCAGAGGTATTTAATGTGGGCCGGGACCCGGGGGGGGGGGGGAGGAGGAGGAGGAGGAGGAGGATGGGGAGAGATGACCTGCCTTCCTCCAGCGCTGCAGAGCATCCCCCGGCGTGGCTGGGTGGGCTGGGACAGAGCGGGGGCTCCCCCAGCCCCGCACCACTGCTCTAATTGGCAGAGAAGCGGAAGGGGAGGGGGAAGCTTGACTGGGTTAATGAACTGTGTGGGAAGGGGGAATGGGCTGCATTCCCCACCAAACAGGGGCACCTGGGGGGGCTGGAGAGAGGTCCTGTGGGCAGAGCTGGGATAAACCGGGATGAAATACACGGGTAGCAGAAGGAGGATGTTTCCCCCCCACTCCCTTTGTGGAGAGAGCCCTGAGGGGCTGAGCTCTGTCCTGGGGATGTCACGGGTTTCCCACACATGGCACTGGCAGAGGGATGGGGAAGATGGGGGACCAGGAGCATCCCCCGTGCTCTCGCTGGGTCCAGCTCGGGCAGGCAGGACCGGAGCAGGTCGGGAACCTGCTGCCAGTCAGTGTCTGCGTTTTCTCACCCATTATCAGCCGACAGAAAAGGAGATGACAAAGATGGGGGGATTTTCTGCCTGTTTTCCCTGCCCCTGCCATCCCACTCCTCCAGCTCACGCTCGGGAGCCAGCAGCGAGCTCAGGCCCCCGCTAAGACCCACGACTCCCATTCCCACTGTCCATCCTTAAATTTCCCTTTTTTTTGACTAAAAATTTCAAGCCTTGCCACAGGAGTTTGTGCAAGTAATCATGTTTAGCTGGTATTTGGCTAAATCTAATGAAGCAATGATAAACAGCTCAGCATTTTCTTCCCCTGACGAATAATGAATATTAATTTGGCTGTCGAAAAAGAACCTCTGCTCATTGCAAAAGATTAGATTCCCGTGCTGAAACTTGGAGAGGGGATAGGACTTTACCGGAAAGGACGGCATTTTGGGACTGCCTGTGTCTCCCCCTGTACAGGGCAGAGCAGAGGTGCCGGTGTGCGATCCTGACACATCCCTGATGGAGAGGACGGGCTGGGCTCCGGTGCCTTCCTAAGGACCGACCACCAATTCCCATTTGACCCTCTGGGAATCCCCCTCCATTCAGGGAGTGATTTCTGCAGGAAAACGGCACAAAATTCCACCCCCACCCCCACCCCCCCTCCAGTTTATTCTCCTCCACATCAATAATCCCTGAACTCTTGGTCTGCCTGAGCCTCCCGGGAAACCAAGAGAACTCGCTACACTCGTGTCCCATGTGCTATGCCCTGCTTTTAATTACTTTGCTTATTGCTCCATAGCTTTTTTTTCATTACGTTACTACCTCAGTACATAGTTTTTATTACTTTGCCATGTGCTGGGGGGGGGATTTGGATGTCGTTGTTGGGTGATGCCGTTGCGGCTCCGCTTCCCAGCACCCGGCCTGGCAGCGATGGGCAACTCTAATTAACACGGCTGAGGCTTTCGGCGGGAGGATCACAGCCCAATTAAGGAACGCCAGGACTTTTTTATTAGGCAGGATATTGCTAGCGAGAGAGACACGGGCCAGAAAACCAGCCCGGGTTTCAGCGGGATGCCCAGTCTACCTATAGCTCTGGTTTTACATATGGAGCCTTTACGCATGGCCTAGGCATTAACATGTAAATGGCCCCGGAGCATCTGCTGCACCCGTTGCCAGGCAGGATTTACAGCAGCATAACAATGACAAATTAGAGAGAGAAATCACCTAAAGCTGCCTAATACGTCTCAGGGAAGATTTTGGAAGTTACCTGCATTCAGCTGGACCGTTTTTTCCCCGGCTGTAAATCATTTCCCTGCGTTCCCATGCTGGCTGCAGCTGGAATTAACATCTGTGGCACGTGGGAAGAAGAGCTCAGAGCAGCCAGTGCTGGAAAAGCAACCCCTCAGCATCCTGAGCCTTTACCTACAGCCGGACGAAGCCCCGGCGTGCGGTAGCAGAGAACAAATTTTTGTGCCTCGATAGACAGAGCCGTGTCTCAGGGAAGCTCATAAATCACTGGAGGGTGGAAAACTGTCTCGGAGACTGAATGTTCACCGCGCCGGAGAGCAAGCTGCACCAAAGCATCTTCTCTGCCCTGAGAATAAGCCTCTTTTGGCTGCTCCGAATCCTTTGCTATTTTGGCTCTGACTGTGAAGCGTGACAGTGAAGCAGGGGCTGGGTGAGGAGCTGCCGGATTCTCCTTGGGAAGGAAGGAAGGAAAAGGATCCCAGGGCCGGGGAACCTTCAGCCCGTGGTGACCACGGAGCAGCTGATGTGTGTGAAGGCTCCCAGCAGCGATGTCTACTGGAGCTATTGCATTAGTGCTCAGGAAGGATCACACCCACCACCCGGCTCGTTATGCTCCATAAAAATTTAATGGCAAATGAAATGGGCTGTTGTGGGTAAATCGATATCATTATTGTCTTTTGGCAAACTATGAAATATATTGTTTTCATAATGAAAACCATCATGGCAACATACTGGTGTTGGGTAGAGGAGGAGGAAACCCGGGGATGGGAAGGAGTAAGTGACCTCCCACCGCGGTCGTGTCCCTCTCCCGCTGTCAGCTGGGTTTGTCCCACCGCTTGGACACCACCCCAGCCTCAGCCCACGAGGGTCCCAGACCCTTCCTTGTCTTCCGAACCGGGCAGCAAGGCTTTGCTCCATCAGCCAGAGCCTTTGCTCTCCAGGCTGTGGTGACAGCTCTCCATGTCCCTGCCACACTGCCCTCCAGCCCCATCTCCATCCCTGCCTTCGGCTGCACCCAGGATGGTTGGAGAAATGGGGGAACATCACTCTGCTTCTCCCACTGCTCTCATTTCTGTTGCTGGAGTGAATGCCCGGGTGGGCCCATGGCGAGAACACAACTGGGCATCATTTATTTCAGGAGCAAAACCATCCCAGAGCTCTGGCTCCGTTTCCAGGCGGGAAGAGGTACACGTGATGGCCATGCCCACTCCTTCTCCTCCTGTCTCAGAGATGTTCAAATTACCGAGGTGATGTTTCCCCTCCTGATTCACATCTTTGCATCTTCATTCCCATCAGCATTTTCTTTCCAGGCGGCTGCTGGTGGATGGGGAAGCTGCGAGCACAGGCAGCAACGTGGCTGGCACCGGCTCCAGCGGCAGGTACGGAGCAGCTCAGGCACAGGGCATGGACCGGGAGCTGTGGGGAGCCCTCCCACGGCCACGATCGTTCCATCCCGGTGGCCAGGCTGCTGTTGGAAAAGCACAAACTGTTTGTAATGAGCCCAAAACCACAGCGGCTTCAGCAGCTGCAACAGCCACCCGCTGGGCTCTAAAAATACCGGCGTGTGGCTCTCCCTTTCTGGCGCTTTCTCCTTGTGTTTTTGAGAGAAACATCAAAGCCCAGCGTTGGAGGAAGATCTGAGCTTTTCGCCTTTACGGCGCTCTGTTAATCTGCCATTTGATGGTCATTTTTAGCAGTGCGGGAAACGTGGTGCTGGAGCTGCTGCCGCTGCGGGAATCCAAGGGCTGGGGGTGATCCCGAGCTCCAGCATCCCACGGGATGCTCCTGCTGCTGGCCCCATCCCAGCCTGGCAGCCCCCGGCTGCTGTGGGGGCTCAGGGGGAGGGGGGTGCTGACCCAGCTCGCCCCCGAGCCGCTGTGCTCCGTGCTGCTCCGTGCTCAGCCTGAGTGCCAGCACCACGTTAATCCGTTTCTAACTTTACCGAGCACGTGGGCTGCAGCGAAGCGCGGTTTCGCACATGATGTGAGGGAAAATGTGTGGCTCCCCCTGGGAAGGAGGCGGGCGTGAAAAAACATGAGTCTGCCTGGGTGGGCGAGGGAAAGCCAGACCCGGGTGGCCACTGTGGGGCTCCCGGCCGTGCCCACATTGGGGCCACCGGGCAGGATGGGGTGCTGGGGGGGGACTTACCAAGCTGGGTCCTTCCAGGTCAGGGCTGGCATCCCTCCGTGGAGAAGGGAGTTGAATGGATTCATTCCTGTGGTTGCTCTCAACAGTCCTGATGGGATGCGTCAAGTTTTGGGATGTTGCTCTTAATGCCCAGCACCCCATGTCCCAGACCGTGACAGGGGCTGGGGAGCAGCCCGAGTGCAAGGGGGGAGCCCTGTCCATCCATGTCTGGGGGCACAGAGGGACAGAGGCCACTGCTCAGGCCCCAGCTCCCCACTGGCGCCACATCCCTCTCTGTGGGGAGCACAGGAGCACTCCCAAAGGAATGCGCTGGAAGGAGACTGGAGACACAGCATCAGGGTTTGCTGTAAAAACAAACACTGTAAAAACTAAACCTTGTGTTTTGGCAAAAGGAGGTGACTCCAGCACCTGCTTTCATTGGGGTCTCGAGAGGATGCCCACGTTGGCCATGCCCACCTTTCCCTTCGCCCTTCTGCTCAGCGACACCAAACACTAAGAGGAGGAAAAGCCCTGAAGAGCACACCCGCTGATGGGTTTAAAACACTTAAACACGCTAAAATGCTTGCCTGTGTTATTGAACCTCCTGCTCCACAGCCCAGCCTTCCCAGCGACTCCGCAGCCCCCGAGCTCCAGCACTTCAGACCCGCTCTTCTCTCCGGCGCCCGGCTGTGAAAGGGATGCCTGTGGCTGCTCTCCTTCCCTTACGGTTACGACCGAGCGTTCCTCAGAACAAAAACGAGGGGGAGAAAGCGAGTGGACTCTTGCCTGTGCCAACACAGGGCACATTCAGATCCAAACAGAATCACAGCAAATCGAATCTGCAGCGTTTGAGATAGAAATGGTAATGAGTTTTAATAGTCCGCTTTGATTTCCCCCATTGAAATCAACTCCAGGAGGCTGATATTGTATCGTCGGGGAGGTGTCAGATCCCCGGTCACTCACCAGGCAGTGCACAGCTTCCAGGGGCCGAGGGAATGGCACGGTGTGATGCTGCCACCGAGCACCGGGGCCGTGGGGAGAGGGAGCCATAACAGCAGCCGTGCAATTAGAGCAGTTATTGATCGTTAACGTGCTTGTAATCAATAGCCTGGGTGAGCCGGGCTGATGGCGCGGGGGTGTGAAGTATCCACAACATTGTCATCAGAGCGTTTGGGGAAGGGTGAGCTTCTCCCCCGCTGCTGGATGGGGATGTAACTGGCCGGAGGAGGGCAGGGAATGATGGCACCGATGGACTATGGCGTTTCTGAGGTGCCCGTGGCGCTGCCGGGCACACACTCAGGTGCAGCTCCGGTCCTACCCCTGCTCCTGGCACCAGGGATCCCCCTGCTTCCAGCTAATCCCGCATCAACACCCGCCATCAGCAGAGCCGAGGCCAAATCTGTCATCTTCTGCTCCCTGGAAGGAAAGCGTGATTGAACTGATTGCTGATACCACCGACAGCCAGTTAACCATCTTCCTCCGTCCTCGTGTGACTGGCCCCAGGCACCGAAGGAGGAATGAATCGCCCCCGCAGGGGGAGAGCACCCGGAACCCCGACTGCAGCAAAGCAGCCACCACCTCCCTCCGAAGGAAAAAATCCCATCCCTTCCCCCAGCAGCTCGTGGCCGTGCCGGGAAGCCTCGCACGAGCCAAACGAAGCCATCTCCTGCAGTGGGGCCACCACCCCCCAGGCTCCCGATGGGCCCATGTGCTCACAAGGAGCCATCTGGGTCAAATAGCAGGAGGAAATCTCAAAATCTTCCTCTTTTTCATACCCTGAAAGCTCAAGGGCGAAATTTGAACATCAGAGGCAGGGAGACGCGTTCCTGGGCTGATTTGTGAACATCTTGTTGAGACGCCTAGGATCAGATCTGAAAATATTTTAGTGATGCAGAGAGTGATTCAGAGAGTCATCTGGGTTATCCACCCCTCGCTGAGGATGTGATTGAAATGTTTGTGGCTGAATATCATCCGGGAAGAGCAGCGCAGTCATACCTGGAGTATAAACTGTCATGTTTATATCCCAGGATCTCCTCAGCCTCGTAGCAAGGCTGGGGGGAGCATTCATCATTTTCCTACCTGCTCCTTGGGCTGCCCTGGGGCTTCCTCATCCAGTGTCGCTCCCGGCTTGGGATGGCCAGAGCAGTTTCCCCAGCAGGTGTGGCCAGGAGGGACAAGATGCTGGTGGGAAACACCAGGGATGCTCAGGAAAAGCTGCCACCTCATTTATTTTTTTTACACCAGAAATTGTAAGCAGCAGAGATTTAACTGCTTGAGCCTGTGGATGCGCTGGGGCAGCCCCCAGCCCAGGATCACCAGGGACCTGGGGACCAATGGACCCTCAGGGCAGCGGGATCCCCTCAACTCCTGTCCTGGGGTCCCTCAGCCCTGGCGAGCACCCCGGCTGTGCCGCAGGGAGAGCTGGCTCGGGGGGGGAGCTGCCCCCCCGGAGGTATCACCACCACCTTCCCCGGTGGGTGCTGTTTGCTGCTGGCGTGGCTCAGCTGAAAAACCACGTCGTTTCTCCCCTCCCCGGCCAGCCAGCTGCCCAAAGACAAATTGTCCTCCCTTGGGGTGCACATTATAAATGCTTAAGCAAATTAGCCGTAAATAGAAAATGTAACATATGGGTCTGTAGATAATGTTTCATTATAAATTATCATATTCTCCAGGGAGATACGCCTCTTCCCTTCACACCAAAGACTTTGTGTTTCTTCTTCTGTGCAGATTTTGAGTTTCTTCTTCTTCTTTTTATTTTTTTTGGTAACTGTTTCTGACAACGATTGGACTCAGTAGTTGATTTCCTGGGTGCAGAAACTGGGATATGAAACTCCCTTCTGCTGCAAATCCTCTCGGATTTAAGACTGCCTCATTAAAAAAAGAAAAGAAGTTAATACAGTTCTGATGAAAGGTGTCTGAGCGAAAGCCCTGGAGATGAAACGTGGCTGTTTATCCACCCAACAGTTTCGCCAAGGACAACAAGGCTCGTCCCTACACAGGACGGCTCGGTCCATGCCCAGCGCTGGCAGCGATGTGGGACCATGGTCCTGGTTCTCAACCGGATTTAAACGAAGCGCTTACCAGATCAAGAACGCCCCATGAATTATTCCCTCTGTATCGCTGATCTCTGAAATTCCCTTCTGCTTGGGCTGAACTGCTCGGGAGGAATTTGCCCAGCACAGAGGGATCACCTTGGACACTCATCCTTCCTCCCGGTGCCCTTCAGCCTCCACGGGCCCCACGGAGCCGCACCAAGCACCTCCCTCCTCGAGAAAACACTTGACAACTGCATTATTATTCATCCAGCTACAGAGTCCTCGAAAGAACAGACTCCCCAGACAGTCTGAAATTCATCTTCCATGCCTTGAAAATTGGCTGGTTTGGTGCTTTTTTTTTTTTCCTTACTTGTAATTCCATAGGTTTGTTCCCACACTGATCTGGAACCACGTTCTCGCTGGGAAGTCTCAGCTCGCTCCAGGGGGCATTCCTCTCCCTGCAGAAAGCTCCCTGGGATGGCGACTTGCTGGGGCCTCCATCACCAGCAGAAAAGAGAGTTTTCCTCTGAGAAATGATTGCACGTGCAAACAGAGACTTTGCAGGCAGAAGCCACAGCCTGGCAATTAGTTTTCTGCTTCACATATATAGGTGCATATGGATGCGTGCCTCCCCATAACAGAAACCGAGCTCATTTCAAGCACTTCAGATGAGATTGTTTCAGACTGAGAGCTTTACCTGCCGTAACTGGAGGAATCTTGGCACTTGCACCCCGGAGCTAATTGATGTCATCAAAGCACTGAAGGAGCCCTGATTCTGGTGGTTGGAGTCACACCTGGCGTCGCTGCCTCTGCAGAACAGCCACGGGCTGCGGGGAGAGAAAACGCATCAAGTAACAGCTGTTGCAATGCAAATGTTTGGGGAGGATTGTGGCAGCTCGTACCAGAGACGCTTCCTGGCCCCATCCTGGGTGTAAAACATCCCCTCCTGCCTTGTTGGCATCACGTGTGCCCAAGGGATGCTTGGGGAGCCCACGGCAGCTCTGCAGCCCTTTGCTCCCTGTGGTACCCCAGGAACTGCCCACCACGTGGCCGATGCTCCCAGTGGTTTGGGTGTTTTTCCATGAAGTGCCCTTGGAGCACCAACTGGAGCTGGGTACCGGAGCGGGAGGCTCCCCGAACCCCAGCAGCAGCCCTGCCACAAAGCTGCTGCTGCCAGGGCTGCGCAGCAGAGACCGGCTTATTTGTGAGTGCTTTGGGAAAATAAAGTGAAAAAGCAGCGAGGCAAGCGTGCAGCGGGAGACAGCAGGGCTGGGCTGAGCTGCATCCACCAAAGGCAGACCCTTTCCAGCTCTCTGGGCCAGCCTGAGAGTAACGGGATGATCCTGGTCCTTCCCGGGACCAAAATAAACCTCACAGGGAGGGATGTGGCTGTGCATGGAGCCAGAGGGATGCATTATCCCATTCCCTGTCCCTAGTGTATCCCAGCACAGGGCCAGCCGGATGCATTATCCCATTCCCCATTCCTGATATACCCCAGCACGGACCCAGTGGGATCTGTTACCCCCTTTTCTCCCATCGGGGGGATTTGCAGCAGTTCCTGGGTGGCACCGAAGGGTTTTGCAGCCGCCCCGTTACGCCGGGGACGGGTGACTGAACTGGGTCAGCCGGCTTCGCTCTGCAAAGGCTTACACCGCAGCATTAGCCTTCTTAGCAAGGTTCCTGGCAAACTTCAAAAACAGAAGGAAAAAAAAAATAAATTCAAATTTAGTCAGAATTTCATTCAGCCTGGCTCTGGGATGGGGGGGACCCAGCACAGCCCACCTCATCCTTCTGCTCCTCTGCCATCATTCCCAGGGGAACACAAAGGTGCCATGGGGAGCCCCGAGCTCAGGGTTGTCCCTCTCTGGGATCACCCCTGTTCCCTTGAGGCTTTTGTGCTGCACCAGACCCTCACGAGGTCTCCGGGGCAGTGTGTGGGGGCAGATTCCCTATTAAATTAACTCTGCCGGCTGCAGGTTCACCCTGCACTGGAAGGAGCAGCTGCCACGTCTCGCCAGACCTGGAGAAGCTTTCTGCCCGAGGAAATATTTACCTTTTCCCCGCGGCAGCAAAGCAGGAGGTCGAGTGGAGCTGCCCCTTCCGCATCCCCGGCTGGGAGATGAGCATTAAGCAAATCAGCTTAGTCATTTAAAATAAATAACAGCCCAAACTTATCCCTGCCAGTCGCAGAGCTCTGGCTTATTGTTCCAGCCAAAAAATAATTATCGCCTTGAGGCCCCGGAGATAAAAAAACAGAGGGGAAAAGGAACAGAAAAGGCAGCGGGAGGGAAGAGCTGCAGCCACGAGCTCCCTCCCCAGTGCCGGGAGCTGATGGGGTTTTCCCGCGGGAACAGGGAAAGGATGCGCCGCCAAGGGAGAGGATCAACACCCCCTGGTGCTCCGGTGCCCTCCTTTGCTCCTCACCAGCCTGTTGCTTTTACAGCCTTGTACCTTACCTTTTTTTTTTTTTCCTTTTTTTGCTTTAAATCCGTGCCCAACCTTCACACCATGGCACGACACGCCCCGTATAACGGGAGGAACGGAGCCAAAGGCAAACCTGAGCGCGGAGCTGCACAAACCATGGCCAGCAAACCCTCCAAACCCCATTTGGGGCCCGAGTCCTGTGGGGAATACGCTCTCCGGACATCCCGGCTCTGCTCTGGATGCTGTGATGGGCCCTGGGGCGGGCAACGATGCCCTTTGCAGGCAGGATTCCAACCGGGTGGGAAAACGAGGCAAAATCCAGCCGCTCCGTGAGCCGGCGATGAATCACTCATCCCCTCCCGGCCAGCGCTTGCAGGCAGAGGGGCTGCCTGAATGGGAAAGGCTGTGGCAGGGACACAGGTCCCCTCCTGCTGCCGCCGGTGCCCGGCGCTCATGAGGGGCTGCGGAGTAAATATCCCGTACCCCCCGGAGCGGCGCGGGCGCCTCTCCCGCACGTCGGCGCAGAGCAAACACAGATTATGCCGTTTCTTCAGGCCTTTCATTTCACACGTCACTTTTTCTATATAAGTATAGGTTTACATGAGAGGTAATTATCATCCTTTCAGAGCTCCTAGTGCAGAGCAAAACGAGACGGCGTATTACATTGGTAATATAATCATAAATAAAAAGGGCCGTAATAACCCCCAATTAGCACATTAAAATACGCCGAGGACTCGTTTCATCGCTCCGGTGTCAACAAGACCCCCAGGAACACCTTCCACCGCCCAGACAGCCCCGGCGGTCTCCCTCCCAGAGCCAAGTTACACAACACCCTTAAAGCCAGCTATTAGTCGGAGTCAGACATGGATTTTTCATGAGGATGAATTAATCATGGGCGATTCTGTTGCCTCTGCCGAAACATCTGGTGCCAGGCAGGGAGGAGAGGGGCCGGAGGCTGCGGGAGCCGCATCACGGGAAGGGAAGCAAGTGGGGATGAAGCAAAGGGGAGGTGTGAAGAGGAAAAAGGACCAGGAGCCCCTCTTTGCTCTTATAACTGGGCACGGGAACCACAGTCAGATGGGAAGCCTCTCCTCCCGGTGCTCAGGACCAGGCCATGTCAGGGGTCACCCCCCCATCTCGGGGCAGCTCCCGATGGATGAGCATCGGGAGACACCAACAGTCCTGGGGATTTCTGCCAGCCCAGGGAAGGCAAAGAGGCTGAGGCCTTTCCCAAAGCCATGATTGCAAACCCCCAGGGAGACTCATTTTCAAATGATCTTGTTAGACATTGTTAGGAATTGATATATTTGCATAGCATGAATGTTAAAACTCAGAAAGAACTCAAATGCCAATTAGAACCACGGCGTTCTTTTCCCCCTAATTAATCAGTCATAAAAGAGCAGCTCCAGGTGTTTTTCCCTGACTAAACACCAGCAGAAGTCTATCGTTATTAATCTTGATGACCCAAGTGTCATCACCATATGCAGATTTTTTTTTCAAGGTGATGGAAGCCTGGAAACAATTCCAGAGACAGGGCAGGAGTGCAGCGACCTGCTCCCAAGGCTGGCTCCCAGGGACCGTCCCCGGGATAACACAGCCCCTTCCGTGGGGGATGCTGGAGGACGGGATGCTGGGTTTCCCTCTCCTCAATTTAAAACTGTGCCAAAATTTTCCACCAGTTCATTCCAGGGTTGTTTCCTTCATTTGTTCCAGTCTGCAGAACAGGCCAGGAGAAAAGCCAATTATGATCTTCTCATTTGATAGAGCCACATTCTCTTAAGAAAATAATCAGTTTTACCAAAAATCACCCTTTGGGGCTCTGACCCTGCCGGACTCCCTGGACCCCCTGCTGCGGTGCGGACGGGACCGGCCATCGCAGGGACTGAAATCCCTTAATTTGGAGACCCAGGCAGATGCTGTGCCTCACTGGAGGTTCGCCAGCTACTCCTGGGACCTTACACTCTGCATAAAATCAGCAACAAATCCTGGAGTTTCTTTTCAGATAATGGTGAGGAAGTGATGAGAAAGCAAGGACGGGCCCATCCCC
The DNA here is from genome assembly GCA_028566575.1 of Bartramia longicauda. Taxonomy (NCBI): domain Eukaryota; kingdom Metazoa; phylum Chordata; class Aves; order Charadriiformes; family Scolopacidae; genus Bartramia; species Bartramia longicauda. The sequence goes on from JAOXNH010000008.1 coordinate 724,140, forward strand.
GAGCCGAAGCGAATGCTCTCACTGGGAAACGTCCGCAGAGGCAGGAAATGCTGCACTTGGGGTGACGGGGGATGCCATTGGGAAAGTCAAAGGCACCGGAAACAAAAATACAATGTGTGCACCTCAGGCAGGTGGGTCCCATTATGTTAACAGAGAAAACACACGTACCTGGTGCCGTGGGGAGGACTGGTGCTGATTCCCTTTCTTGTGCAGTCCAGGAGCTGAGGGATTTGTGTAAATGGCTTCACCACCGCCCAGTGCTTTGGATCCATGGGGCTGCACCGGGTACCACCGGGCACAGGGGCATCCGCTCCTGCATCGGGTGATGGAGCGGATGGGGAGGAGGAACCATGCTCCTGTTTCAGCCAGAGCCGGGGTGAGAGCAGAGCTCCGGGAGTAGGGACAGGGTGGCCAGAGCATTGCCCCCCTGGGGATGGTGTCACCCTCCTGCCCCGTCCCCTCCACCAGGGGAGGAGCCTTCGCTCCGCTTTCTCCAAGCACAAAACCAGGAGAACCCTGCCTGTGGATGGGAGGGTCCCCTCCTCCTGGGACAGGGAGCACAGGGTCATTATTTGAGTCACAATCTGAACCTTTGGGGTTTTTCTACCCCTGTCCCGAGTCATCTTTGTTCCCCTCCAGGCAGACCATCAGCCCGTGGAAAGGCTGGGCGAGCCCCGGCGCCTGCCCGTGGGGCTGGGACCCCTCTCCTCCCATCACCCCGGCTTTCCATGCCGGGCTTCGAGTCGCACAGCCCACAGAGGGGCTGCTGGGGTTGCCTGGTGGGTGCTGGTCCAAAAGGGTCCCCTTCACACCCTGAGAGAGGAGTGGGACACACAGAGTTCACGGGTGGCCCCTCGGAACAGCAAAGCCTGGGAAACGCCGACCAAAGGTGCATCATCAGCCTCGTGGCCATCCAACCCGGCCACATCCATGGGAGCTGCTGCTCCGCCACAAGCCTGCCACCTCCAGCCGGTCAGCAGAGCATCCCCGAGCTGCTCCGAGCCCTCCCAGGAACAAATCAATCAGCTTCACGGTGATTAATTACCCCGCAATAGCCGCAGGTGCAGCGATCCCCTGGGGCAGAGGCACAGCCCTCACCCGGCTTCCCACCTGGGAATAACGCCTGCACGGGATCAGCTCTAATTAACAGCACCCAATTTATGCATCCTACTGCAAACTATGATTAAAAAAAAAAACAACAAACCACCCCAAAACTAAAAATATCATCCCTGGGGAGAAGCGTGGACAGCGTTAAAGCTGATAAGGCAGCGAGGAAGAAGATGAAAAACTGTCCTTGGACTTAAAAGGTAGCACTTCAGATATGCAGATTTTTAACACACTTTTGAAATTCTCAAATAAAAATACTGTTAAATATTAATTATATTGCTATTTATAAATGTATACATAATTAATAGGAATAATTAATGTAGCAAGGATTGGTTAAGAACTTTCTTCTAAATATTTGAATAGTGAAACATAATTATGTTTTGATGTGAAAATGTCAGAAATACACTGAAGTGTTTGTACATTACTGAAATGGGGGAAAACTTGCTGGGAAATACCAGCTGTGGGAAATGGGCCCATTCACCTCATTCCACTCAACTCCCAGAGTTTTTGTGCCCTCTGCTCCCTCAGCACAGCTGATGCCACGGGAAGCCAGGGCTGTTGACACGACCTGTTGTGTTCCATGGTTATTTGGGATCACCAGCGTCGTCATAACCCAACTCGAGACTCCCCAGGTGCCGATGAGCCTTGAACCGAATTCCCCAGCTGTTTCCTCACCGTTCTTGGCAGCTTCCACTCCCCTCGCACCCCCTGGGTGGGCAGAGATGGGCACCCACATCCATCACCTCGAGGACATCCCGGCCAAAGCCACCACCTCGGGCAGCCCCCTCCATCACCGAGGGGCCTCTGCTTAAATCATTAAATCCTTTCCTTTCCTTTCCTTTCCTTTCCTTTCCTTTCCTTTCCTTTCCTTTCCTTTCCTTTCCTTTCCTTTCCT
>JAOXNH010000008.1:726241-755710 GCA_028566575.1 Bartramia longicauda
TTCTTTTCTTTTCTTTTCTTTTCTTTTCTTTTCTTTTCTTTTCTTTTCTTTTCTTTTCTTTTCTTTTCTTTTCTTCCCCCGTTTCCTTCTTAAAACCTTACCCCAGCCCTGGGTGCAAGCAGTGCCCTGCCCGAGCTCAGAAGGAAGGACCGAGGACAGACCACACGCGCCGTGGGAAGCTCACAGAGACGCTTAAAACGCTTTTGCTGCTTGGCCCTCTTTTGGGGAGATTTCATGGGAAACAGATGCCAGGCTGTTTGCTCCTGGAATCCGTGACCTCTGCCGTGTTTGAAGTGAAAACGCTGTGACGGGAACGCAGACACACGCTCTAATTAATGATTAGGCTGAGGAGAGACACAGGAGATGAAGGGAGGTGCTTCATTTGATCCCCGGTGTCAGGAACCCTGCTGAGATGCTGGATGGAGTTGCTTGGTCACCACCCCCAGCAGCATTTTTGGGAATTTTGGGGCATTTTTGAGAAGATGCTGCACCTGCCATCCTATGCCACATCCCTGGGACAGACGAGGGGCCTCTGAAAGCAGAGTAACTGCCGCAGCTTTCGAGGTAGGTTTGGGAGGTTTTTGCAGTAGAAGCGACGCGAATCGCACATTTTTCTTTCCGGGAGAAGGCAGTACATGCTTTTGCACTTAGTCAAAAGGCTTTTCTGCCTTAAAAGTGAGATTTGCTCCAAGGGAACAATGAATCCCAAATAAGTTTTGTTTCCAAACGGTCTTTTATACCCGCTTGCTTTGTCCTGAAAAAATCCTGGTTGGTTCCGCTCCGGTGTTTTGTGCTGGCTGATGAATGGGGTCATTGAGCGATTGCTGTGCCGGGGGGTGGGCGCCTTCGCCAGGCTCCCCCCGGCCCCGGCAGGGAGGGATGGATGGAAGGAGTGGGTGCTGAGCTGCCTCCACTCCCAGCAAAAATGTGATGACCTCCTGCTGGGAAAATGGCATCCGTGAAAACCAGCTCCAGCTGGAGCCTGCAGCATTCAGAGCTGTTAGAATCATGGAATTGTCTGGGTTGGAAGGGACCTTTCAGACCCTCGAGTCCTACCATCAGCCCAGCGCTGACAAAACACCATTGACCCATGTCCCTCAGCATCACATCTCCCAGATTTTAAATCCCTCCAGGGATGGGGACTCCACCACTGCCCTGGGCAGCCTCTGCCAAGGCTTCACAACCCTTTTGGTGGAGAAATTTTTCCCAATATCCATCCTAAACCTCCCCTGGCACAACTTGAGGCTATTTCTTCTTGTCCCATCGTGGGTTCCTTGGGAGAAGAGACCAACACACACACACACACCCCCAGCTACACCCTCCTTCCAGGGGGTTGTAGGGAGCAGCTCCTTCCCCTCAGTTCACATCCCGGAGCGCCGGTGTCATACAATACCTGCCTGGCACGGATAAGGAGGTGGCGTCAGGCACGAGGAATTCAGTAGAGCATGCGAAAGACATCTTTCGAAATCATAAATTTTACCATAATGCAATCTTTATGCAGATCTCAGCAAGCGGCCGGGCCCCGCTCAGCCATCAGTCACCCTGAAAAATGGAACTCTCCAAAACTTCCGCACATTACAGGGAGGCTTGCAGTTCGGTTTCCCAGTTTGCTTGCTTTTGAAATGGATAACATGACTGATTACGTCTAAAACCGAATGCTTCAAAGGTCTTCTAACTTTCTGGAAGATTCATGGCATAGCTTCCCCATGTTTTTTGAAGAGGAAAGTATATTTATTTATTGCACTTTAAGTGAAAGATAGTATCTCACAGCCAATTCCCAAAAAAACAGCTCTTCTGTCCTAAGGCACTTACTGAGGATTGCTTCTGCTCAGCTAATACATTACCATAGAAAAGGGGAAAAAAATGACCTTAAAATTTGGACATCTGTCTCTGGTGGGTTTTCCTTTGGTTCTGAGAAGGGAGGAGCAGAGACAGAGCTCCCCCGGGCTCCTGCAAGAAGAACGCGTTATTCTGGCTGTCCCGCTGCTGCTCCACAAAGCCCCAAAAGGGCTTTTTTCTCCAGATTCTGTGGATTCTGGACTCCCCTCACCCCCAGGCTCTGCACTGATGGGGCTTTGGGATGCAGACACAGCACCAGCCACGTCCCAGCTGTGTTGGGGGACAGGGTGATGCTTGTACCTGGCTCACCCCAAACCCACAGCGAGCATCCCTGGGTTGGCACATCTCTTTTTGCAGGGGGCACCGAGGGAGCGGAGTGATGGGCCAAGCTTCTGGCTACCTGGAATTACAGAGATCAACACAAAGAGCAGTGCCCAGGTGACAGCCACTCTGTGCTGCAGCTGGTCCTGTCGGCCACCGGCCGAGCATCTTCCCGGTGCCCGTCCCCGTGGCACGGTCCCAGCGCGGGCGGGAGCCACGCTGTGCCGCAGCCGGTGCCCACGGGCTGCTGTCGGCAGCAATAACCGCTCCGTCCCTCTGATCTGCCCCCCTCTCCCCCTCCAAATGTTGCAGGCGATCAAAAGCGGGTAATGAACGAGCAGTCAGCACTTGTGCTTGAGAAGTATTTAAAAAGGTTAAAGCAAAACAGATCAAAACATCCTTTATTCTACAGCCATTTCCCCAAAGTAACACGTTAGCCCTAAGGTAAAAATCAATGTTCAAAGCCTGTACCAATTTTCAGAAAGATAAATGCTGTGTTTAATACTTTGCAGAGATGATTGTTCAAGAGGCTGTCCTTGGTGTATACGAGCCGGTACCAGCATTTCCCAATTAATGGCTGTGCATTAGTGACGCAGCCCCTCGACTGGTGCGGGGTTTGAGGAGAGACACTCGAGAAAGAGATAAAACAGCTGCCTGCGAGGACTCGCTTTAAAACAGTTTACACTGATGGGTTTTAAGGACACCGACACTTCACATCGCGGCCGACACTCCGGGTTTGTTAACCCAAGTTCCCCAGGACAGACGTGGGGAGGAGCGGGAGGACGGTATGAATCCGATTCCCACGGCAAATTGAGATGACTGGTCCCTGAGGATGTGCCAAGGACACATTGCCAGCCCCCTCCCATCCCCTACATCCCATGGGAGGACCATGCTGGGACCAGCACAGCACTGGGACACTGCTGCAGCCAAGCACAGGACTGTTTTGGTGACCTTCCCATGGATTTAAACTCAAAAAAATAATAAAAAAAAAGGCTGCACGCAGCTTTGGCTTGTAATGGAAAAGATCATTTTTGTCCAAAGCAGCTTTCTGGTATTTTCAAAAGGTGATTGCAAGACATGACGGCTCGCGAGTGCCCTGTCAGGTTCCAGTTACATGATTCACAAACGTTGCTCATTTGTGTGTAACCAGAAACGCATCCTGCATCCCACATCTCCTGCCTGCCCCTGCCTGCTCGCGCTGGCAGCCAGTGCCAGCCCAGAGCCACGATGCCGGTGGGTGGCATCCCCCAGCCCCCACGCCAGACCCCCCCAGCCCCACTCCGACAGACCCCTCAGGTGGGAGATGGGCAGGATGGACCCCACTGGGCACCTCCGCCCCACGCTCCCAGGGGAAACGCGGCTCAGCTGTGAGAGCTGCTCAAACCGAGCACGGATACGGGATGCTGTCATTAAAAACCCGTTTATTATCTGTGGCTGCTGCGGTGAGGTGTGCCATGGGCACCCCCGACCCAAAAGCTTTGGGTGCTCCTGCCCCAGTCCTGGCCAGGAGGAAGATGGAAACAGCCTTGTTTGCATCTCAGCCCACAGCCGTTTAATGACTCCTTGCCTGGATGTCATTCAGGAAGATGACAAGGGGTGTGGATTCCTGCTTCTTATTTCTTAGCGAATGCTAGAGACCCAATTCCTTAATTTAAGGCATTTCCCTTATTAGGGTGGGCTGAAGTGCCAGGGAAGTGGAGGCAGTGAGGGAGTCGGGTCCTTTGCCCAGCCCCGCTTTCCCAGCCCGTGGGGACCGGCTCCTCCACAGCGGGAACGTGCAGCCCCTCCAAGTTGAGAGGATAAACAATTCTCTCAGCCTGCCCAGGCCCTGCCTGCTTAGCGAAAGCATTTTCTGAGCTAAAAAGACTTCTTTCTTTCTTGATGGATCCCAAGCACGATAATTGTATTTGCTGTGATAAAAAGTTAAATTGCATAAAATTAATATTGATTCAAATTAAACCATTTATCTCCTTTCACTCTTCAGCTCCACAAACACAATTATTGCTCCAGCTATTACATACCAAATAAAATTACCAGTTGAAATTGCAGCTTGTTTTCTGGCTTTTGGTTCCTCCCCCCCCGCCTCCAGCTCGCAGGGGGGGCAGGTAGCGATGCCTCTCCCGGCCCCAGCTGGGCTGTGACACAGGGTCCAGCCTCTGGAATGTGCCGATGGGACCGCAGTGGTCGGGGAGGAAACACCAGGCAGAGCCAGCTCCCATCCCTGGACTTCAGAGCTGCTTCCCTCCTGCTTTCCCCTTCCTTTCCATCGCCTTCTCATGGCGATAATTGGAAAGGGAGGAAGGAGCTATAAATACCACTTGAAATTAAAAGGAGCGTGTATAGTCTTGGCAGAGAGGGAGAATATCCTGAGGGTCCCGCTTCCTCTCCCCTGCACCTATTCCCAAGTGTTTACTTTGAAATTTTTCATTTGTCTCCTCTGGGAGCAGAGGCAAAACAATATTTGACAGCCCAAGAAAAAGGCAGTTTCTATGGAGCGCTGTTTGCTTACGCCAGGGATGAAGATTAGGCGTGGAGGGAAGCAGACTCAGGGGCTGGAGAGCCGGGCTCTTGAAAACGAGCAAATCTCTGCAGCGGGCCATGGGAAAGCTGCTGGATGTCCCACTGCCCTTCCTCTGCCTGCAGCAAGCATCTCGGAGTAGAGGACATGGTCCGGCAGAGGACACGACAACTGAACCCCTCCCGGACCCCATGAACAGAGCCAGACCCTGATGTCCACCTGCCCCTGCGCACAGCATCCTCCTCCCAGCCCCACACAGCATCCCTGAGGCACCCCCTTGGGCTGGTTTCTGCCCCATCAGCAGGACCAGCTCCAGGGAGCAACCTCCCAGCCAAAACCTTTCCTCCAGAGCCCAGGGAGCTCCTGACAGCGGGCAGCAGCACTTGGGCATCACCGGTGGGAACCGGAGCTTTCTGGGGCACGTACTGAAGCAGAAAGAAACCCAGGCTTCTCTGGGTAGGAAAAGCACATATTTTCCTGAATCCGGGCTGGTTCCAAAGCACATCCCTTGCTGCGGGGCAGCGTGCCAGGCCCAGACCCCAGCCGGGGAGGCAGGAGGAGGTCACTGGGCTGGAAAGGTTTCAAACGAAGCACTGCTGGCTCGATGAAGCAGTGAACCCGTTTCCAATCGGCTCCAGCGCCCAGCAGTTTATTGCTGTAAACTTCTGTGGCTGCAGAGGCAGGGCAGAGCTATTGAAATCACTCTCTCCGGGCAGGTTTGGGTCTAAGCCGCTGTGTAAAATGCCAAGGAATCATTTGAGGTGAGCGGCTGGGGCCGAGCTCCGGCCCCGACTGCCTCAACCCAGCCCCACGGGGAGCATTGCACGGGAACGGGGGGTGAGTACCCTGCAGCTCATAGCGTACCGAAACCCCAGCCACAATCAAATATTTATAACCAGGAGAAGTACAAGTCCTGCAGGATGAGGGTTTGGATGGAAAGGCAAAGCCGGGCTCTGCTGCGACCCATGAATAATTGATGGGGAACGCGCTGGCGCTGCGGGAACGGCAAGGCTGGTCCATGGCCACCTTCCCTGGCAAATGGTCCCTTGCTCGAGGGACCGTGGGCTGGCAGCCGGGAAAGCCTACAGCATCCCAGCTCGTCTGTCCTATGGATGAGATTCCGGAGTCTGAGGCTTGGAGTCAAGGAATGAAGATAAACTGGGATTGCCATTGCTCTGGCAAGCCCCCAGGGCCAGCAGTTCCCACGGAGGGCGGGTGGGTGAGCACGGTGCTCGCACAACAGGCTGTGTGTGGGCTGGAAGGACGACGGGGAGTTAAACCGATGAGTGTCAGTGCCTCTTACACAGCTCCTAACCATGGCACCCATCCTGCTCCCCAGCCCATCCCGAGGGCTGCTCCCATCCCCTGCCACCCGCAGAGGGAAGGATGTGCGGCTGGGAAACCTGCACCTCATCATGGATCTGCCCCAGGACATGCCACCCGTGCCCCCATTTGCAGAGAGACCCCCTGAAATAGCAATTCCTGGGCCACCAGCCTGCTCTGCTGGGCCACAGCCAGTGCTGAGCGGGCCACCAACCTCAGCAGGGAAGGGTCTGGGCTTTACCAGGACTGGGAAAGGAAGGAGAGGACAGAAAGGGGAAGGAAAGGCAAATTATGCATTCAGTTCAACCCAGAATTGTTCTCCCATTACATTCAGCGGCGCTTTACAGGGCTTAATTTAAAGTGCTGCTCCGTGCAGGAAACTCGTAAAGCAACTCGATCCATATTTATTATCTCTTCATGATTCCAAGTGAATTTTTCCCATTTCATAAGATTAAGGGAAGGGGGGAAAAGGTCCGTGCGGCTGCTGCCAGCGATTGCACATGGGGTCTGCAAGCAGCCCCTGCTCTCCCCTGTGCTCGGCCGCTGCAAGGGGAAGGGGCTGCGGAGGAGACGCTGCCCTTGCCCACCTCTGCCCCTGACTCCTGCCCCTCCTCACCCCCCAGCCCTGCCGTCCCTCCAGGAAAACGAAAAGCAAAACCTCACCAAAAAGCATTTCCGAGCCCAGGAGCACTGCTAGATAGAGTCTGGCAGCCTGATTTTTCCTTTTTTTTTTTTTCCCCTCCATTTGAATCCATTGTGAGCCGCTCCCCGTGCGTCCCTCCCGCTGCCTCTCAGCTACTCCTCAGCCGCGCTCCGCTCCTGCCTATTCTCTGATGCCTTGTTGTCCTGAAAAGTGAACATGAATTGCTGCCAGCTCAAATTAGTGTCTCTCCGCACACGGCCAGTCGAAATGTTGAAGGAGGGGAAGGAGTCAGGATCTTCCAGTCCTTTATATTTTGTTTAAGTTGCACTAAATACCCCGCTGTTGCCGAGTTTGTGAGAAGGCGCTTGGAAACTCGGTCTCCACCTCCTCTTAGATGGGAACCAGGCTCTACAGGGAGCAGCCACGGAGAAAGCCGCTTGCACAAGCAAGGCTCTGAAAGGAGATTAAACTTCATACACAGATGTATCGAAAGCAGAAATAATATAGAAATAGCAGCTGCTGCAGCCCAGCCAAGGGGCTTTGGCAGAACCTGGTGCTGCGATGGGAAACAGGCAACACCCACGCTTGCCAGGAGACGATGCTGAGGAAGGTTATAAACTTGGAAAGCAAATAAACCATAACAAAACGGCCCCAGAAACACCTAATGATCAGTAACTCACCCCAATGGCAGCCCTGACTCACATAGTTGAGGTGTCACAACTGGGAAATGCCTTGTGGCATTGGTTAAGGAAGATGGGAAACCCTACACTTCTTCTCCAGCAGAACCAACTGGGTGAGGAAAACCTTTTTATCGGGGGCACTGATTGATTTTATCAGTTGTGCATTTGATTTCCCAGGCACAGCACCTAATTAGCCCACACCATATCCCTTCGCAGCGGCACCGGGCTGCAAACCAAGCCAGAAACAAACCCAGCTTAATCCCCATCGTTTTGCCCAGTTATTTTCGATCGCCTCCCCGCTCTGCCCGAGAGCCCTGCTGAAGGGCACGTGTGGTTTATTGACCAGATAGATGTGGCTGTAATCTCCCTGGAAATGCACATTAAAGGAATTTTAAAATCGGGATTATCTCTGTAAGTAGTCCTTAATGACTCCTCTGCAGCTGTTACAATGCTTATGTAAATATTGCGAGTGAATATTTAAGGCTCTATTAAAGGGAAATTTACTCTGCTGTCCATGAAGCACTGAATATCTCCACAAATCCCGCTGCTCCAGAACACAGCCGTTGCCTCCCTGCTCAGAGGTCCTCACCTCTGCAATCCTTATGTGATTCCAAACAAAGCACCAGAGGCATCCTCGGGAGAGAGGGAAGCATCGGAAGGAGACCCCACACCCCATCTCCCTCAACTCCTGAACCAAAATGTAAGAATAACGTCCAAGTAGGAGAAGAAAAAAGTTAAACTAGAAGGATGTAAGAAAATGTGATGGAATTCAATATAAATTAATATTCCAGGCCAGGAATAATACACTTATGTCTATATGCATGATCGTTATCGGCTCTTTTGTTACAAAGCTGGAGGAGCATGAAAACAGTAACGTGTCTTCTGACGAGATCTCCAGCCTGCCAGAAGTAGCTGCACATGAGACTTTGGCATTTCCTCTGGACTTGTGAAGAGAAAGCCAAATTAATTCAGATTAATCTTCACTTGAAAAGCCACCTCTCTGCAGGGTTTGAGCAGCAGATGGGTGGAGAAGAGGAGCACCGTGAACTTCCAAGGTGGTCCTGGAGCATCTCCTACCACCTGGGCACCACACAAACACCGTGACCCACTGCCGGTGATGGGCTGGTTGGTGACAAGGTCCCATCTGCCACCTCAATCAGCTCCCAGCTCGGACAAAATGAGTTTCATTTGAGCTGTACATAGAAGAGATGGATATTTAAGCATGACCTGGAGGCAGGAACCTCACCCTCATCCCATGGCAGCATCGTCTTTCCTTGTGGACCATCAATTTAGGGTATTGGAACTGATCTCCTGACTCTCTGCAGAGCATCCTGCATAACCCCTCGCTGCAGAGATGGGGCATCACAGCCCCAGGTGTGACATCTCTGCCCCCCAGCCCCCTCTCCCCCAGGACAGGTCGCTCCGCTCCTCCTCTGCCCAGGTTGGAAGCTGCCTCCTTTTTGCTGCTTGTGAGGAGAGATGGTAATGGGCACGACCGGCACCTTGGGTTTCGAAGGCTTTTTAGACCCAGTTAGGAGCCTAGCCATAGAAATTCCAACTTTTCCAGTAACCCCTTGAGAGAGTGTCACAATACTCTGAACGAGAAGCAGGACCAGATGAGCTTCTCTACATTGGGTGGTGATTTTCCTTCCCCCCTCAAACAGCAGCGGCGTCTCCTGGTGCTCAACCCAGAGACAAACGATGCAGCCATGGGCTGCTCCTACCCGAGGCCTTGCAGACAGGAGGAAACCAAAGATCACGACTAACAGAAGAGTTTTTCTTTATTCTTGAAAGTTTACAAGCAAATATAGCACCAGAATCCTAGGAAGATTTAATGGAAAAAAATTAATTTTCCTAAACTAATGAAGTACTTGAGCTCTAGGGCAACAACTGTTAATGGTGCTTCTATCTCAGCTGAAGAGGCAAAAAATCCTGTTTAATAGTAATTTTAAATATAGATTTGAGGATCTTTCCCATAAATCATGAAGTCGGATACGGACTGTGCATAACAACTTGTCAGATTACATAAATAAAACTGATTTCAAATACTTCAGGAAGAAACACTTTTATTCCATTTGCAAGGCTGGGAAGCATCAGAGGAGACTTCAGCATCTGCGTGAGCCACCAGCCGTTTCCAAACCTTCATCCCTGGTGACAGTTTCTGTGTATTAATGGCACCAAATCTGAAAATCATGTGGGTTGGGCAGCTCTGGGCTCAAATGGGGCCAAAACCCCTGTGGCTGGGGGGAATTGGGGGTGTTTGCCCCAGGGTCCCAGCCCTGGCGAGCAGCATCCTGGGCTGCTGGGCCACAGGAGCAGCCTCCAGCACAAGCCTCATCCACAGCAAAGAGCAGCATCCCTCAGTTTCATTCCTCACGCAGCGCCAAGCTGGTCCTTCAAATGTAAATAACAGCCTGTGCCATTACACTCCTTCACAATAGGTATTATTTTAATGTTTCCCTCCTTGAATCCCTCTTCCCCCAAGGACTGAAGTGCTGCAAACTGATGTGTGACTGCCACGGGAAGCCCTTGGCAGAGCAGCACCGCAGGCACAGCCGGCTCAGCACCCCCAGGGGCCAGCGCTCACCAGGATGCGCTTCCCGGGCAGCAAAGGGGCAAACGTCCATTTCTCCAACACGCTGATAACGTCAAGGGGAGTGTTAATATCCTCCCTGAACCTCTGCTCCGTCAGACTTCGATAACAGGATGCCAGGAAGGAAGGAAAAAAAAAACCACCACCAACCTGATTAACAAAACCTGAATGAAAGCTCCGGGTGTGCCGATAAGAGCCAGGGGACCCGTGCAACGAGCCCTCCAAATCGACCATCCGCTGGCCTTGGACCGCTCTTAAATCACAGCTGCCAAGTGACTGCCCCGTCCCCACCTCTGGGGCCCATCCATCACATTTAACGTGACTGTGAATTACCACTAGATTACGCTTCATTTAACCTCCCCTGAGGGGATGCCCAGGCCTGGCCGGGCTGTTCCACCAGCTCTTACCCCTCACAGTGGGGGGAGCGGGTCTGCATCCACCAGCAAATCCCTCCCGGGGGGGCAGCGGGAGCTGGGGTTCGGCTCCTCCGAAGCCGTTCACTTCCCCAGAACAAAGGGAGGGAGAGACCGTCACCATCTCGAATGCCCTGCCCTTTTTCAGTGCTTTATAAACTTTTTTATCCATCTGTAAAATTTCTAATTAACTGAGGTAACTAACCGACGTTGCGTGAGCTCAGACTGAGAGTACTGGTGTCAAACACATAATTAAAAATTTCTGCTGCACTGGTTCCTTCCGCCGGTCCCGTTCGTTACCGCACGTGGTGTGAGCACCACAGCCCCCGCTGGGACCATTCCCGACCCGGAAAAAGCCAGGGCTGCGAGGGAGGAGCCGGGATCCACATCCGAGGAAGAGATCCCCACCCTGCCCCAGCTCCCACTGCGGGGGGACACGGTGTCCCCTCATCCCAGTGTCCCCTCATCCCGGTGTCCCTGCGGTGTGTCACATACAGCCACACTGGCTCTCCCTGCCAGCTCCCATAGTGCTGGGCCAGCAGAGGAGCCGTGGGGATGGATGGAGAGTGGGATGGATGGAGAATGGGAGCCACCAGGCTGCAGCCCAGGCTCTGCTGGCACAGCCCGAGCCACAATTAAGAGCCAAGCACATATTAAGCTCTTGCTTCCTCAGAATTAACCCTGGGAAACGTTCTCCCATAGGCAGCGGGCAGTTGCTGGAGGTCGACAGGCTGTAAAGCCACAAAGGAAAGAGAGACCAGGATGGGGAGAAGGTCCCGGCCCCCCCCGTGGGGTGCGTGCCTTTGCTGCAGAGGGACAGCTGGGACCCTCAGCACTGGCATCCCCCCGACTGCCGGGAAAACCTCTGCAGCTCCTCAAACGGTGCCAGAAAACACAACATTCCTCTTAATGAGTCACCTGCCTCCACGCTGCATCAAAACCACCGAGTGGGTCTCATAGCAACTGCCAGATTAGCACATCTCCCTAAGCCAGGCTTATTCCCACGAGCCGGAGGGCTAGAGGAAAGAACGGGCAATGCCAGCCTTTGGAAATGGGCAATTGTCCCCCCTCTCCGAGTCCCCACGTACCTGCCAGGACAAGCTGCCAACAGGCTCCCAGGGGTGATGAGCAGGGAATGAGCTCCAGGCAGCTCTGGCTCCTCACCTGCCTGTTAAATAACCTCTCCCCCAGCCCCAATCAATCTGGGAAGCCCCCGCCCCCCGGGCAGCTGCCTGCCTGCCCCACTGCCCCCCTGTGGAAGGGGCTGGTTTGGCCCCCAGCCCAGCCGGGGGGACTGTGGGCACCAGCTCTGCCCATCACCACGGGCAGGAGCTTCTCCTTCTGAGATGGTTGTGTCCTGGGTGCTGGTGGTCCCCCAGCCACCCACCCGGACCTGGGCTGCGAGAGCCCTGCTACAGAGAGCCCTGCTCTGGCTGTAGCCAATTTCCTTTGCAGGGATTTTCTCGCTCCGTGGAGCAAATGGTGTTTCAAGCCCTGGTAGCCGTGGCAAAGCCCCGTCTTGCCCACCTGTGTGATGGATGGGCTCACTGCCCAGCCCCGCTGCCATTCCCACCCCACCACACGTGGTTGCTCCGTCCATCCGTCCGGCTCCCACGTGCTGTGCTCAGCCTCTGGCCCGTTACGTGTGTTATATTCACCATTTCCCTTGGCTTCCCACAGCCCCCGAGAGCCGGGGACCGGCTCTGCCACAGCTTTCTGTGTTAACCTCCACGCTCCACGCGCGGTTGAGTGTGATGGGAGAGCACTGACAGAGGGTGTAACCCTCCCTTGGGCTGCAGGAGTGATTTACTGCACTTTCCAGCTGGGTCCAGGGCTACAAACACAGAGATCACATAATACAGGGAGCACCCACCACAGGTAGCCATGGGCTTGCAAACACTGATGGAGCTGGGGCTCTGGGACCCATTGCTGATGGAGCAGCCCCCGGCTGGGGCAGCCACAGCGCCCGGGGGCAAGTGCCAGGGGGGAGAAGGGAGTGCTGGCCATGCTAGTCACTGCTGGCAGGGAACGTGCTGGGGGGGGATGAGCACGCCTGGCTCCACTCCAAATCCTCTTTAGATCAAAAGGCATTTGATTCTGACTAATTTCAAAGCACCTTCTCATCCCCCTCCTTCCCCCCCCCAGCCCAATCTCTCGCCTTCGCAGGCAGAGCCTGATCCTCGCTGTCGCCGCGGTGCTGAGCACGGTGCCAGCCTGCGGGTACCCACCGGCCCCACTGGAGACCCTGGGATGGCCAAACCACCTCCTGCTGCCTTTTGTGAACGGGCTGTGGAAATCGGCTCCCCCTGGGTCTTGCTGCTGCTGCGTCACTCAGGCGTCTCCCGCTCCTTCTTCATCCCTGGGCTTTATCCCACTGATCGGTGGCGCCGGGGGCAGCCGTGCCCGTCACGCCGCTGCCCTGGGGATTTTGCTCGCTGGGTGCCTGGGTACAGGCGATCTCACATGGGAGAGCTTTACAGCTCTTCACAACAAATTATTGGAGGGTGCTTTAAGCCCCAGCGCTATTGTGCCGTTATCTGTGCCTAATTTTCCGTTCCAGCCCCTAACGTTTCAATTTCCCCCTTCACTGATCTCCTGCTTTAATAGCTCTTCCAAACTTTGCTTAAGTTGAGAAGTGTCCATTTGGTACCGCTCCTGCCGCAGCCAACCGATGCCTCCCCTCCTTTCTCCAACTCCTTTCCCTTTTCTCATATTTTTCTCCTTGAAAACACAGCCTCTAGTTCCTCCCTCCCCTGGAATTGTGATGCTGGCCCTGCCGCTGCCGGGGACGCTGCGTTCCCCCGCTCAGCTCCCTCGCAGGGAGCCTCTGCTGGGCTCTGGGGAGGAATTTCAGGGAGCTTTTGTGAACCTTCACTTTTTCTTTTCTTTCCTTTCTTCGCAGCCCTCAAACCCAGCTCAAGCTGACACTCCGCTTGTGTAGCCCCAGCGTGACATGAGGCTGTGCTTGGCAAGGAAACCCTTCCACGTCAATTCCGAGGGTCGGAGCCGTGCTCGGACGGTCTCCAGCGAGCGCAGCATCTTCTGGGCCTTTTGTCCCATCACCGCGTGTGCCCGTTCCATGTGCTGAGCGCTTCTGGATGGCTCTTCCCAGACCCCGGAGAAAGGATGCTCCTGGGCTGCTTGGTGTCACTCAGCTGTCACCGGGCTTTGTCCCTGCCAGCATGTCATGTCCCCGGACAGGGTCTGCTCCCAACAGCTTGCTCCCAGTCTCCCAGGCACAAGGTCCCGGCACTGAGCAGGGATGCAGGCTCAGGAGAGGGTTTTTTGGGGTCTCTTGGCTGCTTCTTCCCCCGTACCCCGCTGAGCCACCCCCGGGGCGGAGGAGACCCTGGGAAGGGTAAACAGCTCAGTACAGGCGGTTGCTGCTCTGCTCCAGTCAATGGTTTGCAGCCAGACAGCACTAAAACCCGCCAGCCCCGAGGAAAAAGGTTTTATTTGCATTTTAAATATTAGCCCTGGCTCCTGCTTTTCAGCCACACGCTCCGCCTGACGTGCAAAGCTGTTGGTGGGATAAGGGTAGTGCCTCTGAGCACGCACAAGCCAACTCCTGCCTGGGTGATGGGTGACATACGGCCCCAGAAAAGCCCCAGTGTCCCCATTTCTCTGCCCAGGAGGCCACAGTCTGAGGGCTCCTGCCTTCCAAAACCCCAGGAGAATAACAGTGCAGATATACCAGCCCAAAGCAGCAGCAGCAGCAGCAGCAGCAGCAGCAGCCATGGGTGTCACTGGCTGCAGGATGGTTCCCAGCTGAGCATCTCTCTGGGCTGATTGAAAGCAAATTGGTGAACGTGGGGCTTTTGTGTCCCGGGGACTGTGCTCATGGCTAATTGCTTCCATGTACAGGTTTATGGACTGTTACATGGATATTGCTCTTCTCATGGCTCCACAGAACCGTTTTATCGATGGCGCTGGCTGCCATCCACCGCTCTGTGTAGAGCTGTCGGTCTGGATGTCAGCGCGGAGTCTGCAGCAAGGAGAAGGAAAACACGAATGAGAAATAGATAGGGAAAAACAAATGTCAAGCTGTGCTTTTTATAGACGCGGGGCAAAGTGCCGGCCAGCCTTTTAAACGTGGAGAAGTAGAGAAAGATGTGCTGGAAACGGGAAACACGTGCCCGGGGAGGGTGGCAGTCGGGCTCCTGTATCACTGGGTGATCGGGACACCCGGCCAGCCCTGGACCAGGATGCTGAGCCCTGACTCCCCGCATCCAAGGGATGCTGGATGGAGACCAAAGGGGTTGTGTCCCTTGCAGCAGCTCCAGATCTGCCCCATCACGGGGCCAGCGAGTTTGGAGAGAGGGGACACAGAGGAAAGCGTTGAGCTGTCATGGAGAGGATCCTGCTTTTCGGGCAAAAATGGGATGAGAGTTGCCCCCCCCCCATCACCACCATGAACAGAGCGGGCCTGTGGGTTAGCAGAGAGCTGGGAAATCCTCAGTGGTGCCCAGAGGGTGAATGAGCACTGCTGAACTATGGCTTTTTCTGGGAAAGTAACGCCCCAAGGCCATACTTGGGCCACACGTGCCCGTGTTGCCCACTGGAAACACCGGGCGATGCTCCCCGGGCAGTGAAACCCAGTGATGTATTTGAAACCACTGTCGAAGGCCAGAGTGAGTATCAGGCAAAGAAATCAACTGTTCCCTGATCTAAGCCGACGGAAATCGATTGCTGCAGGGGGAAGCGCGGTCAGCCATGTCTAAGCCCTTTGACAGGTCAATAAATACCACACCTGAGAGGACACCGCGGGGGACGGTGCCTTGCTGAGCCCCCAGGTCCCACCAGGGCTTTTGCTATCACAGCTTCCGAGCTGGTCCTGCTGGTCCTTGTCATGGCAGAGGCGAGGAGAGGGCTCCCAGGATGCCTGCCACCAGCTCCTGCCTCCCATCCTCTGCTCCAGTCACATCACTTATTCACGCTTGAAAATCTGCAAGGGAAAGATAATAATAACCCCGCAGAAACTCCGTCCCCGTTTTGGCCTGACAAGGAACTAAGATAAATGTGAGTTTTCAGTTAATATCATGCTCGGAGCATGAACAGAGCTACAGGAGCAGCGAGGATTTCATTCTGGTAAGTTTATTAAAAACATATAGACATGTCACTCCTGGCAGAGCTGAGCAGGTCCCGGAGTCTCAGGGCTCAGGTCATATCAGCGTCAATAAAACCCAAGATTAGATCTAACACCAGCCTGGCATTTGAATCCCGCAAATCGCATCCGTACGTGCTTCCTGAGTCTTCAGGAGAAGACACGAGTCCCATCGGGGAGTGGATCCCCAGCGCAGACTGCGGGCAGCCTCTGTGGTCCCCATCCCGGGTGGGCAGGCAGAGGAGAACCATGGGCTGACCCCAACCATGGGCTGATCCCAACTATGAGCTGATCCCACCATGGGCTGACCCCAACCATGGGCTGATCCCACCATGGGCTGATCCCACCACGGACCAACCCCACCGCAGCTGCGCCAGCACTTTCCATGCAGGTCTCCTCCACTGCAGCATCCTCAGGGCTCTCGCTTTGCAGCGCCCTCCTGCCATAATTCATCTCTCTGCCGAGAGGCTTTGCTGCTGAAACTGCTCATTAGCACAGATTGCCTGGCAGTAATAAAACGCTCTCTCAGCGCTTGTCATTTATTGGGCACGCAGGGCCGTGGCCAAATGCCGAGATGCGAGCCCCGCTGCAGGGCTGCTGCCGGGGGCCGGGGTGGTGGCCCATGGTCTGCCTCAGCAACTGGTAACAGCAGTAAATAAACCCCTTTCGTTTCACAATGGAACTTTTTGATGAATCGAATAATTCAAATTGCAATAAAAGGCTTTTCTTCAGCCCAAAGTCCAGACACATTTGGGCCACGCCACCCGCCAGGAGCTGGACACACGCCGGGGTCTGGTACCCGTCCGAGGAGGGGTCATCTGAGCTCATCTGCCAGCGTCCCCCCCCTGTCCTGCCTCTGGCCACAGGCACCCACGCATGGCCCTGTCCCTGTCCCCCATCCCCACGGGAACTAACAGCACTTGGAAAGGGTGCAAAGCATGGAGATCTTGGCTGTGAGACCCATCAGCTCGGATGATGTACTTAAACTTTTAATAAGAAATAGCACTCAATACAGCACATTTCCAGCATTTATTGAACTGAAGGGCCTTCTGCTGCTTCAGTGCTGAGCCCTGAAGCCTGTCCTGGATGACTTAAGAATGATCCATCTGGAAAATGATGCAGACAATTTGTTACATCCAGCCAGAGAGCCATAGAAACCACAATAACAAGCTTAAATGATTTCAGCATCGCTAAATCATCCAGCCCCAGCCAATCCTCCTCAAAGCCACCCTGAGGTAGGGTCACCACATCCTCTTCCCGAAGCCGATGCTCCTCCTGCAGCCCAGCCTGGCGCCGGGAGCCTGGCTCATCGCACACATCTTGATGGGTTCCCCATGGCCAGGGGACCCCTTTCTACCTTCCTCCTTCTCATCTCACCCCCTCCTGCCCCCTCCCAAATCCCTGTTGGCGAGTAAGAAGACAGGACCAGCTTAAAACCCCTTTCCTGGTGGGCTCCTCTTTCTGCAGGCAGCATTGTTGGATGTTGATGGTTACTACCTAGCCCTGGATAAATCAGGGCTTCGTTTTTCAAATTAGCATGTTGATTGATGCTTAAAATATCTCCAGCAATTACTTTGCCCCGGTATAATTATAATAATTAAACTCGGATAATGCTTAGTCCTACTTTTTACCAGAACTGTGTGCTGCGGCATCAGCGCGCTCCTGCTTTGTTTCCAGCCTCGTTTCTCAGTCCCGCCGCGCTGCGGGGCCGAGGCAGCTCCCAAGGGATGCAGAAACAGCAGCCTCTGGGGCTGAGACGGGGATGGTGCCCCAGCCAAGGACCCCCCCGAGCCCCGGGGACGGCTGGAGGCACCGCTCACCCCAGGGCACAGCACAGGGTGGCTCTGCCCCGAGCCCCACCGCGGGGTGGGTGGGCAGTGGGACAGGATGCTCCTGGCTCCGGGTGCCAGAGGGGGACAGGGACGGCCGGATCTGCAGGGCTGGCTCTGCGGGGACATCGTTTTGGCTCATCCTGCCCTTTGGCTGCAATGCAGAAAGCTGAGCTGGCCGGGCTGGGCAGCAGCTCCTGCAGCAATGGGTTGGTTTGTTTTTTTCACGGAGCACAAGAAGTCGTGTGAATCCGAGCAGAACCCACCCCCCCTCCCTCCCTCCCGAGCCGCTCCGCTCCCCCGTGTCCCCTCTCCCACGCCGCCCGGCTCAGCACAATATTTCTCCTTCGCCCTCCCAGCAGCGACACTCGCAACAATTCAAGCTGGCGAGCAGGACTCCGGCTGTGATAAATAGCAGGGAAAGGAATGAGATCCCAACACTGTATTTCACGCCCTGAAATCCCACTTGTATCTGGAAGTGAACAGGGCGCTCTGGCTGATGGATGCAGCTCCGGGGCCGCTCGCGTCCTCTTGGCTTGTACACATTGTCACGGTGATTTAAGCTGGCGATTTGGCCCTAAAATGAAGAGCATCTCACTTTGCCCCTCCCTATTCTCCTATATATTCTCCTGCAGAAGAGATTTTGGGGAGGATTTGGCTGGGATGGGGATGGGGAGCATCTCTGGTCCCCATCTTGGCGCGGCTGGCCGGGCACTGGGAGCTGCCGAGGGTCCCGGCGCCGCGGGGAGGCTCCTGCTGCCGCCGGGAGAAGAGAGCAGCAGGCGGCTGTGCCGAGCTCTGTCTTCTCAGGTCATCCCTCTTCAAAGCCGACACAGACACTGAAAAAAGGCTTTTTTTCCTCCTTTTCTAGGTCAGATGGCGTTTCGAAGAACAGCAGCCAGGCCATCCCGCAGTGTCCCGGGGAAGGGCTGGCGGGGACACGGGGGGCTCTGAAGCTGTCCCTGCTGCTGGCCAGAGCCCCCGCGGTGCGGTGCCAGGTTCCCACGGCTGTCTGTCTGTCTGTCTGTCTGTCCGGCTGTGCAAGGGCAGGGCACAGACAGCCCCAGTGTCAACCACCATCACCCATTTCAGGGTGAATTTGCAAACAAGAAAATATCATTTTAATAGAAAATTGCTCACAGCAAAGATTTCTCTTTAGGTAAAAGACGTATCCAGGTTAAGGGATTCCATAACGCCTGCTTACCTTAATCCATGGCTCTTGATTTAAAATGTCATTAGTGACGTTTAATTAACTCCCTAACCACCCTATTAAAGGGCTTCCCTCTTTCGAGCCCTTTGTCCCAACATGCACATGCGGGTGTCCCCCCCCAGACCCCCAGGTGACGCTGAGCGAGCCGGGGGACCCTGTGCGCTCCCACCTCTGCCACAGGGTCAGGAGGTGGGTGGTGGGGACCCGAGGGGATGTGCGAGACCCCAATGGGATGCGTGAGACCCCGAGGGGATGTGCGAGACCCTGATGGGATGCGTGAGACCTCGATGAGATGTGAGAGACCCTCTCCCTGGGATGCACGAGACCTCGAGGGGAATGCATGAGACGCTGAGGGGATCCATGAGACCCCGAGGGGATGCGTGAGACCCCAATGGGAGGTGTGAGACCCCAATGGGAGGTGTGAGACCCTCTCCCCTGGATGCAGGCAGGGCCATCTCTCAGTCGCTGGCCCGACGGCTGCGCAGCCGGGGAGCCAGGGATCATTCTCCAGAGAAGCCCCTGGGCTCCTTCTTGCCAAGGGGTCGCCCCCCAGAAGCCCCTCCCAAACAACCCTGTCACCCCCCCAGGGCCCGTGGCCGCCGCGCAGAGGAAGGCAGTCCGCAGCCGGCTGCGCGGTTCTCATATCAGTTTTAATAGCAACATCAGAGTACTAAATATACACAGGGAAATCGGTATAGGGCGGCATTTACAGTGCTTCCAAACACACAGCTTCCAAGTACAGAGACAAATTAAAAACCACTCGGGAAGAAAAAACAGTTCTCGCCCGCGCGGCCCCGTGGGCAGCTGGACCCCCGCCCCCCCCAGGGACACCCAGCACCCACCGTCACCCCACGGCCGCGCCGGGATGGGGGACACCGCGATGCCGGAGGGCGACGGCCGCATCCACCGGTGCCCGCGAGAGCAACGCAGGCGAAGGTGCCCGGATGCCTTGCGGAGCAGGGTATTTTCCCAGGAAAATAAAAGAAGTACTCAGTGATGTAAAACCGGTTACAAAGTAAAAGCCTGTCTCATGTTAGAAAAACGGTTTTTTGGCAAAATAAAAATAAAGTGTAAACTTCACTGTACATGTCCTATCAAACAAAAAAATAAACCCCTCGGAACCTAAAATAGAAGAATCTGGGTCAGAAATCTGTGCCCTTAGTGTACGTTTTTGTGCAACATATACTTTTTCTCAAAGTAAATATTATCTCCACTTGTGACACTATTAAAAATGTACCTACAAACGCTGAGAATAACTCTTAAAAATGTGTGAGAAGCGTTACATGAGATCTGGAGACCAAACCCACGGACTTCTGAGATGCTGAGGGATTTCTTGCTGGTTTTGAAAAAATCGCTTTAGAGATTTTATACCTGGTTGAATGAAAATTCCAACCACATTCATCCTGAAATGGGTGGGCTGAGATAGTATATATAGATATATTTTTGTTCTATTTTATTTTCATTTTTTTTTTATTTTTTTTTTACAAAATATATAATATGTGTAGAATATCTACTATTTAACTACCGTTTTAGCTGGACTACCTTCCTTCGCAACAAGCTGCCAATGGAGAAGAGGTACCCGAGATCCGTCCCCGCACGCTCTCCCGCCCTGGCTTTGCTGCTGCTCCCACCTCCCGAGGGACACGGGGGGCGAGGGACTGGGGGGGGGCACATCCCCATCACGGTCCCTGCCCCGCTGCCCCACCGGGCTGCCCCTTTCCCCAGCCGGGAAGACAGAGTGAAGATAAAGGATGCGATGTGGGGAGATGGGCAACCCTCGGGGACACCCCGCTTAGCAAAAATCAAGGGTTTGAGTCCCAAACCCTACTGCCCCCCCCCGCCACCCCCCGAGGGGTTGTAATCTGCTGGCTTGCACCAGCAGCCCCGAAACAGCTCAAGATGGGCTCATCCCAAGCCTTTTTCTCTCTAAGATGGAGCCACAAGCAATGCAGACACCCCGCTGCACAGCGGCGGAACGACAGCCCTTCGGCAGCTGGGACCCATTCCTCAGTGGCCACCAAGGGGGTAAGAAATCCATGAAAGGAACGGAAGAGGACGAGGCAGCAGCTGGCACGGAGTCTGCCGCAAAGCAAAGAGCAAAACCTTCTTTTTTTTCTTTTTTTTTTTTTTTAACTCAAGCTGCCAGATCCGCAATGAAACAGAACACAGGAAAAAGCTCTGATTTCCCATGGAAAGGGCACGCTGGAAATCGGGTTTTGCCGGGAGGTGGTGGGTGCCTGATGCTGCGTCCAGGCTGCTCCCCTGGGTTCACCGTACACCCTGCGACCCCCCCGGCACAGCAGCGAGGTGACCCCCGCCCCCGGGATGCTCCCGAAGGATGTTCCCCACCTCACACTCCATCGGCTCAATTAATCGCGACGCAAACGATGCCAACCAGCGCATGGGGCTGTGGTTCAGGGTGGAACACCTCCTGCTCTCCTGCACAACGCTCTGGGGCTGGAAAACGGGCTGGGCATGACCACGGGAACACCACTGATTCTCCAAACGCGCCCAAGACCCCTCTGTTCCCGCACAGGAGCGAGACCCCGCTGCTCAGGCGAGTGGCTCCGGCCGATTCCGAGTACCCGGTGCCACAAGCGTTGGCAAAACCTGCCCCGTTATTGCTCAACAGCCTTCGGGCCGGCTCAAGCCAACGGAATGCAATTCCCGGGTGG
The DNA here is from genome assembly GCA_028566575.1 of Bartramia longicauda. Taxonomy (NCBI): domain Eukaryota; kingdom Metazoa; phylum Chordata; class Aves; order Charadriiformes; family Scolopacidae; genus Bartramia; species Bartramia longicauda. Next base: position 747,390 of record JAOXNH010000008.1, read on the forward strand.
AAGGAGCCCGTCAGAGCCATCACCTGCGGCTGCCGCAGCCAAAGGACCTCGGGGCGAGAGGACGCAGCAAAGCTCAGGAGGGAAGGGCTCTGCAAACCCCACTCTTGCCTGGTGGAAAAGATCTGCTCGGTGGGTCTGTCCCACTGAAACGTGACTTTCTCTTTTCACTTCTTTTTTTTTGGCTTTCTTCAGTGGTAGGGAATGAAACAATCCCAGTTCATTTCACTTCACTACACGAGTCATGGGGGTGCCAGGATCCTGCCTCGTCATTCACCGCATTCCCAGCTCCAGCCCTTCCTTCCCTCCTGTCCTTCCTCTGGCAGTTGTCCCTCCTGGGTGTGCTTGGCATGCATAGGGATGGGGGGGTTCTCTGATAAAGTGCAAGTGCTGTTGGTCCTTATAAATAAGGGAAGATTGTGCATCTACTTTTGTTCCCTGGCTCACCGCTCACCCCTCGGTGACCAGGACGTGTCCTTCTGCAGACTGTGTGGAAAGCTCATGCAAGTCCTGCCCTCAGAAACCTGCTCCCCTCCTCTGAGGTCAAAGTTATCCCTAATTTGCCTTTTCTCTCTCTCCCTGACACATAAACACACACACACACACATCCCCCTGCTTGCCCCCGGCTCCGTGGGGGATTTCCTGGGAACTGGGTGCTGGGCTCGGGGCAGGGCACCTCTCCATCACCATCATCACCACCATCACCACCGTCACCATCACCGTGACCGTCACCGGTGCCACCCTGCTAGCCCCCAGCCCCCACCTGATGACTCCCGGCTGGGCAGCGAGGTCCAGACACGCAGAAATACGGAATGATGCTCCAAATGCTTGGGAAGGAGGGAGCCGAGGTGTGTTTTATGATAACAGACGGAGATGACACTGGAACAGCCACCAAGGATGGCTGGATGCAGCCCGCACACACAAGTACACCAGGAGATCAGCGGGTGAAGCACAACAGGCGGCTCCGAGCGGGAGGGGTTGATGCCAGTGACGGCAAACAAAGGAGGAGAATTCAGATACTGGGCCAGGGGGGGGAATTTGCAGGGGCTGCACCATTTCCATCAGTAAAACACAAAAGCCCAGCACATGGAGGTGATGGATGGCCCTGGAAGAGCTGCTCAGAATCCGTGTTCCCTGGGTGGGTTTTGGTGGCTCTGGCAGAGCTGGGGCAGGTGGGGGAGCAGGACCTGGGGTGCTGCCCTGAGCGGGGGCATCGCTATTCCAGACAAGGAAACACACTGTGCTGCTAATTGCACCCCAGTGCAGCCTCCCCACGCACAGGAGCCTGCCAAGACCCCCCAGGAGCACCACTGTGGCCCCCCCAGACCCTCCTCAGCACTAGTGTCCTCCCGGACCCTCCATGGCACTGCTGTGTCCCCCCACCTTGGGGCAGAGCCAGGGACACCCCCAGGGCACACACATCCCCCTGCTTTTCCCAGGGAAGGCTAAAGCTTCTCTAAAGCTTCAGGGGGTCCCTCCTGCAGCGGGACACTGTCCCCCCCGAGGAGGCATCACCCTGGGGAGCCAAACACAAGAGCTGCCCCCCAGACACCCCTCTGCCCGGCACCCAGTCCCATGGGAAGCTTTGCTCTGCCAAAACACCCAAAAAAAGAGCGGATCCCTGCTGGTGCAGCAGTCTGAGGGACCCCCAAATACCCCCAAAACCCAGCCCCGGGGACGCACATCTCTGCTGCCACCAGTACCCGCCCAGCTCAGCGCTCATGAGAAACCACCTCCCCAGCAGGAACAGGATCCACCACGGACTAAAACCTGGGCAGGGGCAACAGGACTCCCCTCCGGCTGCCATCGGCACTGACCCTGCAGCAGAAGGCACCCGTGGTGATGCTCCGGGCTCACCGGAGTCACCGGGAACGGTGACGGTGCCTTGGGAGAGGTTCAGTTCAAGCCCCACCAGTCATCGCCGGATCCGGCAAGGAAGACTTCAAGGCAGCTTCCAAAAATGTGGAAAAAATAAAGCAGACTGTGCAATTCCATCAGGAAGGGGCAGAAAAGGTCAGAAACAAGAGGCTGCACACATGGCTACGCACGACACCAGAAGTTTCTACTTGGTTTTGTGTTGTTTTCCTTTTTAACTGCACACTCATTGGAATAAAGAGATGGAGCTGAATAATTAGCGGATGAGGAGAAACATGTTAACTGGATGATCCTAAAAAATCACTAACACTTACGAAGGGCAGTTTACAAAAAGAAGTGGAGGACTTTGGTCTGAACTCTGCTGTCGTTCCCACCCACGGTAACGCTGAAGGGACCCAACCGGGACCCACCTGAAGCAGACCCTCACCCCGAGCCACGCGGTGTGGTCTCCTGGGAGCTTTGCCATGGCACGACCCATGTGGGCAATCCTGGGCTTGGAGCAGGGCAGGGGTCCAAGAACAGAAGCCAAGGGCGGTGGGACACAGGGCAGGGTGGGAGACCCCCGCCTGCTGCCGCCATCCCCCTCCTGCCCAGCTGTGCTGGTGGCATTGGCTCAGAGGGCCATGGCACCAATGGTGGCCCCCATGCTGTGGAAAGACTTGACCGGAGGGAATTGCGGGCAGGCTGGTGTGCCAGCACCCACCAAAACCACCCACCCCAGCAGGAGCTGGGCCATGGGACCTGTCTCTAGAGCAACACACCACCATGGGAGCCAGCAGAACTGCACTTCCCTGGCAAACCGTTGGGCAAAATTCCTTTTTTAATGCTATTTAATGATCCCCGTGCCTGTGGAGAGGGGGATGTATCTTCTCCTGCCACGGCAGACCCAGCCAAGACCACGAGAACAAAGTGGGTCCCTGGCCCTGGGCTGGGTCGGGAGGCAACTGGCTTCTTCCTCTCATTTCTCACAAGGGGCTGAGCAACCTTTGGTGTCGTGGTCAATTTAGAAGCCATTTTTCAAAAAAGCCTCCCACATCCTACTCCTGAAATCCGTCTCTTGTCCCGAGAGAGGTCCATCCTTTGAAAGTCCATGCCTAAAGCCCGGCCCTGGCCAGCCCCGAGGCATCTCACGTAATAAATACAGCAGGGACCACAGCTCTGCAAAACCATGGGCAGGCACAGGCTTTTGGGGCTTCTTTCTCTCTACCCTGACGCTGTATCGGGCTACAGAGGTCTGGAAATACCCTTCCCCTCCACGACAAGCTGCCAGGAGCCAGGGGACCTGCCTGCTGTGAGCTCCCTGTGAGCTCCACGCCGCAATCCCTGCTCCCTGTGAGCTCCACGCCGCAATCCCTGCTCCCGGCGTCATCACGGGGCATGAGCACCAGCTCCAACATGGGGTCTGTGGGGAGCAGGAGCAGGATCTGCCCCATGCAGCACCCCACAGCAGGGAGAGGGGGCTTGGGGTGGCCAAACACCCCACGAGCAGCGGCCGGCAGCAGGAGGGAACCTCAACAGCAACAATGCACTTTGTGAACTTGACCCGGACACGTCCTTCCAGCTACAACCCCAGCCCCTTTCCCTCCTCCTGTCCCTCCAGACCAGCCTCTGCAGCCTCTGCCATCCCTTCCAGAGCTGGAGGAACCCCGGGGCAGCACAGAAGCCACCACACTCCTCCTCTCTTTGGGGAAGGAAGGCTCTGCCCTGCTCCAGCACGGCGAGCACCGACGCCAGCCCCGGCCGTCCCCACCGCCACGGTCCAGCCATCACCACCACTGGAAACGCATCTCCAAAAAGAACCAAAACTATATATATATATATATATATATATGTATACATACATATATATGTTTATACATACACACACACACGTATATATATGTATATATGTCTACCTATATATACACATATAGGTTTGAAAGGCAAGCTGCCAAAGTAGAAAACATCTGTTCACCCAGTTCATACGATGCGTTAAAGAAATGAGACTTTTAGCCCATGACATCTTCTTTAAAAATGAGTATTTAAGATCTTCCAAAAATTGCTACAGTACAAAAAGGTGTTTGTGTGTGTATATATATATATTATTTTTTTTCCTCTCTACACATATGGTATGTATGTATGCGGATGGACCGGAATGAATGACCCCACCAGAAGAGACACCCCCGCTCCTCCTCCTCCACGCCGGTTTCCAGGCGTCAGCCACAGCTTCAGCCTCTCGCCGCGTCTCTGCGTCGGGACATGGCACATAATGGCATTATTGGCACAGGTTCAGAGTCACAGTCCGCGTCCAGGCTCCAGGCGCTCTGTCCTCCCTCCCTCTTCCGCCGGCTCCTCTTCCTCCACGGGATCCTTCGCTCACACATTTGTCCTTCTCTTCTCCAAAAAAAACGCGCTCTTTGAAAAACGCAGTTACCTATAGGCGTGTTCATTTTTATAAAAATATATTTGGCCCATAGAACGCTGCTCTTTGAGTCTCCTACTGGTAAACAGAAATGGTAGGTACAGGTAACCCATTATTTTTTTTATATTTTTTACAGGTTCACCAATGGAATCCTGTTAGGGACAAGAAGAAAAACAAAGATTAAATCAGACAGGGAAACACATCACGACTCTTTGATGGCCCCTCAGGAGCCCGGGGGGTTCCCCCTCCTCCCAATGGGGCTCAGGGGAGTGAATGCCAGCGGCAGCAGAAGCATCTCGGGGAAACGGGGTACGGGAGAAGCAGGATGTCGGGGGGACTGGGACCACTCCGCTGCCTCCCAGGAAACCCCAGCCCATTCTCAATCATGTTTCGAGGACAGCCCCTCCAGTGGGGATGCCTGCGCTGGGACAGGGATGCTTTTGGTGAGAGGGAGTGACTACGAGGTGTCAGTGAGCCCTTACTGCCCACTTCCATCTCCTGAGGGCCTTTGGCAAAGCGTGGTTTATTCCTGAGCATCCTCGCATTCTGCAGCTTTTCATACTGGGGCTGGGAGCAGCGAGGGCTCTGGCAGATGAGAAGACGATGATGAGCACTAACAAGATTTTCTAAAGTTAAATGCCCTAAAGAAATCAATGGAGAATTGGTTAAGCATCAAAAACAGAGATCCTATTGAAGTTCCTCTTAAGCTATTTATTTGCAGCCTTCTGAAATAGCTCTCCCTACGCAATCTTTAAACCTTTATGCAAAGACAATTACTCCCCACCATTAGCGTGTGGCCACTTGCTTTATGATAAGTGTGTGACGTGATGCACAGCAATGGATGCTGGAATGCAGCTCCGTGGGCCTGAGACTGCTCCCCACGTGCGGGTACATACACCCCCCCCCGTGTGAATACAGCACATACAGATATTTACAGCGTATGCACAAGTGCTGCCTATAGAGCACCCATGACACACGTGCCCTCACCCACGCTGTGACCTCAGAAATGCCATATGCTTCACGTTCAGAGGTTCCTCCTTCAACATTATTTTTAAGCAAGATGCCCAATATATCCCACCTCCGAGAACAACAGCGAAGCCTTAATTAGCGAGACAGATTTTAGAGAGTCCTTAATCTCCTGCACCGGGGCTGTGTTGGGACTGCTGTTATTCCTCCGAAGACAAGCCTGGATTTTTTATGATGACTCATTATCTGTTAATGTTAATACAAGCCATTTGCTGTTGTTAGGCAGAACGGGGCCATCGCAGCAGCTGCTAGCCATGTTCAAAGCACACAATTACCATATAATACCGTAAATTTTAACTGCTTTGTGCAAAAGCTGGGGTCAGGTCGATGTTACCGTTACCAGTACGGCTTCTGGGTCTCAAATCACCACTTCCCCAACATTTACACTGTTCCGGATGAGCGCTGCTTAACGCACGCATGGCAGGATGTGAAATCCATATTGTATTCCAAATAGCCTCTTCGTGCAAAGTAGGTCAGCACTTGATCAACCTCTCAGATTTTTGGATAATCTCATTCCATGGGGGTTTTTTTCAGTCAAAAAGAGCGGGATTAAGGACAAGAATAAAGCGAAATCTCAAACTTTGTTTTAGAAAGCCCCCCAGCCAGTAGGAAATCACACCAAAACAGCCAGGGTTTGCTGTGCTGCCCGGCCAAAGCCACCCAAGCCTTCAGCAAATGTCACCTTGGGTTTGCTCCTGCCCCTGCCTCGCGCTGTGTGCCCCCCATCACCTGCCCGGGACACGGGCACGGAGCATTCTCCCTCCCATTCCCCCGCGCAGATGATTCTTGCACTGAGTTCCCCGGCACAAATCCTTTCCTCGACTGCTTTGCTCTTCACCTAAACCAGCCCCGGACCTGGGTGGTTCTGCTGCACCCGTACACCGGGCTGCTGAGGGGGGACATCCATCCCCAGCCAGTGCTCCCAGCATCCCGGCACTGGTGATGTGCTGGGAAGCTCCAGGAGCTGCTGCTCCCTGGCAGGGATCGTGCTGGCAGCACAGGAACCCTGCTCCCTGTCGCTTCTCTTGGCACAGGATGAATCTGACCCCAGGCAATAACTTCAACATCTGCTCGCCGTGTAGCTGGACGAGTTCCACCAGGTTTCCCGACTCAACCTCCGCGCTGCCTGAGGCTCTCCAGGCTGGGGACTGCTCCGCGGCAGCATCCCTCACATCTGCTCCCCGCAGCCGCCCTGCCCAGCCTTGCGGTGCCCCCAGCACCCTCACGGTGCCCTCAGCATCCTCATGGTGCCACCAGCACCCCCACGGTGCCACCAGTATCCTCGGGCTGCCAGGTTGCCATTTGGGCAGCACAATGGTCACAACAGATGGACTGTAACAGGTAAAGTCCACATTAAAGTCCAACCAGCCTCGTGCTGCCCTTCTACTCAAAATGTCCCTGGTCCCTCCCTGCCCTGCCATCCCTCTCTCTGGCCACATCGTCCCTCCTCTGCCTCCAGCTCAGACTCTGCCCATTCACTAGTAATAATTTGCTTATTAGTCAGCCAAGAGCTGTGAAGTGCCATCAATTAAAATTTGTAAAGTACTTTGAGCCTTTCCAAGGAGAGAGGATTCCGGCACAGAGAGCGGTGCAGCATCTGACCCCCTCCATGCGCCTGCAGAGCGGGGAGAGCCCCCCATCTCCCCCCAGTCCGGCCTCCATCCCCTGCACACGCCGAGAGAAAAGGGCTGGGAAGGGAAAGCCACAGGTAAACCCTCCAGCCAGGAGGCTCCAGGTGCTCTAGAGCATCCTTCCACCTCTGCTGAGGTGCAGTGGGTCACCACCAAATGCCACCTTCAGGCTACGAGCAACTGTCACCTTCAGGCCACCACCAACTGTCACCTTCAGGCTACGCTGCTGCTCCTGCAAACACCAGCCAGGAACATGCCATCCCTCCAGCGGTGCAGCCCCACACAGCTCCATCTCCTTTTCCAGCAGCATCTCCTCTATGAACCAGAGCTAGCAAAGCATCCTCCATCCCCCCCGTCCTCCTGCGCTCACAGCATCTGTCCGGTGACAGCAGGAGGCAGCCAGGATGGCAGGGGACACTCTGCCGGGAGAGATCTCAGTGCCATCTGCTCTCGGAAGGTTCTACCTTACACAGCGACATGTGAAACTTGAAATATTCATTTTGTCCGTGGGATGTCCCAACTGGCACACATGCGTCCATGCAAAACGCTGTTTGCGTGGGGCTGCAAAGCATCTTTGGATCGCAGGCTCCCGGGAAGCTCCGGGGAGGCACCATTTCTCCTGGCATCCGCGCCGTGGTGACATCCTCTGCGTTCCTCCCCAGGTACAGGAGCCATCACCTGGTTTTTACCATAATGTACCACTTATGCAGCTGCATTCCAGAAATACCCCGCTGCAACACGTACAACATGCACGTGTACACACGCAGAGAACAGTTTGGGGATTAATTTTTTTAACATTAATGAAACCAAACATCAGCTTCCAGAGCTGTATAAATAATTGAAATGCTATTACAGCCCCAGTGCTCCAGCTACGACTCGGATAGATCTTTCCCGAGCGCATCAATACACGGTTTATGGATTCCATGAAAAGGGGTCAATGAGAATTTCAAGGATTTAATAAGGCGTAATGGGCTGGGTTTGGACTATTTAGAGAAATCCATGGTGGTGACCAGGGCAGGGTCTCTGGCACAGAGCTCCACAGGACCATGGGCAGAAGCGCTGGGAATGGCACCGGCAATGGCTCGGAGTGGCTCCTTCTCCGTCCCTCGACGTCAGGCAGGAGAGATGCTGATGGCACCCAAATCTGACTGGCGTGGCTTTTGTGTTGGCTTGGCTTTTTTTTAAAATCACTTTAAGCCACAGACAGACATCACAAACCACAAAGCTCACGGTGGCAAAGGCAGAGAGGATTCTGGCCGTTTGCTCCCCAAACCAGCTCCCACGGGTGCCGCTGAGGAAGCCCCTGCAGAACCTCTCCCATTGATCCCCCGCTGCCCTCACTCCCCAGCACTATCCCGCCCCCAGACAGGCAACTCGGCACTTTGCCCCCC
>JAOXNH010000008.1:771805-788267 GCA_028566575.1 Bartramia longicauda
GGCGCAGGTCCAGGGGGGTCCGGGGCGCCGCAGCTCCTCCCCGCTCCCGGCGCCCCACAGCGCGCCGCGGGACAGTCTGTGCCGGAGCGCCGGCCGCGGTGACAGCCTCCCCCCGGCCCCGCTGGCGGGGGGCTGGCAGCTGGCAAGGTCCATGGCTAGGTGGAACATGGCTATTAAAATCCAAGCATGGCTTCCGAGCGGGCAACCTGACCTGTGGACAGACAGCCACCGTGTTAGAAAGGCGGAGGGGCGATCCCAGTGCTCCCCAATCCCGGCCACCCTCAACACCCCCTGGCAGCGCGGGAAAGCGCTGCCATCGTCCTCCCCCCGTGTTCCCAAAAGGGCCCCCCCAAACAGCATGGCAGGGTTCCCCAGACCCTTCCCCACCACCGACCCCTCACCATCAATGGGGCAGACCAAGGACCCCCATCCAAACCCACGGCTTTGCTGCTTCTCAGTTGACGTGTGAATGCCATGAATGACCCGAGGACGGGTTTCACCGCAGAATGCCAGTGTCTGTGCTACCCAAACTCGGCCTTTTTAGATGAGTTATCCAAAGCAGATGGGAGGAGCAAAAAGGGAGTCTCTATGTCACCAGGGCATTGGGGAGCCTGACCCCTGCTCCCCAGCTTTCCAAGCCAAGGAACAAGGAGCGAGCCCACGAAGGGCAGTGGTATGAACCCCTCAATGAGCCAAGGCAGAAGAGTCCGTGGACTCTGTTTCCACAGGACCTGTTCTCCTGGTGAGGAGGTGGCCCACACCGCAGCAGGAGCATCCCCAGCGCCCAACACAGCCCCGTGGCACCAGGACTTGCCGGGCACCCACCGGCTGTTTCCTACCCCAGCAGGGACGGACGAGCAGCCCCGTTCACAGCCCCTTTCTCGGGCACAGAACGGCTGGAAGTCGCACTGCACCGTCAGCAGGCTCAGTATTCACAATTTTCCTTGGATGTAACGTGTCTCCATCAGGTCAGGGCACATCAAAGCCTCTCCCTTCCCCTCCTCCGTGGCACCGCTCCTCGCCAAGTCCTGTTCCACTCGCATCCTCCCCTGTGATGCAATGCCCCATGGAGCTCGGTGCTTCACGGTGAGAAAATGCCCGATATACAAATTTTTCTTGTTGTTTTTTGGTCTTGTTTTTTTTCGGGGGGAAAAAAAAATCATTAGGCCAAAGCCCAAAAATCTTTACACCGTTTTATTCAGCTTTTACACAAGAAAGACTTTTGTCGAACTCAGCAGGAGTTAATGAGAGCTTTGTGTGGCTAAATAGACTAATCCTCCGCAGCGCTGCGCCCTGTAAAGTCCTTGGGAGCGCTACAAAATGTGCATCTGGTTGACAGAAGCATCCGAACACTCCCTCCGTGCGTGAGCAAACGAAGCTAAAGGAGCTGACCTGGATACTCTCAGGCACAGCCTTTTTTCTGCTCAGAAGATCTCTTTTTTTTTCCCTTTTTTTTTTTTTCCCTAATTGGGTATTTTTTCAAAGCGTAGCAGCATTTATTTTGGGGAGGAACAAGGCGACGCAGGGAAAACGCGCAGAAGGAGAAAGGGAAGAGCCAGAAACAGACAACATAAACCGAAATAGTTCGGGCTGGGGGAGGAAGGATTTCAAGGCTTCAAAAAAAAACCCGAACCACCCAAAACATGTTGTCGGTGGGGTGTTTTTTTTAGAGGCTGGCAGAGCGGTGGCAGTGCCGCGGGGGCAGCAGGGAGAGCATCCCCCGTGTGCCGAGCATCGGCGGAGCCGCAAACACCCCGTCTCCACCAGGGAGGAGCCTGGGTGTCCAGAGAGAGCATTAAACACGGATCCACCTTCCCAACACTCCTGTTGGCTTCCAGCAGCACAACCGGCTCCCTGACGCCATCCCAAAGGTCTCCCTGCAAGGAAGGAGAGGTGCCGGGCACCTCCCCGGCGCTACGCTCGCCCCAGGGGCCACCTCGGGCACCCAGACCCCCTCCCAGCCCTGGGCGAGGAAGGGGTGCCCATGGTGAAGGGGGCAACGGAAGATGCCCCAGCCCAGACTGGGTGCTCCCTAAATCCCAGCTGCTGGGCGGAAGCCTCCAAAAGACAAAAATGCCCGTCCTCGCTACTTGGGATTGGCAGCTTGGGGGAAAAAACAGATTTTTCCCCTCTTCCCGTTTCCTCCCTTGCTTGTGACACGCTCCAGCTCGGGCACCCCCAGCTCATGGGGGATTGCTCCCACACGGGACCTGCCCAAGCACCCCTGTGGCATCGGAGGGGTCATGGAGGAAAACACAACACACAACCACAACACACAGCCCCCAGCTTCAGGCAGGAACACTGTGCCCAGGTGACACCCAGAGACAGGGGTGTCCCTGGCTCCCGGCACCGCTCCCCGGGTCGGAGCCTCTGGGGATGGGGAGGGACAGGGTCGGGGACACCCACGGCTCCTACGGGCCACCCCAAGGCAGGCAGAGCCCCTGGCAGCTCCCCGTCCTGCCCCAAGGACGGCGTGGGTCACCCTCCTGCCTCCGTCCCCTTCCAGCGATGCCAGCCAAGGGGCTGTCACCCTGGAGCATCCTCCCGGCCACCCCGCCGGCTGGCACGTCCCCAGGAGGCGGCTGTAGGGGGAGCGGCGGGTCCGGTTACCTCGGGGGAATTTTGCCTGGCATGCAATCTTTTGAGGGCTTTGCAACAACAGATAAGAGCAAGTGTCCTTCAGAATAAATAGCAGCGTGTAGGAGTTGCCGTTGCCAAGGCAACGCAGCGCGATGCGCTGGGCGCGGCGGCGGGATGCGGCAGCGAGTGGCGGGGCCGGTGGTACCCAGGGGCCCCGAATCCATTGCAGGACCCCCCCTTCCCATCCCCTGCCACCCCCTAGCACCCTGACAAAGCCGGCACCCAGGGAGACACATCCCAAGGGCAGCCCAGGGAGGGAGGTCCTGCCTCCCTCTGCTTGCCCCAAACAAAGCGGGGCTGGCCCCTGAAGGGCACGCTGTCCCTGGGGGTCCCCACGCCTCCGCCCCCCAACGCCGGAACAGGCAGCAGAGCATCTGGTCGCCTCTCGGGAGGCAGGAGCAGAAAGTCACCGCTGCCGGGAGGACGTTCGAGCTTTGCTGAGACATCAAACGGCACAAACCCTCCTCCAGCCGCTCCAGCTGCATCCCACCGGCCGGAGAGAAGAGCCAAGAGGAACTTCCACAGCTCTGAGGGCACGGGACAACTCACCGACAGCACTCAAAGGGGGGGTTCTGGCGGAGGGAAGAGGACAAATCAGCCATCCGTGCCCATAGCACCCATCTGCCTCGGTGCAGGGGCACAGACATGGCCCTGGCAGGATGTGCCACCCACTGAACCCTCCGGAAATCCGTGTTTTGACTGTCCAGGGCTCCCCCTCCGCACACACACAACTTTGTTCCCACTGCAAAGAGAGATGGGACGAGTGCGGGCAATTTCCATCTTATTTTTTTCCCCATCTTGGGGCTGAATGGGAGCGTTTCCACAGAATAATTTCTCAAACTCAAGGAACAATTCAGCCAAACTCTGAAGCTGGGTTAAAAGAAATAAAGAAGGGAGCAGTGGAGGTACGTGAGAAGATGAAATCCCTTCTTTGCTCTCCTCATCCAGAGCCTTTGCTCCCGTGAACCACAAATCCGCTCCCACGGCTTAATGGCTGGAGCGGCGGCCGCGCTCTCGCATGGTCCGGGAAACTCCCACAAATATTTACCTGCACTTCGGGAGAAGTTCAAAAGCAGATTTCAAGGAAACCACCCAGATAAGGAGAGGGACGGCGCGCGCTGAGCCCAACCCAGCCCCTCTCTGTCCCAAAGGCGACGGAGTCACAGGCGTTGGTGTTTGGGACGGAGCCACCGCAGCCTCCCCACCGAACGCGACGCATTTCAGAATCCTCCCCATAGAAAAAACACCCCTTTTCTCAAACCCTTCCGGACACAGCCCTTTGCTTTGAAGAGAGGGGGATTTGGCACCTAAGAGAGAGGTTGATTTGAAGGAGGCCGGAGGATGCGAGCTCACCGTGCCCTTTGCTGGTCGGGAGGATGCTGCCGGGGGGCTCCCATGCCCAGGGCCCGTACGGGGTGATGCTGCCCGGCTCCTTCGGCCTCACCCCCTCCGAGGGCAGCAGCAAAGTGGCTCTTCCCACCAGGAAAGCCGGGAGGACTGAATCCCTCCTACCTCGATGGAGCTTCGTGCACAGCCAGGAGGCCTTGAGCATTTTGAGGAGCATGCACAAGCAAGAGAAATGCTTTGGTAATTAGCGATCTCGATCGCTGCAGAGCTGGGAAAGCAAGATTACCTCTGTCCTGGGATCACCTTATAAACACGAGAAAGCAGCGGCCTGGGAAATGCAGCCCCGGGCCCCCTCAACCCGTGTGTCCCTCCCTGAACCCAAACCCACTGCCCCCCGGGGCATCACCAGAGCCCATCGCCCCAGGGCTGCTGCTCCGAGCCCTGGCTCCTGCTCCGAGCCCTGGCTCCTGCGATGCCACCACGGCAGCGACGCTGTTTCCATCAACCACAGCTTGTGCCCAGCCCAGGAAGGAGCACCGAGGGCTGCTCAGTGCTTTGGAGATGACTGAGCTGTGTTCACTGGCAGCGCGGCACAGCATGGAAGTCGGACAGAAACCCACGGGAAAAGTGACGGACAAGCAAAAGGTGAGAGCAGTCAGGACAAACGGAGGAAAAACCCCTCTTCTGCCACCCTCCCCACACGTGATTTTGCATTTCCACCCACAGAGGCAGCCGGCACGAGCACCCCCAGGCCAGAGGCAGGTCCAGCAGCACCATGGCAGCGAGACCCCTCGCCCCCAAACCCAGAGCTGGCAGCATCCCAGTGCCGATCCCTGGCTTGGTGCCACCTCACCCTTCTGCCAGGCTACTGCTGCCCACTCTACCATTCCCCAGCGAGAGCCAGAGCTTCCAGAGAAGCTGCTGCCTGGCTACAATGCCCAGGGTTTTTAATCCACACAGCTCCAAAGGCTGTGAAGCCTAGCGCCGCTTCGGGATGCTGCCCTGGGAATCGGCCGCTGACACTTGCAGACATGCAGGAAGGGAAACAGAACATCCAGTGTGGCCAGAGGGGGGGGAATCCCTCTGCCCTGGTGCTGGGGACCCTCAGAGGATGGTGGCACCACTGGCGAGCCCCGATGCTGCAGGCAGGAGACGGGTTAATCCAGCTGCTGCGAGCCCAGAAATCCCCCCCGGTCGGGTAATCTCTCCCTCCCAGCAATTAACTGGGATCATGGCCACCGACGAACTGCGGAGCACGGGCGGTCAGCAGCCTGGAAGCTGTTTGCGCGTCAGCCGTGTCCCCGCAGCCCCACAAGGCTCGCTGGAGTGTGAATCCCCGGGCAGAGGTGCCTATTTGTGTCCCTTTCACAAGGCACTCCTTTGCTCTCCAGCACCGGCCCCTTTCTTCCCCTGAGTGTGGAGGCACTTCACCGGCAGCACTAAATGCAGAATAGGCTGATTTTTAATGCAGAATTATACAAATGGAGCCATTCTTCCATTTCGTGCCTCCTGTTAGGTAATCTATTGGTATTGCACAGGGAATCAAGGTTATGTCCTTGTTGTGATGATTTACGAACTCTGAGCGTTTCGTATCTCCAAACGCCAAGCCAGACAGAGACAAAAATATTCCTGTGAACGCCCGGAGCGGGAGCGGGAGCCGTGGCCGGAGGGACGGAGCGGTGATGCTGGTGGTCCCAGGCGAGACGTGGTGGGAAAGCAGGTGCCAGGCTCTGGGAAAAGCATCCTTGGCAGCGCGGCTGCGTGTCCTACACCGGCGTTCGTAGCCCGACGCGTTACAGGAGAATGCACAGGAGGAACCCGACAGCTTCACTCGGAGAAAGGAGGAGGCCGCTGTGTCTCGGCGGGTGACTTCCCCGCCGGAGCGAGAGGCAGAGGGGACGGGTTTTGGCGCCGGTGGCAGATACTTGGCCCGCGATGGCGTGTCCTGCCCGAGGAGGGGACGGCAGCCCCGGAGCCTGCCGCAACCCCTGCAGTGCAGCGACTGTCCTTTGTGGTGACACCACCAGCCATCGCCATGGAAATAGAGCATCCCCAGGACCCTCGCTGGGCATGGGAGGAAGGAATCCACACATTCCCATGCCAAGGTGGCACAGACGGGTGGCAGAAGGCCCGTGGTGAGCGGGATCGGCGGGAGACCGCATGGACCACCCTGGCAGGATGCCCCCTACATCCTGCCCCGAGCCCAGCACCTCTCTCCCAAGAGATGTTTTACCCCAGGACAAGCCACTCTGAAGCCAGACCAAGCGGGAACTGGGAACTTCCTATTCCCTGCACCATCTGCAGCCATGACTTCTACCCAGATAATTATAAATTTGAGAAAATATGGCTGCCAAGCTCTTTAAAGCCGGGACTGGGAATTAAGGCACAAAAGCTGACACACAGTAGCACCGAGGTAAATTAAATGTGCCACATCACCACCTATCTATATTACAGACCTGAGCTTCAGGATTACCTACTAATAAAAGTGATATTTTAAAAAAGTCCTAAGTTCCTCTGCTCTCCCCCTTCTCCCCACAAGTAATTAAACCAACACCACTTCCCACGGCACAGGGGCTGGGATTGGTCACGGAGGAAAATCCACAAAGGGTGAAACAGGCTGAATCCTCACACCACGCTTCCACGGCCGGGCAGCTGGCACCCATTTTCTGGAGAAAAGGGGGCAGAAAAAGGTCTGCCAGGGCTGGGGGGCAGTGGGGACAGAAACACCGAGGTGGATCCATCCCTGCCGGCTCTCGGGGAGCTGCATCCCGCCGAGCAGGAGGGGGGCAGGAGGGCGGCGGAGGGGAGCCGCTCGCTTTCCTGCCTCTGTCTTGAGCTCACCCAGCTGCAAATAAACAATTTTACCATTTGAATAGCCGCGAGTGCGGAAGGCATAATTAATACCCAGCGGTATCGCCAATATGCTGATGCGGGAGGCACAGACCCTGCCAAGGCTGTCGGAGGCGGATCTGGCGCAGCAGAGCCCCGCTCTCACTCCAGGCCTCCCCCTCCCCTAGGGCACGGAAAGGGCAAAGCCCTGGGGCTGGGGATGGACCCCCCCTCGGTGAGAGACCCCCCCCAGCACACCCCTCGCTGCGAGGAGAAAGGAGAAAAATGGAGAAAACAGGGGCATTGCTGCAAAGGCAGGATTTGCTCCACGGTGGCCAAGTGCCCGGTGGCTGCCAAAGCTCAGCCAAACTTCAACCTTGGCCTTGGAGGTCATTTCCCGTTTTTGAAACACTTAAAAGGATGCCGACAGGACTAAGGGGTGCTCAGCACCCGCAGCCGGCCTGAGGATGAGTGTGAGAGCTTCGCAAGCGGGTAAATGTCATCCAAGATTCCCAGTCCAGTTTGACTTGCTCTAAAAGGGAGGCAATTGCTCCTGTTGAGTGTTTTCCCCGGTTTTGCGGGACTATTTCAAACGGGATATGAAACGCGACGCGGGGAAGGGGAGGGAACCCAGAAGCCGGGAGGCGCCTTCAGACAGAGGAACTGTCTTTGGCAAATTTCTGTCCAAAACCAGTGCCCGGTGATTCACCGGCTGCTGCTGCGGCAGAAGGAGCTCCTGGCGCGGTCTGGCTCCCCCAGGAAGACCCAGCGGGATGTGGCTTCATCTGCCAGCCCTGGCGAGGCTGGACTTGTGCAAGTTGCCTGCGCTGTCTGCCCTGCCTGCGCTGCCTGTGCTGTGGGCAGGGGACGGTGGCCACGCTGCCTCCCACCCCAGCCGGGCAACAAACCGCCCCGAGTGCCTGCCGGGGGGACACGGTTCAGCCCCCGCCATCCGGGTACCACTTTGAGCATCCCCTCCGGCGGGCACCGCTCGGCAAACACCCCCCTCCCCTGGCAAACACTGCCCGCATTTAGCCTGGCAGGGCCGGACAGTGGGGCACTTCATCAGCCCCTCGGGAAGAACACTCGGCTTTTGTCCCGCCGGATAAAGGGGGTTTGTGAGCCCTGGCTTCCCAGCCCAAACCGGCACCTGCCGCCGGCTCAGCCCATTCCTCGTCCCCCCTCCCCGAATTCTGCGCCGGCTTCACTTCAGGCACAACTTGCTGGGAATTTTCTTTCAGATTTCCAAATCCACCAAAAATCTGGCTGAAGAGTCACAGCCTTGAGCTCTGCTCTTGGTGATATTAGAAAAACCCCACAAATCTAAGGAAATTAGGGTTTTTTTTTCCCTTGTTTAAGCTTCTATCTAAACCTCCTCATGTGTTCCACCACCACAAAATCACTCCCTCACTAACACCCTCCCGGGAGGTCCCTGGGCGCGCGGGACCAGGCTGCCCTCTCCCATCCCCACCGTGAGAATGGGGAACACCTTCCCCTTCTACCAAATCCACACAAAAGCCCCGTGCTGCTGAAGGGAAGGGGCCGTGACATATGCATGAGAGCGCTAAATCCAGGATCTTGGAGATCATCCCTAATGCTGCAGGGAATAAATAAGGACGGCGGTTGGGTTTGGCAGCTCCCGAGGTGGCTGTGGGCTCAGGGAGGAAGGTGAGCTTCCCCCATGGCCACAAAGAAAGAAGTCGCTGTTCCCCTGCTTCCCTCATGAATTTTCTTCCTTTGCCACCTCCTGTGCAACCAATTTGTGGACAAAGCCGGGATTCTGCAGGACAAACAGGTCTCCTTCTCCGGCCAAGTGGCTGCACCGGGGGAATACAAGTGGGATGTGAAGCCTGAGGGCCGCGGGATGGGATGGGAGGAGCAGGAGCAGACACCAGAATTGCGATAACCTGCCTGATCCCAGGCTGGGGCAGGAGCCTTACGAGGGTTCTTCCTCCTCTGGAGCCCGTATCCACAAAGATGCAGCGATTTGGAGATAGGGGCTATTCCAGCCCAGCCCTCCGGCTCCGCGGGCACCCACAGAGAGGAAGACCACGGTACCAGCCGCTGCTTACAGCACCTTTTAACACCAGCGCCTCACTGGGAAATAACCCCAGCACTTCTCTTATTTCCTAAATTAACGTGCTCAGGTGTGTCATTGCAACGTGGCAGGAAACGCTTTGATCTAAAAAAATAAGATCAGTGAGCTCAGTACGTGTAAAGCAACAGCTCAATGGGCTTTAAAGCAAAAATAATTAAAATGGGTTCGTTGCGTTGTTGTAAGACAATACGGCTTCACAGGAGCCACACGCCGGAGTCCACCACTGCGCCCACGGAGACATCCGCATCCATGGGAAATACCACAACGGTATCCCATCGACGGGAAATGCCACTGCGGAAAACACCCGGGGAGAAAACATCTCCCAATGGGATTTTAATGACGATTTCCCAAAGAGCTCCATTTTCCCAGGACTGAAGATGAGCATCAACCTGGTTGGAAATGCCTGGATGATGGGCATAGGCCAAGCCATTCCCTCCTTCCCATGGCAAGGGATGGATGTCTGCATCCATGGATGGGAAATCTGACCATTTCGGGTCTTAATTCCAGTGGCAGTGCCAGCCCAGGGACCCCGAAACCTCCATGGCCGCACGTGGGAACAAACACAGGGAAAGCATAAAGAATTTCAAAAGGCCCAGTAACTCTTACAGAAATGGAGAAGATGAGAGAAATAAAGCCTGTGAAAGCAGACAGACAGACAGACAGACAGATGGCTTTCATGGAGCAAGAAATGCAATAAAAAAAAAAAAAAAAGCAGCAGCGGAGCAGTCTCTGAAGGTGTGGAAACATCAATGGGAAAACCTGGAGAAAGCACAGGCGGGAGAGCTGGGTGCCAGGGAGGGGAGCCCGGCACAGGGCATCGCGTCACCCGGCTGGGGCTCCGGGGCTCTGCCCAGCCCCGCTGCGGGGATCTCCCGCTGCTGGGGAGGGCTCACGGTGGGACACCTCTTCCTGGGGAAGAGAACGGCCCAAGAGGATGGAGAAAAAGCCCAACCGAAATAGAAAGCGGATGCAGGGAGAATGAAATCCAGGGCAAAGACTCTTGATCCTTTCATGCAGAGGTTTAAATCCCCTTTTAGCACCAAACAGTTTCTTTTCCATGGAGAAGAGTGATTCTTCCCGCCACAGCCACCCCAGCATCCCGGCAGCTCGTGGGCTCTCCCGCTCCGGTGGCCGCGGGAGCCAAATCCTGCCGGATCCAGGTGAACGTGAGTCACTCGGAGAGACACCGCGCTGGTTGTGGGCACACACCCTCCCGAGCCCAATCGCCAGTGAGTCAGATACCACCGCGCTTTGCACCCCATCACAACAAAAAAAGAAGAAATAAATAAAAATCCCCTTTGTGGGAGCGATTAAACTTTTCAGAGCATTATCTCCAAAGGAGGGATGGAGGTCTCTGCTGGGCAGATCGGCGGCAGCAGGAGACCTCCCGCATCCCTCGCTGCTTTTCCCAAATCTCTGCCATTTATCGCCCCTCCCACGGTATCTCCGTTTCCTGCAGACACCCCCCAACACCGGGTCCACGTGCCACCAGCCTCGCACCGCGCAGGTCCGGGCCTCGGGAAAGGACGAAAGGGAAGAACATGGAATAATAAATATCCCTTCCCATCGGACGCCTGAGCAGAACATCACCAAGAATTTGTCCCTGAGAAACATTTCCATCCTCATCCGTTAAAAACTAGCAAAATCGGTTTTGCCAGAGAATGTGTCGCTGTGATGGGAACCCAGAATGAGCCCTGAATGCTTCACTTCGGAGGATGCTAAAGGAGCAGAGAGCCTCGTACAAAGCCAAGAAACAACAAGATGAACGACTCATCCCCATCCTTCCCAAAGAAAACTGAGTAAGAAAACCCAAGAAAGGCAACTACTTGTAGGAAACGAGTTGATTCTTCCTGGGAGCTCTTTTTAAAACACCGCTTGCCAGCATCCGAAATGGCACGGCTCTCTCTGCGCGACGCCCAGCTGCAGGGCTCCGCCGAGCTCCCGCGGGAACGGCGGCCACGTGGCTCCCGGCATTAATCACCCACGTTTCGGTGGGTACTTAAGTGGATGTCCTAATCCATGTCAATTAACTGACGCTTCATTACGCCAGTCCTGCAGACGGAGATGCTATCGCAGGCACCGGGAGCCGGGCTGGGGTCAGGCGCGGGACTCCGGCAATTAGAGGGATGTGTCCCCGAGGAAGCCACACGTGCGGCGGGGACGGCAAATCCCAGGGTGGGGGGGAAACCTGGGCTCCCCCCCAAACCTCACCACGTCCTTAACCTGAACGACACGTGCTCAAGTGGCAGCATCAATTAACGGCGCTGGCTCTGAAGGGAGCCTCAACTGCTTCAACAGCCTTCAACTGCGCCGCCAGCCCCCAGCCCTCCCGCACCGAGCCACCGAAGCTCTCTGCAGCCTCCCAGCCAGCCTCCCGCAGCCACATTTCCTATTTATAGGGCCATAAACCACGGCTGGAGCGGGTGTCGCGAGGAGATTCTGCTCAGCATCCCCAGGATGCTGCAGAGAGGGAAGGGCATCAGGGCCAAAGCCCCTGACGGATGGGAGCGACCGATCCCTGCCAAGTCACAGATGAACTCCAGAAAAGCATGTTCCCGCACGGAACAGCACAGTCCTTGGACTGTGTGTGCTGCTCCCCGGTGTCCCGAGACACACGGGCACACTCTCCCCACTGTCCCCTGTGCCAGCACGTCCCCCTCCCCTTGCTTCTCCCACTTTGGGGCACACACACTCCAACAACCTCCAGTTTTTCCACCTCAAGGGGCCAGACTTGTATTTCTCTTGCGGGAAGCACCTCACCACTCCCAGAAAACGTGTTGTTCACGGCCCAGACAGGCAGGGGAAAGCTTCCCTGCTCCCACCAGCGGCCAAGTCTCATCCCACGGATGGCTTTCCCAGGGCTACCAGCAGATCCACAGCCCAAGCTCGTTGCCAGCCATCATCTTCATCAGGAACCGGCGAGTTGCCTTCGCTACCCGCCCCAGCCAGGGCTTCCCACGAGGTGCAGCACCAGGGAATGGGTTTTGCTCCGCACAGCACCACACGGGATGGGGCAAGGAGGATGCTTCTGGACTTCACCGGCAGCGTCACCCACCGGGATGCAGCAGCAGCCACCGGCAGAAGGGTCACCGTGGCGCCAGGGAGGCAACAAGGCTCCCAGAGGAGCAGAGCTGCTGAGCGAGACCTTCAGAGCAAATTTTGACACAAAACGTTGCATGTTAAAGTAGCTCTCCTGCCTACACATCATTTCCCAGGCACAGTGAGACATTTCGCAGATCAGAGTTGAAAATGAACACCTTATGAATGATGAGCTTCATTTTTTTTTATCTATGGATGTTTGAAGTCGATTTGATTCCTCCAGGACAGGCAGCAAAGCTGGAGGGCTGGGGAAGCCTCTGCTGCTGAACCTTGGTGGGGCGCTGTCAAAGGTCAGCGGTCTCGGAGAGAAAACCAGAGCCAGGCTCCAAGGCTTCACTGGGAACGTGCCACCACCACTCTGCCAGGATGGACCTTGGGCCAGTCCCCAGAGGGTGCCCCAGCCCCCAGCCTCCTGCATTTGGGCGCTCGCTGCTCACCGACTCCATCCCTGCTGCTTTCCATGCCACTGCTCATCCGTCTCCAGCCAAGATGGGTTTCTTGTCCTTTTATTGCTGTTGCTTGGTACCAGAAAGGCTGGATCACCGGGCAGTGATGAGAGGACACATCCTCCTGCATTTGGGTTCCCGCTGCAGGTCTCCGTCCCGGTCCACGAGCATCTCACCCTGCATCCCTGGGGTCACCGCAGCATCGCCTGGCCCTGCCGCCTCCAGCTCAGGCAACTGCCCACGGAGCACTGGAGAGAGAGATGATGCCTCAGCAGAACCCACCCGGGGTCCCCACTGTGTCTCCCCATGCATCCCACGCCGTGCAGAAGGAGGCTTTATCACCGCTTCTCCTCGCGGAGCCGCCGAGGCCGGAGAAAGGAACTGATAAACCCCGAAAGCGGCAGCAATTCAGCGGCAGACAAAACCTCATTTCGCCAGGAATCCTCATAAAACCAAATTAATGTTGAAGGATGAAGGCAGGTAAACCTCCCACAGTTAAGTTCAGGCCACAGAGACTCAGTTTAAATCTCCCAGCAGTTCTGATTTAATCAATGCATTTCAAAGTGAAATTAGATGAAGTACATCTCCATCACAGGAAATTATGTAAGCTATCAAAGCCTGGAGGTGCAGGTCCTGCTAAGAAGAGCCACAGGAAACGTTCGTATCAACTCGAATTCCATTTTTAAGGAGGCAGTTCAGGTCCAGAGTCTTACGTTATTCCAGTGGAAAAAATTCACTCTGATGAAATCCGTGTACGAAGAAGGACCCAAGAGGCAGCTTGGGGAGCATCCCCCAGAAAACCCACGGTGGCCACTGGGTCACCCCCTCCCCACGGTACCACCAGGGAGGGAGGGAAGGAAACCCCTTTATTTTAAATGAGGGGGTGAAAGCGCCAACGAGGCTGCTCCATCCTCCCCCTCGATCCCGCCCAACACACTTGGCTTCCGGCAGTTGCCCTGTTGGAAGAGTTTTGGTCTCCAACCCAACCTTCGTTGGCCATGAATTGCCATAACCCACTTCGTCATCACCAGGCCTTAACGAGGAGAACGGGTGCTGCAACCTGGAGCGGCACAGCTCCCGCTCCTCCGGCTCAGCATATTGATTCCCGTAATCCTTCCTCCCAGTCCCTCTCCCATTAGCTATATTTAAAGGCTTAAGCATGCATACATTTCCATAATGAGCCTCAGACCTGTCGGAAGTCATATGGATTATTCACACCCCACGGAGGGGTTGTGCGAAGCCGCTCTGGGTTGATAATACTGATACAAATAAACATAAAGGTAAATTCCCTGTGCTGGGAGACCCTGCGGGTCAGAGTTGGGAGGAACAAGGTGATGGGGTCCACCTGGAGACCTGGGCTCCACCTGGAGACCTGGGCTCCACCTCGCTGGGGTTCCCCTTCCCAGGCTGGGAAGGATAATTAGCGACTCCTCCTTCCCACCAGGTGAAGCCAACCTGAGCTGTGATGTTCCCATGCCTGGAGGGGATGTGCCAGCAGGTCCCACGTCCCCCGTCCCACCACCCAGGGCGGGCAGGATGGTGGGGGATGCGGGGAAGCCCCCATCCATCACCCCACGGGAGACACGGCAGAGGCAGTGCCGGCGTTATTGGTGTTATTACAACAATTATTCATGCTCCGGGGGAAGAGGCTGCTAAAGACCAGCGCCGCTCCCTCCGCCGCGTCCGCGAAATCGCTGCCAGTCGGGAGGTACGAAGCGCTGCATAAAAGTGCAGTTTATCCAAGCATTATTGTGGCTGTTAAGTATCATAGCCGGTGACACCAGATGAATTTCCGTGGCAATCAATTCGCCCAGGAGCAGCCAGCTCAGCCCCTGCGCGGATGCGGGATGAGTAAGGACTCCTCAGCGGAGGCCATTAACTCCCACCGCTCGCTGCTCTCATTACTTCCCAGACTGCAAGGCTTGCATCTTTGACGAGCGGCTGCATCTACATTTGACAGCGTGAACTTGATGAGTGAAATTCATGGAAAAATGTTTGCTTTGGCAGTAACTGCAAGGCCCATAAAGTTTCCCCAGTGCCAATGCGCAGGGACGTCTGCTTCTAATGAGTTGTTTTACACAACCGGGAAGAAATCGCAAACGGTAGTTTGGTTGTTTTTTTTTAAGTCACACCACAAAACACTCCGGAGCTAAATGCTGTTAAAAAAAGAAATAAATAAAAAATTCGTGGCATATTGTTTAAAATGTTGTATTTGTAGCTAGGGAATGGCCATCCCCAGCCGGAGCGGGGAGGCAGGCAGACGGCAGGCTGCAGAAAGCTGTCGTGCCCTCCCAGGCAGGCGCAGGCACTGACGCAGCCGTTCACACGCACACGTATGTCGGTGCACGCTCAGGACACCACACAGCCCCCGCTGTCCCCCCAAAATTACAGCCCTTCCCCCTGCAGCACCCGCTGCCGAGCGGAGCCCGAGCATCCTCAGGAGCCCGGTGGAGGCTTCGGGGGCCAAGGCTGCCCACCCGGCCCCGGTGCCGGGAACGGGGGGAGCAGAGAGCTCCCCTTGGCCAGGGCAAGGGCCGGGTAACTTGGAGGGATGGGGGTTGGCAGATCTCACCCTCCTCACTTCCTCGCCCGCAAGGTCAGGGAGCTGCCGCTGCCCGGGGCCAAACGCATCCGGCTGGAAAGGAGCAATAAGGGACCGTCCCCCCCGCGGCAGCCACTGCTCCAGGCACAGCCTGCGCCGGGTGAAACGGCTGCTGGAAAGGTCTACCGCTTCTCTGGCAGCTATTTTTCCAGCCGTCTTCAAGAAAATGAGGGGAAACGACATGGGAAATGTCAGAAATAAAGCCAGAAGCAATTAGAGTTAGAGAGAAGCGAGAGCAGCCGGCAAGGTTAGCAGTAAAGTTATCTCTTATTAAAAATAAAGCAGGGAGGGCCGGGAGCTGAGGAGGCGGCAGAGAGGACAGGCTGGCGCTGGGGATCCGGGATGCGAATTTCTTTGCTGTGTAAGGCGAATGGAGGCGAGAAGGGACCGGAAGGCTCCTGTTTTCATTGCTAAACTCTTCACAAAAATAAAAAAGCAGAGGGCGTCCTCTGGTTCCAAGATTACAGTCTTCTGCTGGCTCCAGCCTCGGGAAACAGCCCTCCAGCTCCACCGGGCTTTTCATCGGCCACAGAACAAATCCGAACGGGAGGCACCCTGAAAAACATCTGGGGTGCTGTGCTCTCCCAAGGAGTAATTCCTAAGGTCACTACATGGCCGCAGACTCCCCGGAGACTCTGTCCTTCCCACCACACAGCAGCGCGTCCTCAGCGGAGGGACAGACGATGGACGGCTCCGGCGGCAGCGTGAAGGTGCTCCCGTGCCCGTGGGCCAGGGGACGAGGCCGGGGGACATCGGGCGCTCGCTCGCCACGTGCCTCCGGAATCCGGTGCACTGCACACACCGGTGTGAAACAAAAGCCGAGGGCCTCCCCCAGCACAGACACAACCTCCCTTCAAGTTTCACCTCCAGGACTCCATCCGAAGCTCGGGCAGAGGGACAAAGCCTCCAGCGACTCCGGAGTGATGGACAAAGGCCTCTCGCATCGCCCGCATCCCGCCCGCAGCCCTGGGGAGCCCTGCCCGCCCCCCCTCCTGTGCCCCCCGAGCAGCAGCCATGTTCTGCCGGGGCACAGGGGTGTGGGGAGGGGGCTGGGGGGTCTGCAGCATCCAGCCGCTCGCCCTACAGCCGTGGGGGGGTCCAAGCCCGGCTCCCCGAGGAAGCAGCCACAGGGCCCCGTGTGAGCGGGGCCACCCGCTCGGGACCCCACGCCTCGGGGACCCCTCTCTGCAGCCGGGGGACACAGCACAGCTCCCCTGCTCCGCAGAGGGGTGGCCGGGGGGGGGTCTGACCCCCCCACCAACCGCTCGCCGGCTCAAAACCAGGACTTTTAAAATACAAAGCCGGGTCTGGGGGTGGGAGGGAGGCAGCGAATCGCCAATCTCACACCAGCGCAGTTTTCCTTATGATCTCACTTGTTTAACGCGCTGCTCGGAGCGCATC
>JAOXNH010000008.1:789253-815822 GCA_028566575.1 Bartramia longicauda
CGGCCCCTCCGCGGCCGCGGAGGGGCGGAGCGGGCCGGGTCGGTGCTCGGCTCCTCCGGAGCCCACCCGGGCGGGGGGAAGCGGCGTTGCGGGGAAGCGGCGGGAGGCTCCTTCTCCCCGAATCTCGGGATTTACCCCTCGGTCGCGGCTCCGGGGGGGGTAATAAGGGGTGAGGGGGACGGGAACCCCTCGCTCCGCACGCACCCGCGCAGTTCTGCGCGCCTTTAGCCGCTCGGTGGGACGGGACCGGAGTGTCACCGTGCCCGTTCCCCGTCCCCCCGGTACCGCACGTCCCCGCGCCGGAGGCAGCTCCCTACAGCGGGGATGCTTCCCTTGAATCCGCGCTTTGGAAGCCCCGCGGAGGGGTGCGGGGAGGCCGCGGGGCTGCCCGGCGGTGCGGGAGCAGCGGGCGGGCCGGGAGAGTGGTGCCCGCCGGCATCCCGCTCCCCACTGAAAAAATACACACACATTCCCCCCAAAAAAGAAAAAATTCAAGAGAGTTTCCGCTCCTGCTCCCGCACATCTGTTCCGCGGAAAAAACGCGGAGCAAGCGAGGGCGCGGGTCTCCCCCCGGCCTCTCCCCCGCAGCCCCCTCCTCGCCGGCTCCCGAATCCCAGATCCGCAGCAGCCGCCACCACCAAATTCCCTTCAGCTGAAAGTTCGTGCCTTTTTCCCTCTGTGCTCGTTTAAAGGCAAGGGAGCACGGAGCGGATGAGAGAGCGGGGTGGGGAAGGCTGTGGTTATTTCCAGAGGTGTTTCATCGCAGCCCGATACGTTTCCTCTCTTTCCAGGGGTCCTGCCAGTAAGAAGCTAAATAATTCCTACAGCTACTGCACTGAAAGCAAAGAGTCTCTCTTGAAAAGACGAGCTGCTTTGGGTGGTTTCTGCTCAGTTGCTGCAATAAAAGGAGTTTTTGTGTGGATTTGGGGACAGAGTCTCTGAAGCGGCTCCCGGCTACGAGCGAGGAGGGGGACGGGGGTTTGCGGAGCCAGAACTGCCTGGGCGGTCCCCCCGCAGCAGCGAGCCCCCCGACGCGCCTCCGCTCCGCACAGGGCCGGCGAGGAAGGGGCACCTCGGCCGCCACGGCTCGCTTTGTTCCCAACCCTCACACCAGAAAGCAAGATTTAAGCAGAAACGAGTCTCTCTCTCTGCCTTTCTGAGTCACTGGGTTTCTTTTCTGCCTCCAGATGAACTTATTCTGGGAACAGAGGGAGCCTCCTCTGAGGGAGGCAGCCCGAAGAAAGGTCAGCGTTGTCCCTATGACGCCTCGCAAGTCCCTGCTCCTTCCGTGTGCTCCCGGTGGATCAGCTCCCGCTGCCACTAGAAGTGCTGTAGTTCAGCATCCAAATCCCCACGTTACTTGGAGTTGGGCTCCTGCTCGGAAGGAGCCTATTTTGGGAAGGCTGAAATCTCGGGGGCTGGCTGGAGAACAGCTCATCCTGTGAGATTTCGGCCGCTGGGGAGACAGACCTCTCCTCTCCCAGCTCCAGCACAACCAGGGCTACAGAAGTGTCCTAAATAACGGCCAGGCTGATTTTGGGTGGGGTTTTTTCCCTAGTTTGGGCAGTTTTGGGCAGTTTGGGCACGGCTCGCTCGGAGCCGCCGATGAAATCCCGACCTGCAGCCCGGCGGCGTGTGTGCGGTGACACCGCAGGGTCGGTGACAGTCCCCTCCCCACCTCCCCGTAACAAGGCCAGTTACAAACTGGACCACGGCTCTGCCCAGTCAGGGCTCTGGTCCCACCCGCAGGGAGGGAGCCACCAGACCCAGGGACGTTCATTACACACAAAACCGTGATTTTTAGCTGCGAGGGACAAGGGCTTCGGCAAAAGCAGGTAGGGAAGGGCAGGACTCACCTGGACACAGTCCTGCTGGGGGCTGCGCGTGCAGAGACTTGAAAGAGCGAGCCCGGCCTCGCTGCGAGCCCCGTGGCTTTATCATCCATTAAACCCCGCTAACGAACATGAAAGATGTGCAGAGAAGAAGGGAAGAGCGTGCAATTGTCAGCCTTGAAAGAGCCTGTTCTGGAGCCTGAGAGATACTGGAACGCAGTTAAGTAGAAGACAATCAATTAAGGCTTAAACAAACCCAAACGAGCAAACATTAATGAGAGCTATCTTGTATCTGAAACAAATCCTCGTAACTCATCCCCACTTAAAAAAATATCATTTACCCATTTGTGCCGAACGCGTGGAGCCGACGGGGGGTTTGTGTGCTGGGGGACCCATTTTGGGATGGGGGGGACAGGAGTGTGTTTGGGGAGCTCTGGGGCCCAGCAGCACAGCTTGAGCTTGAGAAAGGGGCTGGAAGTCAACAGGAGCTTGTGCCTGCATTTATTTGGCTGTAACCATCTGTTTTACCACTATCCAGAGCAGTAAGGCAAGTGAACCCTGATATTGAGAGGCCCCGTGCCATGGCTACCAGCTTTCTCCTGGCCCTCAGCCTCTTCCAGAGCTTCTGGCTCTGCCCTGCATTGAAAGGTCACCAGCCAAAGCTCCCGGAATATTTTTGAGCTAGGAAAAAAAAGAGGTATCAAAGGATATCTGAGGCTTTCAGCAGTACCAAGGCACGTGTGCACACACAGCTTGTATTTATAGCCCGGTATTTGGGTTCCGGGCTGCTCTGAGCTGCTGGGACCACAAACCCCGTGGGGAGGGAGATGCTTGGCCAGAGTTTGGGCATCTGAGCCACGTCCTCCCTGGAGAGCCCTGCCTGCCTGCGGCTGGGCCGGGTGACACGTCAGGCATCCGCTTCTGCACGTCTCAAAATAGCCAGCACCCCCTTTTCGGTGGCGTTTCGAAGGGCAGATGGTTGCCACCCGGCAGCCTGGGCCCCCTTTGCCTGGCTCATTGACTCCGCAGCACTGCCGGGGCCGCCGAGCGGCGATGGAGCAGCCCGCTGCGGGAGCAGGAACTGTGAATTATCCCCCCATTTAAGGAGGAGGGAAGGAAGTCATTAGCGAATTCATTTGTCGAACTTGTTCTTCTCGGAGTCATCTCTCCGGGAGAGCGAAAGTTCCTGACGCTGGTGCGGAGCTGGAAGCGCTGCCGGGAGCCGGCGGTGGGTCACAGATGCTCTCGCAGACCCATATTCCGGAAGAAAAGAGGGGTTTTCCTTGTGATCCCAACTGCTCTCCCCAGGTTTGCCATGGCAGCACCGGCGTTATCACCCACCCAGAGCCGTGATAGGTGTGGGCACCCCACGGGTGCCACCAGCTGCAGGGGGGGGGTCTCCAGCTGCAGGGGGGGGTTTTCCAGCTGCGCTGCGCTTCAACCATCACCTTTTTGAGGCAAAATCTGCTAATTTGCCTCTGAGTGCAAAGAAAGATGCTGCCCCGGCTACACTTGCCAAGGAGGAGTGAAAATTGTCTCTTCAATAGAAATAGGTTGTCATTACCCATTTTCCTTTCATATGGAAAAAGCAGAAGAGTTTCTGAGAGCTTGTGGAGGGGAGAAGGAGTACAATGTAATTTCTACCTCCTTGTAGCATCGTACTTTGGTTTTTCAGACCAGTGCTGACAGGGAGCAGGATTCTGGAAAACAACTATCAGGCTTTATGCTCTCAGCAGCTCTTAGGGGACTGTATTCACTTGAGAAAGCGCCCCCCAAGGTCTCAAACTCCTCTCCTGGTCTTGGTGGCACCACACAGCGAGGCACAGCGCCAGCTCCAGGGCACCAGACCCCTGGAAGGGAGGAGTCAAGAGGCAGGGGAGCTGGAGGGGAGGGCTGGGAAGATGTGAAGAAGGTAGAAAGCATTTATCTGCCAGCCCCCCCAGCCATGCAGAGCCTCCCCACAGCCTGGGCTGCCCTCCTGGGGATGCTCCCCAGCTTCCCAGCCACAGCTCGCTTTTCCAGGGATGCTATTGAGCCATTTCTGTCCCCAAAGCCCTTCCCCGGGAGAGGAGGGAGAGCACCCTGTCTTCGCTGGCCCTGCCGCAGAGCTTGCCCCGCACGCCCGGCTCCGTGCCCCCCAGGGGGACTTGCCCAGGGCCGGGCAGGGGCAGGGAGGGCAGGGAGGGCAGGGAGCCGCTGCCCCGAAGCTGCCATCCCGAGCGGTGCTCGTCTGGCGAGGCTGCTCTCACGCAGCTCCTTCTTTTTTTAATCTAAACATTGCTAATCAGCTTCTTCAAGCTCCAACATATGTCCTATAAATATCCCTTGTGGAAGCAAAATCTGTCTCACATGTGTATGCAAGACAAAAGGAAAAATTAGAAAGCATGAAGGCCTGACTTAGCAGCCCAGTAGCATAATTAAGCCAAAGCCTCAGAGATTAATGAAAGAAGGCAAAATGCCTACCTTCTCCATCCCCTCAACGCAGCCCTGGAGCACACGGAAGCCCCGGCAGCCTCACTCCCTGGCAGATATTTGCCCAGGCCCAGGTGCTTGTCATTATTGCCTGTGGGGCTCTCCTAAGCCACCCCGAGGCCACCACCAGCCTTTTGGCTGGGGACAGGAGAGGGGACAGGGCTGGGGGGCATTTTAATCTCAGAGCTCAGCAGTTTTTTCTCAGGTGTTTTTATCTTCTTGATATTTAGCGACAGCCCCAAGGTACCCTTATAATTCTTATTTCAAGTGCTTACTTAAAAAATGTACAGGCCCCTGGTAGAGCTTAGGGCAGGGTGGGATGTCATGATCCGGGATGGGGACAAGCTGCTGGTGCAAATACCCCCAGGCACCGGCACCCCGAGTGCAGCCGCAGCGCCGTGTAGAGCTTCTCCAGCTCTGCCTTCATGCCTTTATCCCAGCACGGCTGGTAGGAACCAGCTCAGATCAATCATCCTTCTCTAACTGCCTTCCCAGCCTGCATCTTCCCCCCCCCCAGCATCCTGGCCGGGCTACGAGCCCTGGCTCCGAAGTAGGACCCCGAGGACGGATCGGTATCTGAGCAGCTCCATTGCCTTCAGCACAGGCAGCCAGACCCCCCCAGCCTGGAGCTCAGCTCCTTTTTGTTTTGATGGAGACTCTCAGCCCTTGGCTGGCTTCACCTCTGCTTGGTACGGGGCTGGTGGGGGCCAGAGAGCCCGGGGGCAACTGCTGGGGTCAAAAGCAAAACGTCTAAGAAGCAGCGCTGGCGGGAGACTGGGAATTGCGCTTTTCACAGCCGGAGAGGTGACCTGCCTTTGTTACTGCTGCTGAGAAACCCTCGGCATCCTTAGAAAGGTGACACTGACTCCAGCATTGCCATGGTTTCCCCAGGTTTTACAGGGAGCTGCTGCAAGGTGAGGCAAGGTGGCTCCTTCCCAGGGTGGCCGAGGTGGAGCTACATAGAAGAGGAATGCAGTGATTCTCCCCGAATCTCGGCGGGAGTCGGGGTTCCAGCTACGGCAGGAGCCTGCGCTGCGGGTAAACGAGGTGCTGATGAACTTCTCCAGCTCTCCATGGCCCGGAGGCAGGACGGAGGGGAGCGAAATTACAGCGCTTGGTTTGGCAAAGGGCATGTGCTGCTTAAACTCCAGCAGCGTCTCTAGCAGGGCCGTGACAGACTCCCTGCGCTCTGGCTGGATTTGTCTCATAAATCTCAGTGATGCTGACAATTGGGCACAGTTTAATTTTGCAAATCTGAGGAATGATCAGGCCAATTTAGTTCACATTTAAAGCATTTGTGTTCACATGCTGGAAAGCCTTTTTTCTTCCTTGCTCCTTGCCTAAGGCCCTTATTATCTGCTGGTGCTATTTATCAATGCACAGCAGGTATATTACAGTAAGGTCTCTTTTGTAAAGTGATACAAAATAATGATTCCTGTTCCTCATCTGCTCAGCAAGAAAAGTGAGCCCAACTCTCATGCATGTCCGTGTTCCTGAGCCGCGGCATTTTTATATTACTGCAGGAGGAGTGATTTAACTCAATAAGCTTTGCTCGTAAATGGCAATAGTTTTATAAAAACACAAAAGGAGGTGTCTGTAAATTAACACAGCGCTCCCCGTCAGCTCCATCACCTCCAGCCCTGCCCGGCTCTGGGGGTGCTGAGGGACCCCCAGCCCAGCCATGGGGTGGTTCTTCCTCCTCCGGGTCTTATCCTGCCCATGGGGCTGCATCCCCGGCACTGGTAAATCCCATGCCAAGTGGGAGATGCTGGGAGGTGCCTGTTTTGGGGCAGAGAACTTCCATTTTTGCTCCTGGAGTGCACGAGATGAGGGATTCATCTCTAGTGCCTCTGAGAAATCCCTCCTCCTGCTTCTCACACGTGTAACGGCTCCTCATCCCCTCTCCTCAACACAGAGGTGCCTGCCCTCAGCGGAGGGACGCGCAGACCTGTTCTACCATTGAATTGACACACATTGCACCGCAAGAAGTGGAGCCAGGGTGGCATCTCCCCACCGGAGTTATGGAAGGAGAAGATTGTGCAGAGCTGGGAGCTGGAGAGGAGCAAATCCTATAGAGAGCCATAAATGCTGACCTTTCCCAGGCAGGATCCTCAGGATGGGACCCCAGGAACCCCTGGCATCACCTGAGCCAAAGCTCCTGGGCTCCTCCATCCCATCCTGCCCTTGGAGCGAGAGCCTCTGCGGAGCCAAGGGGATGATTTAAGGGGCTGCCTCTCCTTGAGCACCGGGAATGTGGGTTTTTGTTTGGCTTCCTCCTCCCCCGGGGACTGAGGTTTAATATCACCTTCCCATTAATTTATATGAGAACATTTCCAAATAGTAAACTTCCAATAAATTAGTAATGCTGATCCATAAAAGGGAAAAAATGGTGTGTTGTGAGTTTATAGCCCTGTGGAAAAGACATTAAAGAGAGGCCTCCTTAGCACAGAGCTCTGGGGGGGCTGAGCTGTGGGCTGGAAACTGGCCTGAATGGGATGTATCCGCAGGGAACCGGGCTCATTCCCGGCTGCGAGGGATTCATCCTCCTTCCCCTCTGCCCAGGATAAAACCTGCTGCAGGACCATTTGTCTCATCATGATGTTGCCTCTATCACTAATAAAACCCCCCACAGCAGTCAGTTCTCGGGCAGGCGCTGGGTGACGTGCGGGACTCCGGTCCCCAAATTGAACTCATGAACCCCCCGGCCCCTTCCCTGCAACTGGGAGGGGTGTGTGTGTGTGTGTGTCTCCAGGGATGAATTTCTGCATGTGTACGAGCTTTCCCAGTAACAGCCACTTTAAATCTAAGTGGAGTTGATTGATAATTTTCCCACTGAAGGAACCCGGGATGAAGTAAATAGGATTGGACACCTGAGGCGGGGATGCTCCCCTGCTCTTCTCCATCACCGCGGGGCACCGGGGCCTCCGCTGCGGCTCTCACCAGTCAGGAGCACTGGTCCCCACCAGCAATGGAGCAAATGGGGAATAGGAACCTTCCTTCAGCGTTTTCCTGCACATCTGACGGGTGGCTCAGGACCTGCTCAGCGCTGGGCACCAGCATCACAGGCTCCTTGGCACTGCCTGCCTCCCGGGGAGGCTCCTTCCCCCAGGAAGAGCATCTGGCTGTGGAGAAGAGATTGAGGCAAACTGCTCATGAAATCTGGCATTTCCACATCGAGGGAAAAATCTCCGCATGGGTTTCACCTCCCCCAGCTGGGTCCCTTCTTACCCAGCAGCCAGACAGCATCTCCCGCAGCTGCCAAGAGGAAGCCGAATTACCCTTTGTGCTTCATCCTTCTGGCTTGGTGTCTCCTGGTCTCCATCACCCCGAGGGGACA
This sequence comes from Bartramia longicauda, assembly GCA_028566575.1. Lineage (NCBI taxonomy): Eukaryota > Metazoa > Chordata > Aves > Charadriiformes > Scolopacidae > Bartramia > Bartramia longicauda. Next base: position 796,895 of record JAOXNH010000008.1, read on the forward strand.
GGGGACAGGCAGGTCTCCAGGATGGGGGCAGGAGGGCAGGGACGCTCGGATGCACGGCTCTGCACCGCAGGATAACCGCCATCCAGCACATTCCCTTCTCCAGCTTCCCCCTTCCCCATCCAAGAGGCAAACACAGAGCAGCCCGAGGGGACAGGGAAGGAAACTTTGATCTCCGCTGTGGGGGCCCCTCACGGCTCAGAAGCAAAGCAAGCTCTTTCTGGTTGTTTTCTAAACGCGCTCCTTCCCCCCCTGCTCCAGTATCTCTTTGTCAGAGCCAGACAGGGAAAAAAGCACAAAAAGATTCCCAGCGACCAAACCAAAGGCGATGAAAAATGAATGAGAAGACAATTCAGCCTGGAGAGTACAAACAAACTATCTGGATCAAATAGTTTATTTTAAGATGCTAACAAATTTGCTCCAGAGGCCTGTAGAAAAAAGTCAGGTACCACAGAGCCAGCCTTTCCCTTATTTATAGAATAATTACGATGATTTATTAGCTGTGATCAGAAATATATTTATGGCGTGCAAGTTTTCAGCAATATTTCAAGTAATTCACCTCCTCACACAGCTCCCCGTCGCTGTCATGCCAGCTCCGCTTTTTCTTCCCCTTGAAGCCTGCTTGCCCGACAATTTATGGCTTTGTTTGTGGGAAAAGCAGGTGTCTTGCTCCAGAGAACAAAAGCAAAACAAGTGCTCAAGGGTAAACCCCTCTCTCCAGCAGCCCCCGGAGCAGCTCCGTGTGCCGGGGGGGGCTCTGCCCACCCTCGCTGGCACCGTCCTCCGGCAAAGGGACATGGCTTTGTCCCCGGCCACCGGCCGCTCCGTCCGAGCAGCCCTGCCAGGCTCCCGGTCCCCTTTCCCCACCGGCATCCAGCTGGGTACCACGGGTGGGGAGGTGACAGCCACCATCCCGTCCCCTGTGGGTCTCCCGGGAGCCTGGCTCCCAGTCTCCAAAACAGCCAGAAAAACATCTTCATGTTCTCCCGCTGCCCTCTTAATACATGCTGCTCCTCTCCCTGCCACTGCTTGATAGATCTGGCTGCTTTCAGCCCGGGAGGAAGGAAAGGCTCTCAGGAGAATGCCAAATGTAACAGGTTTGGGAGAAACACCTAAATATTTGCTTTCTGCCCCAAACAAAGCAAACAAAGCAGTAAATACATTTTTCCTGCTGCAGCTGCTGCTGTTTTCCAGGTGAGGAGCAGGAAAGGACAGGGCAGGGCTGGGGGGGGTGGCTGTCCCCAGAGGGATGCTCGGTGGCACCCGGGGTCAGTGGTGGCCGTGGGCTGGCAGTGCCCTGCGTGGAACAGGCTGGTGCCCAGGGATGGGGGGAGTTGGCTTTCCAAGGAATCACGACAGGATGAATTCACACGGCGTGGAGCGCGTGTGCACGCCTTGCACGAGGGCTCGTGCATGAGGCTGCAGACAGACGGACAGACAGAGGTGGGATGTGTGCAGGAGGGGAGCAGAGATGCCACATCCAGCCCCAGCATTTTATTTAAGCACTTCTCCAATCTCCCCCTGTCTTCTTGCCTTTTTTTTCCCAGCTGACAATAGAAGGAAGCTGTTATTTCCAATTTGTCTCATGATGTGCTCGTTCATCCCCCCGGTGCCCGCGGGGCTGGAGACCAGAGACGGTGCCAGCACTTGAATACTGAGGGGGGAAAAAAACCGTGTGAAACTTTGGAGGTCCTTAAGAGTGAATGAAGTTTGGTGCTGCTGGAAATAGGAGCTGCTGCAGGCCAGGTCCTGCTGCAAAGCCATTGATTCTCATCAGCTCCTGTTTGCTCGCCTGTGGAGCCTCAGGACTGGATTATTGCACAAATCCCCCCTCCCGCCCGGGGGCTGCCACAACCTGTCCAGGGAGCTTTCATTCTCGGCTTTTAGAAGGCAATTGCATTTCTCTGGCTGAAACACCGGATTTTATTACAAAGCTGGGATCACAAACTTCATAAATTTGTGATCCTCCCACCCCCCTCCAGCAGCTCCGGCAGCCTCAGCTCCCTCCTGCGGGGGGCATGGATTTGGGCAGGGGGCAGGCCAGGGGTAATTAGCTACCATTAATTGGCCACTGAGCCCTTTGGAGCCCTGATGCAGGAATCCGCTTCCAAGAACTTTGATTTTGCACCCCCTCAGAGCAACTGGGACTTCACAGGCCCAGGACCAGACGCAAAGGCTGAGATTAATGGGATTAACACCCGGAGACCAGAAACAGCTCCATCACAGTTTGGGAATTAGATGTATCTGGGAGCAGCCAGGATATAATTTGGTTCATTTGTTAAAATAATATATATGAAAAGAAGTCTAAAGCAAGCCCCTTCTCACGGCCTCAGAAGACAAAGAAGAAGGATGGCCCTTGTCCCGGGTGGCATTTGTTTTCATTAAGTGAGTGGAAGAGACCTGATGGAAGCAGAGAGCTTGATTGTCGGATAACCTTGTTGACTCCGGAAGAGTCAGGAGCTTTCAAACCAAAATGAGCAAACCAGCTCAATTAAAAAGAAATAAAAACCAACCTAAAGCTTAAGCTTCCCCATCCCCTGGCTTCTCACCCGTGTTGATGAGTCTCCAAGCACCAGCATCCCACCCACAAGAGGACCTGTCGGTGCGAGAGATGCCATGGGGAGCCGGGACACTCCTGAGAGCCCTCTGCTCGGCTGCAGAACCAGCAGCTGGAGCTTCCTACCTGAGGGGCAACCAACCAAGAGAACGAGAGAAATTTTTAGTTCCTTTGGCTTATTTAATTCTCCCAGCTTTACTTTGTGTTTGCTCCCAAGGCGCCAAAATTAAAGGGATTTGTGGACTAAAACGGTTTGGAAATTTATGACTCGTGGCCTGATGCTCTCCAGGAGCCGTTCCTCTACATCCATCTTTCTGTCTCTGCCTGGTTTTCCCTGAAGCAAAACCTCACCAGTCTCTTCCCTGAGTTAAATGCCTTTTCCAGCCCTCATCCACCTAGAAATACATGCTGTGCAGGGGTCGATCCTGCAGATGGAACTGTCGGAGGCTCCCGCTCCTTGGCAGCTGCCGGTGAATCCTCGGGAGCCGTTTCCAATGCCCCATCTCCTCCTGCCCGGCCGGAGGCAGGGGCAACCCCAGGGCTGAGGGGAAGTTTTGGGGGGACTGTGTCCTCCATCCCAGCCTCTCCTCTCTCTCGGTTGGTTTTGGTAACACTTGTCAGCTCAAACTCCAAATCTTGGCAACGAAGTCATCCGGGGCAGTTTAATGACTTTTAGAACCAGGTTAAACAGCGGCTGGCCCTTTTGCCTCCTAATTAGGAGTCCTCTCCTCTAATATTTTCAAGGTCGCGGCTCCTCTCCCCACGTCTAATTATGACTCGAGGCTTATGTGCTCTGGCACTAGTCCGGCTTATCCGCCCGCGCTCGCTTCCCTGCGGCTCCCTGTTGTTACCTAAACCAGCTCCTAATCGTCACCACTGTCCCTACCTGCGTCCCTCGTGTCCGGATAAAGCAGGCACCTGGGATAGCCCTGCTGCAGGCTGGAGGTTAATCCGGGTGGGAGGCAGAGGAGGGGGATGAAGCTTTTCTTGTCTCCTCCGCAGGCTGAGAGGATGCTGTGGGACAAGGAGGGTCAAGCATCCTCCGAGGCACCCGCACACGTGGGGTGGTGGGGGCATGGACCTGCTGCCTGCTCCTCTCCATGGGTCTCCAGGCCTTTTCCGTGCAGGAAAATCACTGAGGAACATTCCTTTTCCCCCCAATTTCTTCAGGTCCAGGCAGGGCTGCACCCATTGCTCCTTCTGCTCTGGCTCTGGCAGGACGCATCTCCTTCACCAGGGCCACCAGCAGTTAATCACAGCACCCTGTGCCCCTCCAGAGACCTTGTCCTTCCCCGCAGCAGCCCCTGGTTACACACAGCAGAGAGAAAAGGTGCCTCCTCAGCGCCTCTGCCATCTCCTCCCTCTGATGCCTGAGATTTTTTGATAAGCTCCTTGTTTCCCAGGCACGGAGAACAAAACTATTTTTCTAGCACCGAGCAGACAAGATGTTGAAATGTTTTTTCCTGTGATAACTGGAAGTGGAAGAAATCCTGCCTGCGACTCTTGTCAAGTCGAGGCATCTCTTTGTAGTTCAGTGAATTATTTCATCCCCAATGTTAATTTAAAAGCAAACAAACAGAGCTGAATGCGTTTGATAGTAGAATTATTTCCAGTACATTTCAGGTTTTGTTGCGGTACGCTGTAAAACACCGCAGCACCGGAGGAGCCAGGGGGGGCTGGAAGCTCATCTAGGGACAGCCCCAGCCTGGCTGCACCCCATAGCACACCACTGCACCCCACTGCACCCCACAGCACCCCACTGCACCCCAGCAGGGCAAGGCTGGTCCGGGAGCATCCCCAGAGCATCCCTGTTTCTGTGGGCTCCCCTTTCCCAACGCAGCTACAACAGCAAACCAAGGGTTAAAAACTCCTCTGGAGAAAGGGGAGCTGCGAAACATCAGCCTTGTTCCACCTCAAAAGAGCAAGAATGAATCAGAAAAGGGCAAAGTGTGTGAAAAGGATGAATTGTAATAAAAACCGTGTTTAAATGTGCCACCGAGAATTAATCACTTTTTTTCTTCGCAGCTTCCCCTTCCCAGACTATTCCTGGGAATCTGGGGAAGGAAACATGAGCAAGGAATTAGTTTTATTTTGCATGTAAACTCCATCAGGGGTAGAATTGCCCTGGTTTGGGGGCACAACTGGGGCTGGGCACTGCCATGGGCTCGCTATGGGGCAGAAGGGGGGCAGCCCCACATCCCCCTGTCTGGGGGCTCTCGGAAGTAGTCCTGGAGGGCAGCTTTGGCTCTCCCCCGGGCTGGTGGCCCAGCAGCTTGCTGGGCGGGGGCAGTGATGGAGATTTTCCCACCCCTTTGGGTGGCAGTGGGGTGGGAGTGAGAAGTGCCATGGGGCTTGGGGGGGGGACGACAGGAGCAGCCCTGGTGGGAGCCCAGCACAGTGGGAACCAGGCTGCCCTCTGGCCTCCATAAACACCTGAAATTGGGAAAGCACTTATCCCATTGGAGCCAAGGACTGGAAATAATGCTTCCCAGGGAGAGGCAAAGTGCTCCGTCTGCTCCGCTCCTCAGGAAGGGGATGGGCTGGAGGGGCTGCTGCCCAGAGGAGCCACAGGCACAGAGGGGTCCCAGCCAGCCTGGGGGAGGGCCGGGCAGGGTGGGCAGCGAGGGTGGGTGACAGCAGAGAGCCCGGGGAGATGACGCTTTCCTCCCCATCCCTCCATCCCTGGGTTATCCGTGAGCCTGCCAGCCCCTGGCTCGGAGCAGAAGGGAGATGTGAGGTATCAGGGGCAGGATCAGCATCGAAGGATGCTTTGTCATCAAAACCCTCGCTTTCTGGCAAGCGCAGGGAGCGTCACCTTTCCAGATACACAAAATCAATGCCATCCTGTATTCCAAAACCTTTAAACACCAGACAGGCAATTTGTCTTCTTTTATGGCGGCTGAGAGACGAGAGAAGCCTGGCCAGATTAAATAATCCAGCAACTGCAATTTGAGGTCATTTTCATCATATTAATGGATTTCCCGCCTCTAGTAACAAAGCGAGCTGGGGCCAACTGCATGGTCTTTTCTGCGGAGAAGCGGGTTTTTGATGAACATTGCAACAAACTGGAAGCGACTGGTGAGGAGGCAGCCGTGATGCTGGGCGCACGCGGCATCTGCTGGGGCCCGGGGCGGCCACGGCCAGGCTCAACCTGGCAACCATCACCCGCTGCTCCGGGACCCTCCTTTGGCCTCTTTTGGCCCCCGATTGACCTACCCTGATGCCCAGGACACAACGGAGGGAGAACTATTTGAGACCCTGCTTTCCCGCCTCTATTAATGAAGAAGCAAATAGAGCTGGAGGTTTCCGAGTCTGTTTGAATGTTTCGGTGCAAAAATGCAGCTCGCTGTCTCCAGAGGGATTTTGGTGAGAGGATCAGGGGCTGTGCTGCTGTGTAACTGTGGGTACAGCACCTCACACCTCACACCCCCAACCCGGTCACTGCAAGCAGAGGGGGGAAGAAAAGGTGGGGGGGGGAGGTAGTTGAAAGGCTTCCATTCCTCAGAAATGGAAAGCAAATTTGAGATAACATGAAAAACATCGCTTGACATATCCAAAAGCCTTTTGTAAGCACTTTCCAGGAATATTTTACAGCCTCAGCTCCGTTAGCAGGAATACCTGCAGGAAGCAAACTCGAATGCTCGTGCCTTTGGTGCTGGCAAGCGCTGCGTTACGGCCTCAGCTGGAGAGCACACAGCGCTCCCTGCGAGAAACTCCCACCCAGACGGGCTGCGGGGGGTCTGGGGAATCCATAAACCCCTCCAAATGTCCCTGCTGGGGACAGTCCTGGCAGCGCCGGGTCCGTTTGCCAAAGGGATATGTCTGGAGCTCCCCAGCAGAGCATGGCACGGGGTGATGGGCAGGATGGAGGTAGATACTGACCCAGGGAAGGACAAGCATCTCTCCCGTGCGGCACCGACGCAGAGCCAATGGCAACGTTTCCCGGAGAAAGTCAGAAACAACCGTGGATCCATTTGAGAACATCACTGGCTTTTTGCCGGTGATTGATAAAGGCTGAGAGAAGCAAAATATACCAAATCAGTAACTCCTTGCAGAGATTTGGTTGAAAGCCATTATGCAGGGGCTGCACTGGGTTCCCTCCATCCTGGAGCTCCCTCCATCCCAGGGAGGTTTTGGGGTCCCAGCCCTTCTCCAGCTTCCCAGGCAATCCATCCTGGAGGTTTTTCTGCTTCAGCACATTGTGCAGAGAGACAGTGACAGATACAGGAGAAGAGCTCCACATAACCTCGATTACCCAAGGATAATGAGGCCCAGTGCACCCTTACGGTAGTGGTAATATTTGTACCTATTCAGCTTTTTCAGCGCTAAAGGTAACCATTTATATCCATTAAAAGCAGACAGGAGGATGGCAAGCTGAGCCTCCCGTGCCCCTCAGCCCCGGCTGCCTCCTGATGGGCACCATCTATCACACCATATATCACACCATACGTACTCCCAGACCCCGGGCCGCAGCTCCCACCGCTGTTTGGCTTTGCCAATGTCACGACAGGGACGAGCCACGGTGACGCAGCAGCTTCCCCAGCTCCGTAACCCCTCGTACACCACCGTTAATTACGGGGGAGACACCGTTAAGTGGACTGATCTTCACAGCAAACTAATGTCTGAGGGCCCTAAGGTGCCTCTAATTGGTTCAGACGCTTTGTAATTAGCCCCTCTCAATATCTGTGCAGATTGGGCCACTGGCTAGAAAGAAAATAATTGTATTTCCCACCAGATTCATTTAACTGGATGAAGAAGTGACTTTGTTTTTTAGCCAATAAGAAATAGAAAATTGCATGTATTGGTGTTAATTCCTTTTGTTAGGTGAAAATGTTGTAAGAAATACTAAACAAAGCCTGAACCACACACATCAGTGCTGCGTTTCCTGAGTAATTAGAGAACTTGGTGATGAAAAGAACCAAGGAAGGAGCCCAGCCCAGGGGCATGTTATCAACTGGGTTTGTTCCCAGAGGCCAGGGAGTGTTTGAGCAGCCCCTGTAGATCAGTCCTGCCATTTGCACCCTCTCCCGGGTCAATATTTGGGCAGAGGATGGGGTTATCTGCCCCTTCACAAAGTCTCTCATCTCTCCAGGTTGCTGTTCTTGTGGGATCACAATAACAATCCCACGGCCGGGATGTGGCTCCCCACCCCTGGAACGTAATTGCTTCTGCAGAAGAAATTAAGCATCGTAAGGAAACGGCCGTAAAAAGAGACTCCCCTCTCCATCACCAGATCACAAATAACGCAGATGATGCGGGTGAGGGTGCCGAGCCCTGTGGGGCAGGGGGGGCTCGGGCTGCTCTCCCCTCCACTCCGTGGGCTGCTGGTGACACTGAAGGTGACACTGAAGGTCCTGTACCAGGATGGCCCGTGCTCAATGACCCACAGAAGTGTTTGATGGAGTCAAGCGATAAACCGGACCCAAATTCCTGCCCAAAGTGTCCTTTTGCCATTCTCTGCCTGGGTTTTCTTCCTCAATTTGTCACCCCTGCTGGGATGCTGGCTGAAACCGCTGCTAATGGGTCAGCCCCCCACCTCATCAACCCCAATTAGGTGAGTTTTGATAAGTTCTGACCGCCCCAGAGGTCCCCTCGAGGAAGGGCCAGGAGCCCCCTTCGCCATTGAGAGCTCACTCAAGCAGTACATCGCCCATTCAGAGTCTCCTCGGATGCTACAGAAGGATCTGTCCACTTAAAATAGGATTATTTCTGGGTGGCAAACCACAAAGTTAATTTGGCTCTAATCCCTTTAAATAGAGCCAATTATTGGAGCACTAATGACTCTTCTGGAGGTCTCTCCCCAGCCAGCAAGGGCACTGGGAGGCTTGCAGGCAGACGAGCCCCAACTGCTGCCCGGTGCGATGGGATGGCACCGGCACGGACACTGGGACAACACAACCACCCGCCCCCGAGGGGACACGACCCCAAGCATAGCCCCTGGTGCTGTGGGTGCCCCCCTAACTGCCCCCAGTCCCTCACCGCCTGCTTTCAGTGAAGGAGCAGGAGAATAAACAGCTTTAATCATACAATCCCCACTTCCTATTGCTAATAATATTATCGTCATGATATTAAGCCAGTTAATTCTTTCTCTCAATTTATTTGCTTTTGTTTTTGTACTCCCATGTTGTAATTTTCAATTTAATTAGTTTCAGTGTTTCTGAGGGCAATAGGTCTTGGTTTATCTTTGCAGCTAATAGTCCTAATTGTTTACCCTTTCTTCCACAATATCTCATTAACTTTATGGGCCATCATTTGTGTGGCATCTCCAGAATTAATTCCCTCGCTATTTGAACCTTATTCCTAAAGTCTTTCCCCCATTTTCACTTCTCTGAGCCTGCTTCACCTTGGCCCCTCCTGGTGCTCCTGCCTGCCCTGGGGGCTCAGCTCTGCTGTGTCCCACCGAGCCCCCGGGTAGGGGATGGAGCCCGGGGATCCGAGCCCTCCCCTCCTGCATCCCAGGAGGGTTTGTACCAGGGATGTCCCACTGCAGATGGGAAGGGATATGGAGCATCTGCTGGCTGGAGCAGAGGCAAGCCAAAGGGCTGGCATCGCTGGCCAAGGGCCGGGGAACGGAGGCAGCCCCGGTTGCTGCTGAGCCAGGATGGGCGCTGGACACGGAAACCGAGGGGTTTTAGGTCATTTCTTATGGCGGTGTCAGGTCACAGCGGCAAGAGGAGCTTTGTTCCTTAAAGTGCACTTTTGATACATCTAATCAAGCAGGCAATTTAGAAGAGAAATCACATCAGGTCCCTCCTGAATACAAATTTGGCCAGCGCTGGAAACTGACTGAGCTCCAGGGACCTCCCGGCACAGGGAAACTGCTGCGTCCCCGGACAGAGCCCCCTGCGCCGGTCACCGAGCAGCAGCCATCCCATCTCTCTTCTTCTTGTGTCTCCCCACAGTTGGTCCTGCCCCTCCGAGAACACCTTTGGTTGTTGGTTCTGTCTTTAACAGCCCAGGGTCGCTTTTCCCACGGTCAGAGTGCTCTGGCTGTTCTCCCTGGCTCCAGCAAGTGCAAAATTTCTTCCCTCTGGGAAGAAAAGGCTGTTGGGAATGAGAGCGTTGATGGCTTTTGAGGTGACTGTTGCGATGCAGAGCTCCCAGTCCCTCCGCGGGCTCCAGGAGTGAGCTCAGCTGCCTTGGCACCGGGGAGCGGGGCACCGATGGCACAGGTCGGGCTTGCCGGCAGCTCCGCTACCCCCGACTCCCCCCTTCAGACCCCATTAATCACGCTCCTAATGAGTTTGTGTTCACAGATGAGATGCTTTTGGCTGCAGAGACAAGTGGCAGATTATATCTCCCATTGATCCTTTCATCCCGCTCCAATGATTTGTACCAGGAAATGGTTCTGAATTTTCAGCTTAAATCATGCTCAGTGCCCAGGTTTGGCACCTGGAGCTTTTTCCTTCAGTTCTAACGATTGCAATGACTTCAGATTTATTTTTTTCCACCCTTCATGTTCCCAGTTTTACACTCAACTTCACTTTCAGGCTGGATCTCCCTTGGCTTCAAAGGGCAGCAGCCCCCCGATCCCCCCCGCTGGGACCTGCAGGAATGATGCTTCGGCTACAGCCGATCCCTTTCCAGGCTCCGAGCCGTGCTTTCCCATTAAGCAGGCAGGGAGGGACCTGCTGGTGGCAGCTGTAAGGGCACCTGAATTATTGATAGGTACACGGGTTCCAGCAGCGGCGATGGAGAGAGCGAGAGCGGCTCCTTTCCCAGCAAACAGCATCTGGCCAGCAGTCAATGAACTGCCCGAGCCCATGGAGCACTCGCCATCCCGCACACCTCAGGCTTCACGGCTCCCTGAGAGCACCCGGACAGGGGAAAGGCCACGTCAGGGCAAAACCAGCTTTAATTTCTTAAGGTGACCGAGGTGGTTGGGATAAATGGCTCCGAGGGACAGCCGAGGGCAGGAGAGTTTGCCTAACGCTCCTCCCTTTCTTTTTGGTTTTTTCACAAGACAATTCTGCTGGGTTGGAGACTGTCGCTGGCACGCGGAGTGCACGGGGGGTAAACAAACACATGTACGTGCAACATATGGAGAGACACACATGAAGTACAAATCAGCCATATGGCCTAATGCTTCTGCCAAATTTTCTTTTCTCTCTCTTTCCTTCGGCTATTTTCCATCTTCCATGGGCTGCCACCAAAGGTGCCCAGTCCCCTCCATGCCCCCAGTCATGGCATCATATCCCACCTCCCCTTCTGAGGGCCAGTTTGGGATGTTTTCTGGATGCTTCCATTTCTTAACTTTTGTTGTATTTGTCTTCCAGGTTGCGCAGAGGAAAAATAGCCCCTCAAAACCAGAGAAGGGTGGGCAGAGGGTTTGTCCTGCAGGGAAGAGGGTGTCCGGGCAGACAGCTGGGAAGGGGCATCGCTCCCACCTTCCTCTCGATACCAGGCATCGCTCTCACCTCCAGCCTCAGTGGGTGAGGAGGGAGCGGGGGGGGACTGGAGCCCACCCACCCGTGATCTGGCAAAGAGAAAAATCAGTGCCAGGAAGCAGCTTTGCAGGAGCAGGGTCTCATTGCTGAGCTCAGAAGGATCTGGCTTGTGCTGGACCATCTTCCAAAAATTGGAGATGGAGCTGCTACCCCGAGGAGCGCAGCGTGACAAGAGGGGGCTGTGTCACCTCCGTGCCGAGCTCTCACTGCCCCCTGGCACTGAATCTGGCCCCGTGAACCCCCCCTCGGGCTCTCCACTGAGCCCTGCCTTGCCCAGTGGCAGGCTTCACCAAAACCACGGGACTTCAAACAAAAAGGGTGCCCCAGGGCCGGCAGGTGGGGAGACAGATAGGATCCAGGTTGTGACAGACAGCGGTGCTTGGGGGGGATGTGGCAGCACGAGCCAGATGTGGCAGCACGAGCCAGATGTGGCAGCACGAGGCTTCTGGAAGGGAGCCCACGGCGGGCAGTGGCATTTCTCTAACCCCGTATTGACTTTGGCTCCCAGAATCAATTTTCTTTATTAGCTGATGAATCTCCTCAAAAGACTTTCTGTACTGAATCTAGATAAATTATTTAAGCAGTAAATTCCTTCCACTCCAGCACTGTTACGGCACGGTGATTTCAGGGGAAGAGCAGGAGAGAGGGGTTTAGGGACAAGGTCACCATCAGCAGAACATCAGAACAGGTTTGCTAACAGGCGACTGTCATGGCTAAGAGCTACTGTGAAACAGCTGCCGTTAATAAGAAACGGGTTTTTTGGCAGAACACTGGGATTAGCAAGGAATATGAGGAGCAAGTCAGAGGAGACCAGAGTCTTAGTTATTTATGCAAGTGGATTGCTGGGGGTGAGGGCAGAGCAGGGCACTGGATGCCAGCAGGAGCAGGCAGGACAAACACCCAGGTACCACCAGGGATGTGGGACCCTCAGCTCCTCCAGGCTCCGGGGACCACTACCCCCCCACATACCCCCCTCATCTGCAGCCCCAACAACCACAGGCACCATCATTTGCTGATTTTCACCCAATTTGCTGGTTTTCACTCCATGGCCCTGCCTCCCTCCAAGGTTGGCCGCCCACCTCTCCTTTGCTTTGTAAATGGGGCTCCACGCACTCATCAAGGGCCGGGGAGCTCCAAGGCCAAAGCCAACCTACGAGCCATGGAGCGGGAAATAATTCTGCCTCCCGGAGTAGTGCCGGCACACGAGGTCAGAGAATTTAAACGCATTTATAGCCAGCAAAAGAAAATGATTGTGTTAAACAGCAGCTGAAGTACACGGAGCCCCAGCGAGAGCTGCGGCCGTTCGTTATGTCACCAGGCGCGTAATTACGTCATTCACATCCCAGAGACTTCACCGAAATCCTCCTCAAAAGCCCACTTTGGGGATCAAAAGGCTAATGCATATTTTCTGCAGGACAAAACCCTAAATCAGAGGCTAACCCTGGGTTTAAGAGCCATTCCCATGGGGCGGGCACACAACGGTAACGGAGCCGAGCAGAGGAGCAGGGGGTCCCGGTGTGTGAGCACCCCCCGAGTGTCCCACTGTCCCCACACACAGGGACAAAGCCAGGGACTGGCAGGGACTCACTGGTTGTCTCCTCATAGAAATCCAAACGAGATGAGTTCGACCTGGTTCCAATAATCAGCTATAAATAGCAAGCTCAATTAAGGCGACCAAACAAAGGAGATGATGGATACCTGCACGGGAGGACCTGGGGGACAGGGAGGGGGTGGCAGGGAGACGGGGTTTCTCACCTTCCCTGGGCAAACACTGTGTTTTTATGTAAAGCTGCAAGTAGGGGGTCAAGCACAGGACAAGGACGGCGGGGACCCGCACACAAACCATGCTGGAGGCACTGGGGTGCCGCTGCCCCCCGACACAAAGCCCCCAGCCCCATTCCTCCAGGCACGATGGCTTTGCCACGGAGCCCCTCAGGGTTTTCAGACCCAAGCGTTAGTTGTTCCCCCCCTGGCTGAAGTGAAAACCTGTTTTCCAGTAAGATCTTCCCCTCCACTCGCTCTTCAGTTTATGCTTGTGGCAGATTCACATTCAGGACCAAATACAATCAGAACCTTTATATTAATTTTTCCTACATCCTCTCCAAACAAAGCATTCCACCACAGGAGGCCGGTGGTGCTGCTACCTCAGTGCAGAGCCTGCCCAAACCATCCCCTACTGGGAACCAGTCCCAATCCCAGCCCAAATCCCAGTCCCCCAAAGCTGCTCACTCACCTCCTGTAGCCACTCCAGCCCATGGACCACCAGGATGCAGATGTCCATTAGGGTGCCCACCCTGCCTGGTGGAGGAAAGCTGGGGTTCTCCCACTGCTGCTGCTTTATACCGCAGCCTTAGGGGGGGTCCCTACGCCCCTGTTTCTGCTAAACCCTTTCACTGGGAGTGGAGGCAAGTGTGTGAGCTGGGAGGGCTGATTGCGGATAGATGGGATAACTGCTCCCAGCTGCTCCTGCCCAGGCTCCCAGCCCACCAAGGGGAGAGGTGGCCCCATGGCCAACACCTGTGGGGCACGCAGGGCTGCCAGCCCTTCGGTCCAAGCCCCAGGGAACGGGGGCACCACCCTGGCAGCCACAGTGACCTGGGGTTGCTGGGCTCCTGTGGCCAGGTCCCCCTTGTCCCCGAGGTGGCAGGAGCTGCCAGGCACAGGCACGGGCATGTCCCAGCAGCTCGTTAGGGAGCTCATCAGTGCTCCCACCCACCCCCACAGCAGCAGGGGCTCTGGAGCCACAGGAACCCAAGGGATAAATCTAGAAGTATCTACACACCTCGCCTTGTGTACATCAAACCCAATTTATTCAGAGCGAGCGGCTCAGACACGCTGGCAGCAGCCTTGAGAGCCTGTTTGTCAGCCGGGCTACTTGGGAGATCATTGCCATTGATTGCCATGTCATTGTCACTCCTGGGCACCGCGGGAGGCAGATGACAGTGTCGGCAGCGACTGCGCGCGGGGCGGGAGCTGCGGGTTCCCCGGGACGGGCAGAGCCTGTGGATGCTCCGCTGGATGCTCGGAGCTTGCCCACCCCAAACGCTTGTGAGCTCTGGGGAGCCAGGTACAATGGTGTGATCCCTCAGAGCCGGACAATGGTATTGTTATTTATTCATGGATTTCTGTGGTGCCACCTGCAAGGAGGACGCGGGGTTTCTGTAGAAGGAGGGAAGAAAATCCCGCCTGATGGCAACAGAAAGAGAGCAAAGGCTCTGCAAAAGGGAAGGCAGGCTTCTCCGTGGAGAAAAGCCAGGCAGAAATGAGTCGAGGGCTGGAAAAATCTCTCCCCTGAAAAGAAATGAAAGAGCTCGGTTTATTGAGATTATTGGAAGAAGCCTGAGGGATGCCTTGGCCCCTTCGCAGCAGGGCCTGCCGGAGGGGATGGCACCCCCGCTACAGAGGAGAATTGCGAGAAGCAGAGGGTGGGGATTCAAGCCAGACACACTCCAATTAAAATAGAAGGCCTTTTTTTTTCCCCTGATAGCACCGTGGACAATTAATGATACAGGGAGAAACGATGGACTCTTGGTATTTCCAGCCCGAGGAAGAGCCTTTCTGCTCCCCCGTCGTGGGAGGGGGGGCTCAGCCACGGGATGCAGCTCAGGGAAGATGCTGATCCGGGAGCTGTGGGTGCTGCTCAGAGGGGAAAAGAATCCTGCAGTAGCCACAAAGGGACCGCCCCTGAAAAGTGCACAGCCCTTTCATCTTTACTCCGGGCCATTATTACTAATCCCGACCTCCTGGATGCAGCTCTTGATCAGCAAATCTCCAAGTGCTCCATAAAGGAGGTCGCACTCATTGTCCCCTTTTTCGCCGACAAGGAGACTGATGTCAGCTGGAATTGCCGGTGCTCAGCCCTCCCAAAATGAGGCTTTAAATAACCGGGACTGCGGGGGGCCGGGGGGAGGCAGGATATAACAGCCTGAGCGGGAAGGTGTCCAGGGCAGCAGAATGGATGCTGCGGCTCAGGAGAAACATCTCGCAGTATTTCATGGCCGGGAGCAGCAGGAGCCCTCCCGGGAGCATGGTCTCCTCACCAGTGGGGCATGGATGGCTCCCAGTGCAGCCTTGGGGGGCCAGATCCCAGCCAAGCCCCCCCTGCACCCTCCTGGCAGGGGAGGGGGTCCCCACTGCCTGCCCTGCCCAGCCAAAGCCTTTCCAGGGGTAGGATCACACACAATAATTTGGATGCTGAAGGGGGCCGGGCTGCTGGCTGGGCTCGTAGCAGGGCAGCAGAGCAAAGGGAAGGCAATTCCTGGCTGGAGAAGCTCCTGGAAAATTAATGGAGCTGTTTCTACTGCTGAGATTCCTCTCCCTGAAACTCACACCAAAATGGCTCGGGCTCTGCGGTCACGGTGGGGTTTGGCTTGTTTGCCTGTTTGATTTCCAGCCGCTCTCGCCTGTGTTTGCTCTTCCCTGGCTGTAATTGGGGCGGCTGAACAAAGCCCCTCCGCTGCCGGCGATGCTGCGGTGATAAGTAACGGGAGGCACAAATTAGAACAAATAAATCTGACTCAAATTCAATTCCTGGTGCAATCGCGAAGATCAACATGTCGAGGTGCAGGCGCTATAAATCCCAGGCCTCCAGACGAGGGTGGAACGCGCTCCCCGGCTGCTGGGGCTGCCCTTCGGAAAGCGTTTCTTCTGGGCAGAGCCAGCTGGAGCCCCGTGAGAAGAACAGCGGGGACTTCCCCGCCGCCACCAAGGAAGCTTTTTGCCACCAAAAGATCCCTTTCAGCAGATGTGCAAAAGCTCTGCCGGGGCGGTCTGTGCGCCGTGGAGGTGGCGTTGGGCTGGGCATCGGCAGTGAGGAGGAGGAGGGTCTGTGCCCACGGGCTGGAGTGGGATGAACATGGCTCTGGATCTCCTTCCCAGATGCCTTCACTCCATTCTTGATGGAGCAAAACATACTCTGTGATTCGGAAAAAACATCCTATGAAATGGGCATTCGCTGGTCAGCTCAGCTATGGGGCTTCAGAGCAGGACCAGAACTCGGCTGGATGCTTCTCCTGGTGGGAATTGCCCTGAGCACCCCCTCTCCGGGGCAGCCCCTGCCACCATCACCCTCCTCCCGCTCGGCAGCACAAACAGCAGGATGCTTACACCATCCCCACCCACCCCGACCCAGGAATTAAGGCTTCTCTGGCAGATTGGTGCACTTCAAAGAGCAAAAACGTTCCGCAATATTTTGAAAAAACACCCAAACACCCAAATCTGTGTATTTCAAAAGACGTAGGTGAGGATAAACAAGCAGGAGGCTCGCGGGCTGGCTCAGCGGTACGTTATTTTTCACGTTCCTTTAGCCATTAACCGGCTTCTGTTTGATCGATGGAGCTGTCTTTGCTACCGGGCACAAAATAAGAGGCGTAAAGAGAGGGGGGGGTAAATTTTACCTGCGTTACTGATCAGCAGCACCGTCTCCAGCAGCCCAAGCAGCCACCCCAGGCTGTGCCCACCTCCCCGCCACGGGGCACTCACCTGCCCACTGATTCCGTGCCCAGAGGGGGCCCTTTCACTTTTTTTCACCTCCCGGCTGCCATTTGCATCTTATTGGATTCTTGTGTTTAAAATTACAAGCAGGTCCCTGCGAATTGGCATTAGCTCTTTAAATATGTGCTGCATCTTGGCGTGACACGCCAGCACGAGCCAAGCACATCAGAAGCTGCTAGATAATAGGCAATTACTGCTCTTAAACAGACGAGGCATTCACCAGGAGAATGGGCTGCATCTTAAATCATCCATAAATTCTCTAATAGCGCTTCTATTAATACCTGGTTTCTGGCACATTCCTAATTATTGTGTTCGTTATCAGCCGCCGCCGTTCCTTGGCGAGTCGGTGCTGCCGGGGAGCGGAGCTGGTGCCATGCTCCGCGAGGGATACCCGGACTGGCACTGGCCACACCGGCACCGGGAGGGATGCTCCTGGACCAGGGGGCTGTGGGAGCGGGCAGGCAGGGTGAGGGCAGCCCTGCCTTCACCCCACTGCCCCCACAGCATCGTCCCCCCCCCAGGAAGCCGCTCCAGGACATTACTGGGGTGCTCCCCTTCAGACTTTCCCGCGTGGAGTGTCTCAGCTCTGGTTTCCCCACGGTGCCGTTGGATGAGCAGCACCTTTTGGTACAGGCTGAGGGTTTGGGGCAGATACAATCTCCCGGGGTATCCTGGCTGGGGAGGCTGGCCGGTGTCGGAGGTGACGAGACGGCGTCTCGAAGTTTGGCTTCTCTGTGGGACGGGGGTGAACGCCGCTCGTCCTCCCTCTCGAGCCATCCCGCACTCCAGAGAGCGAGCCTGTACAATTCCTGTCTCATTACTTTTTTTTTTTTTTCCTGAAATATTATCCTTTTCTTCTTCCCTGCTCTCTCCCCCTATTAAACCAAAATCGTGCTTCCTTTGGAGAATACAAGTCATTTGTTACCATAACAACACCTTCCCTCCCGCTCCGCAGCCACCGCTCCCCTCCCTGCCTTTGCCCCCACCGCAGCCAGCAAACCCCACCGGACCCGGACCCCCCAGGACCCCCCGGTGAGGGCAGGACCCTGCTGGTGCTGCCGGGGTTTGACGTGGACCTTTGATGGTCCAGCTCTTGGCCTGAGCTTTGGAGGAGGATTCTCACCGCCTCTGGCATCGCACGAAGCCGGAGCAATCCCTTAGCAGCTCCTGGAAGGAGCAGCTCAGCGCGTCCATCGGCCTGGTCCTCGCTCACTCCTGATGCCACGAGATTCCTCAGTGCCAGGAGCTTTGATTATTTGGTGTTTAATCACCCTGAAAGCTGCCCAGAGGGAAAGCATTGCCCTGAGACCCCCCCCTTCCCCAGGTACATCCTGTAGGGTCGTTAACGCTGCTGCCCTATTAGAAATTCCCTGTCCTGCCTCTGCCCCCACGCTGTGCCAGGATATAACCCTGCTATGTTGGCAGGAAAATTAAACACAGGAGATGAAGCTGCTAAATTAGGTTCACTGCCACGGATCAACATCAGCCCGGCAGCAGCGGGACCAAAGGCAAAACAGCCCCCGGAATGGGGAGTGTGGGACCTGTCCCTGCAAACAGCCCCCGGAATAAACCAAACCCCATTTACAACATCCCCTGCTCCCCAAGGGAACAGAAACGGCCCAGGGATCCCCGAATTCTCTCCCGGGGTGGTGGGACAGTGGGACCCATCCTCATGGACATCACAGCCCCTACCCCCTCCTCCGGCAAAGCCCCTGGTAACTCACTCCAAGGCAAAAAGTGGGTTTTTTACTCAAATGGATGTAAATGGTGTTAGTGCCCCACCTTTGTGAGTCTCCCTGACACGATTTGACTTTATTAGATCCATAAATGAAATTAAAATACAGTTAAAATGGTTTTCTTAAATGGACTCATAAAACCTTTTGATGGAAGAAACACTTTATTCTTCTAACTTTTTTATGACACCTATTCACACCTCTCCTTTCACTATGAACTTTTAATGACCTACAATTTTTTTACAAACCAATTCATTCGTAAGCCCCGGGGGACACCTTTGCGGTGTAAATCCCACGGCAAAGCCAGGCCTCGGGAGCACTGTCGGGACAGACCCGGGGGGATGGCAGTGCCAGCGTGCCCAGGGACCAGCTCCTTGGGCTGCTCCTCCCGGAGCCCAACCACTCCTGCCTGGAAAAAAGCTAAATATTGGGGTTATTATATCATCATGCTATAATATTCTATGCTATACCATGGGTTATTGTATTAATATTAATGTTGATAATGGTGGTGGTGGTGCTGATAATAATAATAGTAACAACAACAACAATAATAATAATAATAATATTTTTGCCCATCTCTTCTCCTCGGCTGTGCCCAGGCAGAGCAGCCTGGGGGTGCCAGGGGACGGCAGGGTCCCAGGGACATGGTGCCACCCCACCTCACTGCTCCCACCCAGGCAGGAGACAAGGTCCAGCCACTC
>JAOXNH010000008.1:815854-834871 GCA_028566575.1 Bartramia longicauda
TCCAGCCACTCGATGCCACGGAGCTGAAATAAAGATGATTAAGGAGATATTCCAGCCTCTCCTTTTTTTTCCTCTCCTCAGTAAATGTCATGCTTCAGGGGAGTATAGCCAAGAAAAGTTCAAAGTAATAATATCAGAAATCTGCTTCTCTTTTCCTTTTGACATTTTATTGTGATATGAAATAGCAGGGGATAAAAGCTCTAATGGGGATATTTGGTTCTTTCTTTCGGTGAGCATTTTAAATGCTGGCTGGTTATGACTCACATTTATTATGATATATGCAAATCTTTAAGGGCCCCATTCACAAAGCCGCCGCAGCCAGCGCTGCGCTTCCAGGGGATTCACGGGGCGGGAGCCACAGCTGAGCCCATGAGGATGATGCTGCCCGGAGTCCCCGCTCCCCACCAGACCGGGGACGGTGGGGACGGGGCTGCAGTCACCGGCCACCCCAGCACCCCCAAAAAACCCCCGCGCGTCCCCCCCTGCACTCCCCGGGAGTCACACGCTGCGCCCTGCACCCGCTCTTTGCAATTAAAGCACAAACTGCTCCTCCGTGCTCCCCGGATTGTATTCCTGTGCTGACGTTACACCAGGAATTTCAGACGGATAAACAATGGCAGGGAAGCGTGCTATAAAATACAACTTCAATAATACTTAGCTGGTAATGTGCACAGAGCCTTGTTGATTTGGGGAGGGTGGCAGTGGGGGGAAAACGAGTTGATTTAAAAAAAATATAATAAAAACCTCATTTCAGATTGAATCCAATCCTAATTAGAAGCTATTATTGCTCTCCAACAAATAATCTTCTGAACTAAGTCCATTCCGCAGCGAGTGATCAAAGGGTGATTTAATTAAATTTTCATGTTTAATTTTCCTTTTTCATTTCTGACTTTTTTTTTTGGGGGGGGTGGTGTGTATCTTTCTCTATCGATGGCTGTCAGAGGAGGGAGAGGTTTTGGCCGGGGCATCGAGGGCAACTGGGTCCTGCTGGGGATGGGGATGGAGTGGGTATCTCCATCCAGCTGGTACCCCGCGGCACGAGCCGCCCGCAGAGCGGCTTTTCCTTCTTCGTGGCATCTTGGTTTTAGTGATCTGGTCCGCAGCCAGCTTAAATGTTATACTTAATTTAGAGCAATAACACTTAAATTATGAATTGTCTGCTGTAAGTATAAATTATACATTTTGGAGATGAATATTCAGGTCCTAATTCAAAGCAGCAGATGTGGTATGGAAATGTTCGCAGGCAGATAGGATCCCGAGCCTTGATTTGTTTTTATTTTCCCTGGGAAGCCGTCCCCAGTCGACCCTCCCCTGCAGAGCCGGGAGCCCAGCGGGGGCTGTGGGACTGTCCCAGCCCAGCCAGCTCCCCCCGTACCCCTCACACACTGCGAGGGGACGGTGCCCCCCAGAGATGCTCTGGCCCCACAGACCCTCATGAGGCTTAAAACCTCACGACTGACGCTGCCTGGTTCAGTGTCCAAGGGGAACCTGGCTGAGGGTGTCCAGGAGCAGATCAATCAGTTGCATTCGAGGGGAAGGCATGGCCTGAGGGACCAGCATCCCTGGCTAATTAGGAGGTAAATCTGTAAATCTTTGCTCGGATCGATCCCCCCGCGCAGACGATAGAGTCACGGAATTGTCTGGGTTGGAAGGGACCTGTAAGATCATGGAGTCCAACCATCAACCCGACTCTGATAAACCCATCCCTGACCCATGTCTCTCAGCACCATGCCAACCCGGCTTCCGAATCCCTCCAGGGATGGTGCCTCAACCTCTGCCCTGGGCAGCCCATCCCAATGTGCAATAACCCCTTCTGTGTCAAAATTTTTCCCAATCTCCATCCTAAACCTCCCCTGGCACAACTTGAGGCCATTCCCTCTTGTCCCATCGCCTGTTCCTTGGGAGAAGAGGCAGATCCCCCCAGCTAACCCTCCTTTCAGGGAGTTGCAGAGAGCGATGAGGTCTCCCCTCAGCCCCCTTTTCTCCCGGCTGAAAGCAGCTGCTCCCCACTGCTCTGCTCTGGGGTGCTGGTTTCTCGCACAAAGCCCGGGCTGTGCCAGGTGGGATCAGGGAGCCGTTCCCAGGCTTTCCCTCTGCCATTGGCCAAAGGCTCCTGGGGAAAAAGCGCAGGCACCATCCAGCCTCCTTCCTAATGACGTTTCCCCGTGTCCAATTTGTGTTTACAAGGAAAAAGTATATTGCTGATTAGCGGAAAACACAGACGCTCTTCCCCGGCACGATGCTCCCTGGCTCTGGCCGGCTCCAGCTGGCATCTCCCCGGCGGGAGAGCGGCGTGAAGCCCGAGTCTCCCCGCGCTGCCTCTGATGGTACTAAAGAATTCATCAAAGTGACAAGGCTACAAAAGGCGCGCATTACCGCTCCGCCGTTCCCTTGCCACTCACCGGAAAATAATGCCCCTGCTGAGCTGCATATGATCTGTTTCAATTATTTTTTAATTTTCAGTGTGTTAGTCAAACTCCGGCACTTGGAGAAAAAGGGAGAAAAAAAAAAAAATCATGCAAAGTACTTTCCAAAACTCCTGTTCTGCTAAAAAGCTCTCCTGCTATGAATACGCAATATCTCCTGTAGCAACTGGTAAGTTAGCGTGCGTTTAGAAAAACCACATTTACATACAAATATGCTTTCAGCCCCGCATCTACAGAGATGGAGAGATATCTCCTTTCTTCTCCCAGCCACTGACTGATTCTGCCAGCATTGGTACCGACACTCGCATTAAGACATACGCTGACACACAGCTGTTTCATAAGAGCACGGGTGAGGAATGTGCTTTTGCTGCCGGGGATGTTCCACCCCCTTTTTTTTAATCATGCAAATACTCTTTCCTCGGGGAGTAACTGCTGTGTCCGTGGGCACGGGGATGCGGGTGGGATGGAGATGCAGTAGGATGAAGATACAGGTGGGATGGAGGTACAGGTGGGATGGAGATGCAGTGAGATGGAGATGCAGTGAGATGGAGATGCAGGAGGGACAGAGATACAGGTGGGATGGAGATGCTGTGGGATGGAGATACAGTGGGATGGAGATGCAGTGGGATGGAGGTGCCAGTGCCAAACTTTCTTACCCTGGAGAACACCAGGAGTAGCAGCAGCTCATCCCCGGTGCCCATGGTCCTGCCCGCACCCTCTCCTTGCCCTAATTAGTTGCCACCAACAATTCACAAGATAAAACGCTGCCCTCATGTTTCGCTTCAGCTCAGCTTCTACAAAAATACTTATCTGATGGGAAAACTCTTATTTTTAGCTTTGCTTTTTCACTGAAAAATGAAGAATTCCCCTCAGACCCCTCGGTAATGAATCGCAGAGAAAGTTTCTCTCCAGTTCATCTGAACGAAGCTCATCTGAGAGGGTGGAAAATTACTGAAAAACTTTAATAGTAACTAACAAAAAAAGGCTTAAATTCAACCTTTATGGCATTCTTAATCACATCAGGCATGATTCATTTCACATGCAAATCCGGCCGCACGCTCTCTGTGCCACTGAAGCATCTGACTTCAAACCGTTCCAGCACAAACCCGTTTCAGCAAAAGACAGAGGTTCAGATCCTCAGCAGAGAATTCATCCGGAATTCTAATTCCGCTTTGAAACCTGGGATTCCTTTTGTGAGTGGTGGGCATATCTGACAGCATCCTCCTGCGGAGCGGCTTTCTGTCTCTAAGGGCGGGCCAGGATGGGTCTCTGCAAACACAGGGTTTATATGGTTTATATTTTTATATATGGCAGATAAATAGCAATAACAGCTATTGAGTTGGTGTTGCCCAACTCAGCAGTTGGCTCTCTCCATTCATCTCTCAAGGAAAATATAGGTAAATGGGTCACCCGTGTGCTCAGAGGGGCTGTGAGTGGGGCTTTGTGCCTTTGGATGGGCTCACCAGGGTGACACTGGCACCACGGTGGCACTTGCCACTGCCCAGCCCTGCCTGTGTCCACCACGACCCGAGGCCAGGAGCCTCTGGTGTCCCCTGGCCATGGGTCCATTCCCGGGTGCTGGATGCGAGCAGCTCCCTGTTTTGTCATGGGAGAAGGAGCACAGGGGGAAGGGAGACGAACGATGGGAAAAAACGCCGTCAGGGAGGATTTTGCTCAACGCCTGTTGTTTTCCGATGACCCACTTTACAACAACAGCAGTTCAGGAGGGTGGGCTCCGCTCTTCTCCTCCCATCTGCAGCGCAGGGCAAAGGCACCACGAGAAACCATTCCACAAGGAAGACGGAGCCTCCCTTTTTACAAGGAGTCACAAGGAAAACATGAGGGGGGACAGGTACAAGTTGCTCCTGGGGAGATTGCGGTTGGACACAAGAGAAAGATTTTTCACCCTGAGAACAATCAGCCACTGGAATAATCTCCCCAGGGAAGCGGTGGGTTCCCCAAAGCTGGACACTTTGATGATTTGGCTGGAGGGGGTGCTGGGCCACCTCATCCAAGATGCTTTTGCTGAGAAAGGTTGGACCAGGTGATCTTTGAGGTCCTTTCCAAGCTGGGATTCTCCGATTCTAAGATCCCTCCATTAACCCTACACATTTCACTTAAATCAGATTTGCCCATGGCCTGGATCAGGCCACCCCACTGGGCCAGCAGCTCCCAGCACCTCCCAAAGCTCCAAAAACCTCTGTGCTGGGCAAGGCCACCCAAAAACAGGCCAAGGGCACCACGTGCCACCGAGGCAGAGGAGCCCAGAGCTCCCCAAAACCCCTCTGCTCCCTGGGAAGCACAGACCTTCCCCTTCATCTGGGACAGTGCATGATCTGTTGCATCTGTGCAGAGCACTAAAACTTCAGCCAAAGAGGTTTTTCACTGCTTTGCAGGTTTGCAGCCAATTTTTTCCATTAGTTAAAAAAACCCCAACCCTGCAAACCCTGCAAAGTGCCCTCCAAAGGAGAAGCCGGGCGTAGCACAGCTTTTATCAGCTCATTTTTCTTCCTTAGATTTTAGTCTGACCTGATTGTTCTTTGTTCCTGCAATACTCCTTCCTGTCGGTGGGATAAATAAAGCACAAAGTATTTAACTGATCAATAGAGATGTAATGAAGTGGACATTGTCTGGTGATAAATGAGTGGTCAAAGGTGACTCCTGGATTGCGGGCTGCATTGACCAGTGTTTGTAATAGGCATGGCTCACAACCTCCATTTCAACTGAAAAGCACATCAAATATTTATTAAGACACTCCTAATTCGAATAACTTAAGTGGAAAAGGGAAAGGGAGCGGTGACCTGCATCTCTGGAGGAGGGCCCTGCCAGCAGTGATGTATAAACCCCAAACCCTTTGATTCCAGCTGTGCTGTGACTGGAGATGACGAGGGGAAAAAACATCTCCTTGCTCTGAAAGACAATGAACAAAGCTCCGATGGAAGGGAGTTGGGGAAGTTTCCAAGTGTTTGGGTTTGTCCATCTTATCCCTCTTCTTACCACATTTCCCACTTCTTTCTTCTGGAAAAATACAGTGAAGGAAGTCTTTTTTTTCCATGTTCAGGTTTGCACTGAACCTCCAAGAAGAGGGATCAGCAGGCGTCGATGTGACGGAGAGATTGGGGTGATGGGACAGCCTGCTCCGATGCAGGCAGGGTGCCTGAGGATCGTCCCCTCCTGGTGGTGGCTCCACTCCTCCTTGGCTGTGGCATCCTAGGATCCTTCCCATCCTCTCACCCGACTGAAGCCAGGGTAATGGCAGGAGGAGGCAAGGAGGACCGGGATGGGCTGATGGGGAGGCAGCTGCCTGAGGCGGTGGCGATGCGCTGGGTATCAGAGCCTTGGTACCCCTCCTGCATCCGGCTGTCAGGGCCACGGTGCCGATGCCTGAAGGAGAGAAGGGACAATGAGGTGCCAAGGGCTCCTGCCCCGTCCTGGGTCAGCGCTGGTTAGTCCAGACGTTAACTCCAGCCCAAATCTGTGTCTCGGAGCGCTGCTTGCTCTTATCTGCCAATGACATGCCTATTTATCATAATACACAGCAGAAACAGGTTTCCGCCACGGAACTCCAGCTTTTTCAGGCTGGTATAATCCCCGGGTTTATTCAAGCGCCGTATCGCAGAGAATTCCTCTGAAGAGACTAGTTTTTGGAAGCGGAACGCGTTGTCCAGCTCTTCTTGCCCGGAGAATCCAGCCCATTTGCTTTTCCCCACAGCCATGGGCATAACACGAAAACCAGACTGTTCAGAGAGGAAAAAAATGAAGGAAAATGCTTTTGGAGCTGACAGCATCACTGGAGGAAGCTGGAATCCATCACCTCAGAGCCAGGGCTGTGCTGGGGGCCGGCACCTCTGCCTTTCCTGCCCGGTTTCCTTGAAAAGCTGTGCCCAGCAGGGAGCTCTCCCAAGGGGAGGGCGTTTTGGGGTGGGAAGAGGGAAAAATGCTCTGCTCTGCTCTCATTAGTGAGGGAACACAAAGGCGCTGCCCCCCGGAGCCAGGTCACCCCATCCCGGTGACAGCTGCTCCCCGGGCATGGTTTGCCAGCTCGGCTGCTGCGTGGCAGCTCCCAGGGTCCGGACGCAAACTCCTGGCTTGATTACGTGGCTTTTTTTACACCCGTTTGGGCTTCTAATTGGATGGTTTCCCACAAGGAGATAAAATATTTAAAAACAAGTATATGAAAGAGAAAGTCAGCCTTTATTAAAGTGACTTCATCGTTTTGAACTGATGCCTTCAAGTACTCTTTTGTAATTCATCCGCACAGATATAAAATTATCATCTGAAGGAAGATTGTTAATAAAACTGACACTTCCCCATCAGTCAACTTAATTCACAATATAACACTTTCCAAATCCAATTATGTCTGTCTGATGACTGACGTTCGGGCTCAACGTTATTGTTCATGTGGAAAAGCAGCTACAGAAAAAAAAAAGAAATCAGATGTGAGTAATTCACCACAAACCGGGCGCTTTCTGGTGGGGACGACTCCGGCGTCGCTGCTGCTGCCGGGGATAACGCCACGAGCTCCAGCGCCGGAGCAGGCTCTACCCAGGGAGGGATGCCAGCAGCTACGGCCCAGCTCCGAGCAGCTGCTGCATATTTCTCAACACACTTCAAACACTCACTGGATCATTTTCACTGCGTGGTCGGATGCTGTTCCGAGGCAGGACCCCTCCGCGTCCGATGCCTGTTGGTTCCCGGCGTTGCCTTGGATGAGGCACGGTGTGAGGGGATGCTCAGCTCCCAGCTCAGCCGCTCACGGGACGTCAAGAGACAAAGCGCTGGCTCATCCGGGGGTGTCGCCTCTTCCCACTGTTTTTCTACTACCTGCTTGCCTTAATGGGATTTTTTTTTACACATATTTGGATTTAAAATAAGAAACTTGCATTCCTACCGCGGATTTATTTTTTAAAAAAAATAGCAGAGTTAACTTCCAGCATAACTCTAATTGTTTGCTGGGGGGGACAGAAAATGCTGCTATAAAACTGCTAATCCATCAAATTCGGAGCACAGAAGAGGTTGTGAGACTACAGCGACAAACTGCAGCTCAGGCATCGACCTGAAAGGATTGAATAACCACCAAAAAACAGGCCATAAACGTCTTCCAGGCCACATTATGTTTGCAAAACTGCATCTGCTGCAGGGCTGTGACTGATGGCCGTGTTCCACGTCAGGATGGGTCTCTGTACCCGGGAAGGGCCCTGGAAGGGCAGGATGCGAGCACGATGCTGTTCATGACATCCTCATCTTGCCTCCTCTGCAGGACCGGGGCACCTCCACCCTGGGGTTCAGACCCCCAGCTCTCCCCCTTTCTATCCTCTGCCCATCGAGGCATCACGTCGCAGGGCTCCTCGGTGCCTGTTCCTCCCTGGGGACTCCGACACAGGCGCCTTCCCTTGGGAGGAGAAAATGCGTTTGAGTGAAGTCAGGCGGCGGCGGTGCCACAGCAGCCATCGCATGGCAACCATTGCCAGGGAGACCGAGCTCTCCGCTGCGCCGGGCATCTCCGTCAGGCAACTTCATTCAGGCCAGGATGGTCCCAAATTCCCTCTGTCTCTGCTCTTGCTCTGCCTTCCCTGTTCTCTCCCCAGCACCGCAGGGCTCCTCTCCTGCAGATTTCCACCGGCTGGGCTGGGGGGGTCCCGGGGTGCAGCACGGGCACTTCACCTTTATGGGAAGTTTATAAAGTGTTTTAAAATCCCAGGAAAGCGGTGCTGTGGGGTCTCTCCTGCCATGGACGTGTGTGCCACATCCTGCTCCTGCCCATGAGTGCTGCTGAGAGTGGGATACATCCTGCTGCCTCCGAGGAGTCGCCTCGATTCCTTCCATGCACAGAATTCGAATATTCCTCTCTGTTAACTAGGGTTTGTCTGTTTGAAGAGAAAAAATCCCATCTGAGTGTTGCAAGGAGCAGCAGTTTAGTGCTTTACCGGTCTTTGGGGATGCCGTTCGCGTGGCGTTTCACGTTTTATTCCCTTTTATTGGCTGTGGGGTTGTTAAAGAGGGAACGAGGTGCATCCATCGATCGTGTGTGTGGGAAATCTGTGGAGGTGCCTGGCTGGAGCTGGGAGGGGAGACCATGGAGCCCCTGTGTGAGCATCTAACCCCCAGCAACAGGAGGAGAGAGAGGAAACTCCTCGCAGGCAGAGGGCACGGGCAGGGAAGCGACGCGGGGGCTGCGGTGCCAACAGAATATGACGCGCAGTAGATTAATCCCCCCCTTTCCACAGCCGGTGCCACGCGGAGTGAGGTACAACACACACAGAAGACACAAACTACAGAGAGAGAGGGGTGCATCTGTCCCAGGGAGCAGGAGCCCTGGGGGCAGCGTGGGGTGCTCGGTGTGGCACTGCCCTGGACCATGGTGCAAGAAACACAGCAAATGAGACAACAGACGAGCATCGGTCACCTGCAGACTCCCTGAGACGGGTGGGAAAGGTGTAACCCACCTCTCCCCCCCCTTCGGCTCCAGGTATTAATAATTCCCATCGTCACAGCCAGGTGCCACCGGGGATAGGGAGGTGGCACCATCCTCCATGGGCCCAGGGAGCGCCTTGGGAGCCGCCACCGGCAGCCTGCCTGCTCGGGTTCTGCTGCTGCCTGTCAGCAAAGAGTGATTGGAAGGCAGCAGGGAGCCCCAGACACCGGGAGACTGCTCTTCCAACAGAGCCAGGGCTGGATGTTAACAGTTTGTGTCCCTTTGCCTGCTCGCTGTGCCTCCAGCATCCCAGGCAGGCGAGGGGCTGGGTGTTGTGGTGCTGCTGGCAGCAGCCTCGGTCCATCCCGAGCATCCAGCCAAGTGTCCCTGGAAAGGCAGGAGAGAAAATCCTAACTTCTCACTCAAGGACAGCATCAGAGAAAGCTGTTTTCCCAGCAACCACAACATGTATCTGCCTGTGCAAGCAGACACAAGAGACATCGTCTAACACCAAACCGAACCCGCTGTCACCCCACGCTGGGCATCACCTCCCCCCGCTGCTGAGTGCCCTGCACGGAGCCCGGTCTCACCGTGGGCACCCAAAAACCCACCAGCAGCTGCTGTGCCTCCGAGCGCGACAGCTCGGTGGAGCAAATAGTGCCAGGCGAGGGACTTAATTTACTTGGAAAAGGTTGTGGTGGCAATCGGGGTCCGGAGCACACGAGTGAGATGAATGGCTCCAAGAGCCGGGCTCATTTGTCTTGCCGCTCTGCTAAAAATATATATATATATGTGTGTGTGTGTGTGGCTCTGCAGGGCTGCAAGCGTTCCCTTCCAGCACAGAGGTTCTGCTCTCTTTCTGCCATGAAATAAATCCCTGGCAGCTGGCTGCAGCCACGCTCTGTGCCCTGCATCAGGTTCCCGCAGGCTCCTCCAGCTGCGGAGCAGCTTGTGTCACCCAATTCCCAAAGGAACCAGCAGACACTGACAGTGCCATGACGTGCACCGGTACCCAACTCCGCCGCACAGCATCCTGCAGTTGCCATGGAAACCAAAGATGCCGGCAGCTCTGCCAAGCTGGCGGTCCTGGCAGAGGTCTGCGATGCCCGGGGGGTCGCAGCAGCAGTGGGCATCAGGGGAGCAGCACGGAGCTCTCCCCACACGGCTGGAGCTGTGCATTTTCATGGAAACACTGAATTTTGGGTTTTTCCTCTGCCCAGTGTGAGAGAGCCCTCGTACTGTGGAAATCCCAGCAGACCGGCTGAGCTGGTTTACACTAATGCAAAACATCGGGAAAAAACCTAAATCAGCTGGAACATCTGCTGCTGGTTATTATTTGTGTAGTGGGGAGCCCCGCAAAAGGCACGGGAGCAGCAGCATCTGCAGCATCATCAAACCACGCGGCAGCAGCACCAAAATCCCTCCCCCCTCCCTGCTTTCACCATTGCGAGCCTTGGGGACCCCTTACTCAGATTACTGAAAGAGTTTGCTCGAGGCAAAAATTAGGACCCAGACCCCCAAGTGATTAGAAATAGCACAGCTCCAAAAAAGAAAAAGTCCCTTTTCATCCAGATGCTACAACCTGGACTTGAAGCGACAGCTCCTCTGCTGAGGGGAAGGGCAGGGTTCTTGTGCTGTCAGAGGGGAGGCATTTACAGCAGCACACGTCGTTTAATACCATTTAACTGACATAATTAATCATCACTGCTCAGCACTTTCACCATATGTATGAGTTTCCTTAGAGAAATCCCAAGCAGCATCGATGAGCTGCCTTAAAAATATCTTTAGAAGAAACCCAGCACTTCGTGGATTTACCAAACTGTCAGAAATGAGCGCCTGATGCCCCATTTTCCAAAAGACGTGCCCGCCTCGATGGCTCCAAGTTGGAAACCAGCAGCTGATGAAACATGCAGCACGGATGTGACAAACAGGAGAAGAGAAGCTATCTGTCAGAGCAGCTCCTAAAGCCTCGCAATAAAACAAAGTGCCAAATGGAATTATAAACCGCTGCTGGTGCTTTCGGAGCCGGCTGGGAAGCCGGAGCATAAATAACGGCTCTGAAGCAGACTCTGAGCTCGGTCCACGCAGATCATTGCTGATGGGAGTGATGCGGTGGGAGCCGGAGGAGAGGCCCCAGTCAAAAGGCAGTGCTGCTGCCTGCATCCCGGCTTCTCCACGCCATGGGGGATGTCAGTGCTGGAGACGGCAGCAGTTTGCTTTTCATGGTGAGGATGAGACTGGAGTCCTCCAGCCTTTGCCCACCACAGATGTGATCTGTGATAGCCAGGGAAGGTCTCTGTGAGAGCCCAGCTCCGGCACATCCCCGTGTCACCCAGTTCCTGCCAGCGTGCCATGCAGGACAGGCTTTGGGGCAACACGAGTTTGACAGCCAGCTTAACCATCTGGTGCCATCGGAGGCTTTCCTCCTGTGTGATGTGACACCTGCCATCCCGGGACATGCCCAGGAACGGGCACCTGCCTGAGCTATCTCTGCTCCTGCAGAGGAGAAGAGCTGCTCCCATCCGTATGGATCGTCACAGCAAAACTCTGTCTGCTGCTGGAAGGCAGAGGAGGCAGCATTTCAGCTTCTCAGAAGAGCCCAGGTACTACTGGAGCATCACAATATTATTTTTCCCTCCTCTTCTTTTCCCTCTGTCTGACTGAAATAGTTCACTGTGCTATTAAGGCTAACGCCCCACTCTATAAGGACCATATGCTCCCAGCTACGTGTCAGGAGCCCAGGCCTAATTCAGATCTTGAGCCTGTCTTTGGGCCATCTGTTCGCAGGATCGCACAAGACAATGTGTCATTATGGCTGGGAATTTGCATAACGGCTCCGGAGGAATTTTGCCCAGCTCTATTCATCCCAGCCACAATGGATTCTCTCACGCTGCGGGAAGGGGGCAGGCACCGCGTGAGGAGCTGAGGAGCATCGCAGGGATGTTTCCCACGAAAGGTCCATCCCAGGAGCAGACAGAGCATCCGTGGGACCCCTCCGAGCCCCTCATGCACCAGCGATGCCACCCCCCCTCTGCCTTCCTCCCCTCCCCGTCACGCTTCCAGCTGCAATCTGATGTGCAGCAGCAAACCCACGCTGAAGGGCAGAGCTTCCAGCCTGCCGGCACTCCATCTTCTCCACGAGGTTAATGCATTAATTCTCCCAGCTATGACAACAAAGGCTTAAATAACCGTGTAAATAATAGATCATGCTGCAGAAGGCCTGGAGGAGTGACACCCTGTGTGCTGCAGGCCTGGGCCATCCCTCTCTTTATCAGTTGGAGAGGAAGGGATGCCAGAAAGGGACAACAGACACATGGTCTCCTTCCCGAGGGTCACCCAGCCCCGGTCCAGCCTTCCTCCAACCGCACATTTCCAATTCTTTGTACCAAACCCCAGCACAGCTGGTAGGTCCCGTATAGGTGGGCTGTGCTGGGTCACCCCCCCATTAATCACTCCCTTCAGAGGCTGCAGAGCTTCACCTGGCCTGAAACCAAGTGGGGTTTGGGCAAAATCAGTGCAGTTGTGTATCGGGACCTTCCCGGAGCAGGAGGCAGGGGATGGGAGCACAGGCTTCTGCCCCAGCCCCGCTCCATCTCCCCTTGGCAAGCGGGAGAGCCAGCCTGGAAAGCCTCACCCGCCGGCTTTATCAGCGCCAGAAGCACAATAGTCCTTTAATGATAATTACAGGCTTTCCGGCAGCTTTGTTGTTCCGTGGGGCTGGGGCTTTTTTGGTAGCAATAGGTGCTGTTTAAGTACTTGAAAGAATGGCACTTAGCAGATGTCTTGGGGTAAATGGTAGGTTAAGCAATACCAAGAGCACTAGCGAAATGAGCGCTAATTTACGCTCACATGATTCAATTTGCATGGTTAATTCTATTTAAAGCAAACATCCAGCGCCCGCTGGAGCTCCGAGAGAGCCATCGCTCTCATTTCGCCTTCTCTGCAACCCTTCGGAGAACAAAATGGTCGGGATAACAGAGCTAACAAACATCTATGTGCCGCGGGAGCAAACTTCCATAAACGCTTTTTCCCTGAGAAGTGTCAGCCGTACCTGACACGGCCATCACGCACGGAAGCTGCCCGCTGCCAACCCGGCACCACCGCCACGCTGCTGGGATTAAATGAGTGTCCTTCAGCTACAGCCATCGCTTCAGCAGTCTGTGTGTGTCCCCAGGTTCCTGACAGGAGCCAGGGATGCTCCTGGTGGGAATCTCCTACCCACCGGGGATGCTCATATCTGCCAGGGCAGCTCCCACACGACAGGGAGGCTCCCATCTGCCAAGGATGCTCTCACCAGACTGGGATGCTTCCAAATGACAGGGATGCTCCCACCAGACTGGGATGCTTCCAAATGACAGAGATGCTCCCACCCTACATAGTCACCCTGGGATGGGCTCAGCCTCCCAGCAACGCACCAGCAGCACCCAACAAGTGCTGGACTTGGGTGAGCACTGAGATGCAAGAAGTCTCCAACCAAGCAATCCATAAACCCTCACTTTGGCATCTGAAAGCCCACTGGAGGTGGTGGGATGCCCAGACTGGAGGCACAGGCACCCACCCAGGCTGTGCCCTGTTCAAAAGCCATTTATAAGCAAGACTGGTTCCAGTGCATCCTCCAGAGTGGCCAAAACATGGCCAGGGCAGCGGGTGGGCACTTGCCAGGAGGGGCACCGAGCAGAGCGGCAGACCTGGTACCTGGGAACCTCCACAGTGCCAGGGATGGATCCAGGAGATGCCCGTAAGAGGAAGAATCCTAGAGCAGGTTTCCTCTCTTTTCAGCTATAATTTAACAATGTGAGTCATGCTATCCATGGAACTGAAGTATCTTTAATTTGTTCCCAATTAAGGTTCTTGAAAACTTACCATAGCGCCATGGCTCTTTGCCACCTGGATGTTATTTTCCCTGTTCTGCACCACTTGGGATTTTCCCTGGGGCTTTCCCCCTCCAGTTTGACACTGGGAGGATGGAAGGCGGTGACTTTGTTTGCTTTTTAGCAATCAATATTACTCGTTAGCTGAATAACAACAATTCCTCATTACAATTCTTCAACTTCTGCGGGGAACAGAAGGCCTGTAAACGCCCTGGATGAGCAAAAAAGCATAAATTACCTTGGAGATAATAAGCCAAATATAAACAGTATTTATGGCTCGTTAAAGCAGTGATGCTGTGCGTGCAGGGGAACACGCGGCGAGATGTCGGAAGAGGAAGGCGCTTGCACATTATTTCTTTTCGACCTGAGAAATGTGAAAGCAAAGCATCAGGAGGGGCTTCCAAGCAAAGTCCTACAGAATATTCCCATCAGCATCCGTTGCTGTTTTCCCTTCCTTTCTCAGGGCAGAGAAAAAGCCCCGTGTCACACCGGTGGACCGAGCCCAGGCGTGATGCGGGAATTACAGGCGGCGAGCACTCAGAGGCAGCGATCAGAGGAAATATTTCACAAACAACCAATGGGGCTGAAATCTTTCCAACAGAGAACAAATTTGTAAGACTCCAAGCTGGCGTCTGGACCATTTGTGAGCAGTAAAAGGAACCAAATGCAACAAATGAGTTGCTCGCTGCAAAGCAGCTCGCGCAGCTCGAGTAACTACCCAGGAACACCGAGCATCCTGCAAATTGCTAGGTAACTACGCTGAGCAGAGCCAAAAATAACCCCTCCTGTGACTTGCTCTGACAGCAGTTGGAAGAGTGAAATAGCAGTGTTTCGGCACGGCACGGCGCGATACTGGCTCTGCGGAGCCGTGCCAAAGGGCCTCCATCCACGGCACAGGAGTGATGCCCCTCAGATGGGCACTGCCACGGGGCTGGGGCAACCAGCCCTCCCCAGGGTGGGAAAAATGACAATGGCATGTTTGACAATGGCAAAAAGAACCAAAAAAGGAGCTTTCCAGGTCCTCCCGGGGAGCACAGCCAAGTGATGCTGGAGGGACCGCAGCCCCAACCCGCAGCTTCCACCAGCATCTCCTGGGAAACCCTTCAGAAACACCACAGGCACCGGGGACATAAATAACACCCAGCCACCTCTCAGGTGTTTCTTGAAAAATGCCTTATTATTGCCATGGAAGTTTAGGAAATATCCTGATTAAATCAAAAAGGCACCATAAATTGCCAAAGTTAGAATTCTCCGGGATGGGAAAAAAAAAGCAGCAGCCCTTTTGTACCCTGTCAGCAGAATGGAAATGAAGGGGCTGAATGAATTAGAGCACGATAAACTTTTAAAAAGCCAAGTTACAATTTCAAACAGTAGTGAGAGCTGTGGCATGATTTCAGATTTATAAAAAAAAATAATAAAATAGCACCACTCTAATGCCATTCAATC
Organism: Bartramia longicauda; assembly: GCA_028566575.1. Taxonomy (NCBI): domain Eukaryota; kingdom Metazoa; phylum Chordata; class Aves; order Charadriiformes; family Scolopacidae; genus Bartramia; species Bartramia longicauda. Next base: position 831,013 of record JAOXNH010000008.1, read on the forward strand.
ACGGCCAGCACGGCCACCCATAAATATCTTATACCACCTTCTGGGACAAGACATCTTTGTCCGGCAGCGCTGAGAGGGCTGAGTGCCAGATGCCATGGGGATGACCATCCCTGGCATGGGAGGGCAGGATGGCGTTGCCCACTCAGGCACCTATGGAGGGGCTGGTCCTGCAGCCCCCGGGCTTTGCTTCTTGGCAGGGTTTTCTTGCAGAGCTGTGTGTTGACAGACGTCAGACACGTATGTGGGGAAAAAGCACCAGGATGGACTTGAGGAAGAGCAACCGCTGGTCTGGCCCTGCTGGGAGCAGGAAGGGATCCTCCACAAAGGCAGGGAGGGGATGCTCAGCTGGGGACATCCCTCCCGTGAGTCCCTGCCTGGTCCCAAGGAGGGGCTGAGACCCCAGCGCATCCTGGAAGTTTATCCGTAATTGCTTTCTGCGGCTGCCGAGCGCTTTATCAGCAGCAGGAGATTTCCCCGGTGCCTTGCTGCTCTGCCTGTAATGAGATTAGCCACAGCCCCCCCTGACAAGTTCCGAATAATAATTGGCTTTGTTTTGTTTTCAGCAAGCCACAATGACTCCGCTGATCCCAGCGATTAATTCTGCTCCTGCCTGATAAAAGGGTTGAGGGCTGTATCGTCTGGGTCCCAGATCCTTCTCCTTCTGCAGAGGTGGGAATGCCATGTGCCAGTGGGAATGCTTCCCAGCGCTCATCCCCCTGTGCCTTCCCTCCAGCACTGAGGACCCGCAGGGACTAATCCGGCCTTCCATAGGAAGCTATTCTGGGAATGTTCTGGGGAATGTCCATGCAAACGCCTGGTCCTCACACAGAGACCTGGAAGGGTTGGGGTCTGAGGATGCTCAGGAGATCCTGCATCCCACCCAGACATGGGAGAGAGGTTTAATGCACCCCATGACCAAGCTCCTGCGCTGCCCCTGGAGAAAGGCGCCGCGTCCTCTGTGGCTGGGAAACGCCTCCATCGCCGCAGCCACAAGTGCAGCAGGATGGAGATTAGTCACAGAAAAGCCCTGCCTCTGATCTGGCGGCTGCACGGAGTTGGCACAGGCTCTGAAATACAGCAGTGTGGGTGTGTGTGTCTCCTCTGCACCCTTACACACGATCCGGCTGCGTGGAGGGGGCACAGGCTCCTACCAACGGGGGCATTTCCAGTCCCACCACAAGCACGAGGCATCCACGCCACCCCTTCTCCAAACACCTTGAGGTGCTGCAAGGAGGGGGTTTACTCAGCAGAAGGGACACAGAAGGTTTTTCCCCTCCCTCTGGAGAGTCGCCTGCAGCCCCTCCAGCTCAGCCCACGGGCAAAGGGAGCCGGCAGCACCGCAGGGGGGGCTCGCTCCCAGCCAGGGGTGATGGCAACAGCACCAAATCACAGAATGGTTTGGGTTGGAAGGGACCTTAGAGATCGAGTTCCAACCCCCTGCCCTGGGCAGGTTGCTCCAAGCCCCATCCAGCCTGGCCTTAAACACTTCCAAGGATGGGGCAGCCACAACTTCCCTGGGCAACCTGTTCCAGTGCCTCACCACCCTCACAGGAAAGAATTTCCTCCCAATGTCTAATCTAAATCTCCCCTCTTCCAGTTTAAAACTATTACCCCTTGGCCTGTCGCTACAGACAGATGGGGGGGAGAGGGGAGCCCAGGCACAGCACAGTGGCAGGAGTTGGGTTTACACCTCAATCTGAGCTCTGATGAGCTGAAGAAAAGACTCTGCTGTGTTAATGGGCGATGATATTTTGTGCAATTGCTGGGAAAATAGGGCCAGGATTGGCTTCAAGAGGTCGCCTGCCCTTCTCCCTGTGGCCACCTCTACCACGATCAATGAGTGAACGAATGCCTGGCCGTTTTGTAAAGAATCTCTGCTGATGGAGATTTCTTGGTTTCTATAGTGAATTTATCCCAGCGCTTTACTGCTGTACGGATGTCTCATCTTGCTGCAATTTTACCTTATTGCTTCTAACCCTAGCCCCTGTTGAGAAGAAAAGAAACAACTTTCCATTATGAGAGGAATTTGAAGGTATCTTGGCTGCAACCCTATTTTGTTCCTCTCTCACCTCGCAGGTCCTGTGTTCCAGACCCTGCTTTTCCCTATAAACCCTTGGTAATCAGCTGGACCAGAGGGTCCGGTTCCTCTGTTAAGATTCTGCTATTTTCTTGCTCTCCTACCTTCTGGGAGCTGTGGATGAAGGTCTGGCTTTGAGGAGCCCACCCTTTGCTCAAGCAACCAATCTTGCAGTTATTTTAATCTCCCTCTGCCGCTCTAGTTTTGGACTTTGGCCCTGATGAGGACTTCCTTGGGCTGGTGCAAAGCACTTGCTGAAATGAAAAATATCTGGGAAACTTCCTTTTTTTTTAAGATTATGATCCTTTCTCCAAGTTGTTGAGATGCAACCATATTTGTTAAAAACCAACGGTGCAAATGCACATCCGTTTCCCCCTCCTGGCCTCCCAAACTCCATCTGCTCTCTGCATGGTTCATTAGCTTGTAATCTCAATAATTGCCGGGGAAACCTTTCTAATCTTGTCAATTGGCAATGCAACTGCTTTTTAATTTAGTTTTAAAATAGGTTTTTAAGTCAGGCTATGCCTATGCTATTGATTTGAATTCTTGATTCAGTAAGCTGCTGCTGAACGGTCTCTTTGCTCCGCTTCTTTAATACCTTTCTCCAAGAGTCAAAGAATAATGTTTACAGGGATGGAGGAGGTGTCACCGGGTAGCTGTTTATAAATGTAGTGTATTAAACTAGGTTCCTCTAAAAGCCATTCTGTGTAACTTGCACTAAGTGAAACTAAGGCACTTGAATTACTTTGGAAAATGATCTATTTAAGATGGATCCACGCTGTAAAGTGCGGACATCCGCATGGCTCGGGTGGCCAATGTGTCCTTGCATCAAGGAACCCTCATGAAATGTGTCTGGTCTGAGCTAAGCCCAGCAACGTAGAGGAAAAGGCACAGGCTGAGCTTTGTGTGTTGGACACATGAAATCCAACAGATGTGCCTGAAGCGTGGTCCTCCCCAGCAGCTTTCCTTGTAGATAAATTAAAAAACAACCCTAAAAGCTGATGCTCAGTGCTTTGGGATCTGGCTGCACAGCTGCAAAAGAGGTGAGCTGCCTTACTGCAGGTCGAGTGGCAGAGCATCACCAGCCTGCAGCCAGAGAGCTTCTGGTTCTCGTCAAACTCAATATAAACAAAAGGATTTTTAGAGATGTGCAAAGAATTTAAGAGACCAGAAATAGATTGGAACATCATTGGCATAGTAATTGCTACTTTATTGTTCCTCTTTATCTATTTAAAAAAAACCAAAAACATACACACATTGACTTTTTAACATGGTGTTTTGGGAGAAACACTATAGAAAAAACCCCTTACAATCTTACTGCTGCTTCCCCTGTTCAATTTTAGTGGTCGGTTTTCTTCATTCACATGCTTTATTCTTGTAATCAGATGCTTTCCTGAACTAAGGTCCCTTGAAGAGGTCAAGCTTTCAGAAAGTCAAGAGCCTTGTTCTGTCCGAGAGAAATTGTGTGGGTTTTTTTTGTTTGTTTGTTTTATGACACAACGATGTGTTTTAGAAAATCTTTATAACATTGTGCACCTTCCCTGCTCTGGTGACTTCTCACTCTGATTAATGCCAGGGAAGAAGATTGCTCTTGAGTGAGAGCTGCCAGGAGCTCCTCTGCCCGACAGATGCCTTTCTGCTAATGCTGGGAGTCATTCATAGATTGGTCCAGGCTGGAAGGGACCTCCAAAGGTCATCCTGTCCCACTTCCCCGCAGTCAGCAGGGACACCCCCAACCAGACCAGGTTGCCCAGGGCCTCCTCGAGCTTCACCTTGAATATC
>JAOXNH010000008.1:849501-860522 GCA_028566575.1 Bartramia longicauda
GAGGAGAGGAGAGGAGAGGAGAGGAGAGGAGAGGAGAGGAGAGGAGAGGAGAGGAGAGGAGAGGAGAGGAGAGGAAGGGAGATGCTCCTCACATGTTGGAGCAGGGGGCAAGAACAAAACCTCTTGGCCTGGGACTGTCATCCCCTGGGTCAAGGTGTCCCCTGGCTGTGACAGTGCCATCAGCCTGTGGCCACCCACCAGAGGTCACTGCCCTGCGATTAAACCATCTCTACATCCCGAGGTCTCTCCCGCGCTCCATCATCCTCTCGCTCTCTGAAATGCTAATGGCATTAATACATTTATCATTAACAAATCTATCAAGTTTGAGAACTGGATGAAACTGCTGAGCTGGAACACCTCATTTATAGGGGTTTTTTCCCCGAGGATGCTGTCAGATTATATATTTCCTGCACAAAAAGGGATATGTGTAATCTGCCTTTGAGGTGCCGGTCTGGGCTCCGTCAGGAATGCAAGATGGTCCTGGGAAGCAGTGGGGGGGTTCAGGGCGCCCCAAGGCTGGCGAAAAGCAGGGCCACTGGTTGGCAAAGCTCCGTGCTCCAGCAGGGAAGAGGCAGCTTCAAGCTGTGCTGGATTAGTGACACGCTGGGGTTTAATTAGCGGGCAGGTAGGAGTAGGAGCAGTTCCACATGGACATGCCTGATGTGCTGATGGCACGGGGGGCTCCGGGCTTTCGCACTTGTTGGGGATTTGTGGAGTTTTCCTGGGGACCTTGGGGGGCAGCAGCAATGTTCCTGGGGTCACTGGGGTGGCCAGAGGTGGCCACAGGGCCGGGGCTGTTCTAGCCACCCGGGCTCCCATGATTAGATCCCATCCTGCCCGTGCTCTGCCGAGGGACCAGCTCCAGCGGGATGCTCTGGAGAGAAGCAGCAGCTCCTCTGCATCCGTGCATCCTCCCAGCGGGATGCAGCCGGGTCGCAGGGCTGCGGGGGGGTTACAGCAGGCTGGGAGGATCATCACCATGATTATCATTGTTCAGAAATATTAACACAATGAGGAATAAACACATCTATTTATAGAAATTCTAGGGAAATCTCGCTCGAGCCATAAACCCACTTAATTGCAAATCTGCACAGATGTTTCCTTTGAATTTGAAAAGTGATTAATAAATAAATTAGAGTAATGCTTGTTTTGGCTGAAATATAATAATAAATAACGTTTATAGCGCTCAGTTACCAAAAACATCTTCAGTGCTATGTGACGAATCCGACACACACTTAAATGGCTGAAACATACAAGAGGGAAACAATCAAAGCCGGGCTCCGGCCATAAATAAACTCAACAGTTTAGTTCTGGTACCAATCCATTGATCCCTGTGGCACGGCACACATGGCATGGCACGGCACGGCACGGCACGGCACGGTGCCTGCATCCCAGCACCACGGGAACCTTCCCAGCACAATCCCCCCCCACCTGATCCCCCTCTCTCCAAACCTCTGGCGAAGCCACCCTGTTTACTGTGTTGCTCGTGTTGACTTTTTTTAATTCATGCATAATTCAAACTATATATATATATAATTCCAGGGTAAACACAGACATAACTTTTCTGTTGACTATTCCTTGACCCAGTTACCGTACAAATATGCCTTGGAATTTAGCAGCGCTGGAAAGATGAGACCTTCAGAAATTTCAAGGGCTCGCATTGGCCACAGTAAGCCCTTGGTGCCCGTGGGAAGGTCACCACTGTGGCGTGGTGAGGTGGCCAGGGGGCCACAAAGCCACCAGAACTACAGAAGAAACAGCTCATGGGAACTTCACTGGAGGACACGTGGTTGGAAGCCCCAGTGGCTCCGTGGTGGTGCCAGGCTGGGCAACGACAGGGCTTTCTGCCGGTGGCCACCCACGTGGAGGGTCCAGCCTCCGGCCCCGGCAGCGCCGAGGGGACGGCTGCTCCGGCAGCTTGTGAAATTATCCACAAATCCGCTTGGGTTTCCACTGAAATAGGAGCTTTTATTTTAATTTATATTGTAATGAAAGCTTGTAACAGTACTGTATCGTAAACACAAACAGTGCAATCTTATAAAAATTTCATCTTTATCTATTTTGGGGAGAAATAGCCCTGTCTGCCTAATTGAAGCATCTGTCATTCTGACATTAAATAGTGCATCCATGGCTCTTTTATTATATTTCCTTGCATTTCTCATACACTGTTAAATTGAAATAACACTGTTGGCTCGGAGATAAAGGGAGATAATAGGTATTTTATAATGAGCAGAAAGGAGGATTCATCTTCAGTCAGAGCTGAGAATTGCTTTATCTGGGGTTTTTTTTTGGTGTTGTTATTTTGTTACCCTAAAGGGGGGGATTCTGCTGCTGCTCAGCTTTCCCAGCCCTCGAAGATCAAGTGAGGAGCATTTATCTGCACGTGAAGAGGCGCCGGTGCCAGGGAGCCGCTCGGCAGCATCCCAGGTGACAGGGTTTCTAACACACCGCTCCCCCAAATGACTCCAGTCATCCTCAGGAGCGGTGCACGGCGAGGCTGCCTCCGAGAAATGCTTAGCAGGACACCTGGGAGATTGTTTCTCATCATTTTAAGGAGTCGTCTTTTCCCCTCATTGCCATTTGCAACCAATTCTTCAGCTTCTGCAGACTGGCAGTGCCCGTCGTGAAGAGTGTCCCATGTTATGGTCATGGATACCCACGGGATGGCACAGCATGGCACGGGATGGCACGGGGACCCCAGCCGGTTTGCTGCTCTCTAAGCATTAGGGGAACCTTGTTTTGGCCAGCCAGGGTTTAAAAGAGGGATTTTGCTCACAAAATTAATTTCAGCTAGTGCCACTGAGGTCGAGAAGGAGCTGGGGCAAAACAACTGGGAAGGGGGCAAATCAAATCAGCCTCAGCTTTGCGGGGAATGAGTAAGAAAAGGTGGATCTGAAGGGGTTTGGGATCCAACTGTGCAGGGGATGACGGGACAGGCTCCCTCTCCCCTGCTGTTGGGATGCAGGAACCCAGCGTGGCTGGACCATGTGCCACCCGCTCTCTGGGCCAGCACTTGTCACCTCTCAGCAGCGAGTCACGGCTGTCAGGGGCTGTGACCAAGGAGAGAGACCCCCCCATCCCCCTGCCCCAGCCACCACTTTGCCACGAGGCAAGGCAGCCACAGCAAATTGAACCATGCAGCGACTTCCCTGTGTGGATTCCTGTAATTAAATTCCATGCAAAATGAAGCAATTAGGAGAAAAAAAGGTGCCTTGTGACTGTAGATAGTGATGGGCACAGGGGGTCCCCAGGTGGCTGCAGAGAGGATGCCCGATACTCAATGGTGGAGTTGTCCCTGTCACTGTGGGGGGCCTGGCCCAGCTGCCCCTAGGGTGGGTTTGTTTTGGGTGGCCCCCCCAACCCTCTGCCGCACGTCCTGGGCTGGCCACCGGACCCCCATGGCTCCAGCCGGGCTCTGCCGGATCCCCCCGGCTCAGGCTGGGGTCAATCCCATCCCAAAGGCTCAGGCTGGGGTCTGCCATGGGAGAGGGAAAACGTGGGGAAGGAAAAAGACACTTGTGGAGGTGAAGGAAGAGCTGCTGCTTGGAGGTAAAAGCACAAAAAAATCTAATTGAGATTTCCCTGAAACCCACTGGAAATAATTAAAATTGACTTCTAATACTTTACAAACTAATTAAGAGTATTGGACTGGATAACTACATTGAAGTATAAGTGGCATTTAATTGGGATAAACTGGATCATAATTGGAAATAAGCACAGCCCAGAACAATAAACAGGGGTGGCAGCAGAGGTTATGGGCTGGCTTGGTGGCTGCCCTGTGCCGATGCCGGGGCTGGCATGTCCTCACCAGGGCTGGCACACCCCTGCCGGGGCTGGCATGTCCCCACCAGGGCTGGCACATCCCTGCCGGGGCTGGCACATCCCCACAGGAGCCGGTACATCCCTCCTGGCACAGCACCGGGAGGCAGCGGCCCCATGCCAGGGCTGCCGGGGGGTACCGGGAACCGGGGTGATCATATTCCTTAAGAAAGACCCCAGAGATGGTGAACCCTCTGGAGGTGCCTGCACGGAGACCGAGCTCCGCTCCTAGAGCCCGATGGGCTTTATCCCCCCCCGACTCATGCCTGCGGGTTATTTATCTACGCTTTAATAACGTACCCTTTCTGTAGTATCAAGCAGCCACGTTGCTGCCTCTCCCGCTTCTCGCTCTCTTCAATGAGATAGGAACAAATTAACTGGATACGGAGCTGCCGGGCCTTTGTTCTCCCTCATCTGCTCCACTCATTACTTTGAGGAGCCCTATTTTCCTTTTCTTTACTGCTTTCTTTTCCCGAACAATGGGCTCCGAATGTGTTCAAGCAATTCTTTTATCATTCACTTCTGCAGAGATCTTTAAGTTCTCCACCTGAGCAGTTGGTATTTCTATTTATGAAAACTTTCTTGCTGACTGCTGAAATTTAAATTTTATTCTTGCAGTGACCGGTTAGCTCAATTATCTCCTGCTTCATTCCCCCACTTTGGATATAACAGCTACAATTTATAAATGCCATCCTTTCCTCTTCCTTCCCCGTCTCCTACACACTTGCATGAACCCAGGAGCTTCCTGATCTCCCTCTGAGGGTGACTGGGGGTGGCCAGACTTCTCTTGCGTTATTTGCCCTGCTAAAAGAAAACAGAAAACAAATTCAGAAAACCCTCAGTGCATTCCCTCCTGTTTCACCTCTTCACCAGCCACAGACTTCTTGAAGCCCTTTCCCAGATGCAGAAAAGCCCCCTCCAGCCCCAGGAGTCACCTCCTCAGAGTCCCCCCAGGCTCCCCCGGTCATTTAGAGGATGCTACACGACGCTTCTTCTTACATCACTGTCCTTTCTGCCCAGCCTGGCACCAAATGTTATAAAGCTTAACAGCTTTTTCTTCTCTCATTGGCTTCGGCAGCTCCTTTGAAGAGGGCTCTGCTTGTCGCGGGGTTCTGGCCCCTCTGCTGTGGGAGGAAGAGGGTCCTGGGTGCCCTGGGTGGTGGTGGCAGAGGTGGTGGCAGAGGTGGTGGCAGCGGCAGCGGCTCCTCCCGCAGCCGAGAGCGGCAGATGGGCCGAGTTCATCAAAGCGTTGGCATCTCATGGTCCAAGGAGCCCTGAGAGGAGCTCGAGCGCCGCTCGCGCAGTCTCTTACACCAGCCCGGCTCCTCAGATGAGAATAATTTTCTGGTTAACTACAGACCATCTGTTACCCTCTGCTTTCCTAACGCAGCCCATGTTCTTTATGGTTTATTAATATTTATTTAGCCTGTTTAAAACCTAAGCATGTTGCAGGAGACTTGTGATACTTCTGCAAAGATTTTCTCTCCCAGCTCAGCCACTGCTGCACCCAGGCACCCTCCGAGAGCCAAACGGGGTATTCCCAGGGGATTTTCCCTCCGCGCTGGCAGCTGGCAGATACCCTGTGTGGTGAAACCCAAGGGATGCTCAGGAACTTCCCTTGCACCGAGGCTTCTTTTCCCACATGTCCCCAGCATCTTCCCAGGCATCACAAGCCATCACCAGTGACAATAGGGATGATGGGCAGCGAGGAATTCCCTCCAGGCATCCAGATATCCCGCTGTGAGCGATGCTTTGGGGGTCCTCTGTGGACAAGGGCTGGAGGGAGGTGTTTGGGCTCTGTCCCTGGCTCACCAAAGGCTTCAGCATCACCTCCAGCTGATCCTCCCACCTCCACAACAGGGAAGGGCTCTCTCTTCCGTTGCCTCCCATGAATTCCTCGTGCTCCCACGGCAGGGATGTAGCTACCCACCGCCTGCGCGGATACAAACCAGGATGGCATCGCCTCTGTGCCGGCAGAGAGGGAAAAGGGGGACCCGAATTGCCAGATCATCCCAAGGAGGATCCAGGAGACTTCTCCACACAGGCAGGATAAATCACCCCGGTGCAGCTCCATTCTCAGCCAAGGTCTGCTTCCCACCACCTATTCCCTTACATTTCCAGGCGTCTATTCCCAGTAAAAGCCCCGGGGGCTGTTGTGCCGGGGCAGGAGGGAGCAGCACCCGGCAGGGCTGAGCCGCAGGACGGGGCTCCTCAGGAAAGAGCATTGGATGGCACTGAAAAACTCCGGGATGGGAAAGGAGATGAAAGAAAGGAGATTTACCGGGAGCTTTGATAAGCATTAACATGCGGCAAAGTCCTCCTGCTCCTGATAAACGGCAGAGACGCGGGGCTGTAACACGCCGGGCGGCCTCTCAGGAGGCCAAAGAAAATAAAGTTTAGCATCAATTTTTAACTCTTGCTCTGCATTATTTAATAAGTGGTTTGAAACCTGCCTCGCATCACAAGAGTTGTTTAAATCGTTCCTGCAGTGGAAGAAGAAAAAAAATATATGGTTGGGGTTTTTTTTTTTGCAGTTAGAGAAACATCCCCCTCAGCTGTGCACGCTGCAGAGACCGCTGCGTTGCTCTGCTTTGGTTTCTTCAAGGAGCTCTCACCGAAGCTTTTCAACACCTTTACTGGGATTGAGCGAGGATGGAACAAGTGGAAAGGAATCTGCACGGGGGGCCCTGGCATCCCAGTGCCCATGGCTCATTTACACACCCTGGATGACTTCGGGACAGCAAAAAGAGTGCATCCCCTGGCTTTTTTGGAGACCAGTTAATGTGAGCAGCCCCACTCTGGGCAAACACAGGCCTTTCTCTCGGCTTCTCTGTCCTCCTCCCAACCGGGAGAGCCGGACCCAGGGGAGATGGAGAACTGGGGAGAATCAGAATTAGGACTTTTTGGCAAATTGGCACCTTCCCTCTGGGGTCAGCATCACAGTTGTCCCCCCAAAAGGTGTGGGAGCCCATACCTCCCTTTCCCCCGACAGGACATGGGCTCCTGTCCAGCTCCTGCAAGGCAGAGGCTTTGATTTTTCAAAGATTTCCAAGTATTTCCCAGTTGGAGTAAAACACACCTTTTACATTTCAGTGGAGGTGTCAAGCTGTTCGTGCTCTCTCTCACACGCTGCCTTTCTTAAGGGAAGCCTTATTAGACTGCTGGATGGATTTTTCCAGTTAAAATAATGGGTGTTTTACACTGTAGGCATCAATAAAAATGTAAATACAAACAGGGAAGGCAGCGGCAGCAATGGATCTTCTGGCTTTTGCTCCCTGGGCTGAACTGGCAGCTCTCCGAGGAATAATATCCAAGGGTCTGAGTGGGGCTGGCCGGCTTCTCCGCTCAGCATCCGGACCAAAGCTCCCCACGGCTCTTTCTCTGAGCTGTGGGTTCCCCTGGCTATTCCCAGGGAGCTGTGAGGGGGTGATGGTGTCCGGCATGGCAGCATTTTGGGATCAGGTCCCTCCGTGCCCCCCAGCACCGCTCGCCCCCCGCCCGACGCGGTCCTGCCAGCTCCGCTCGCTCGGAAATTAATGGGCTGATTCACAGGAGCGCAACAAGTAGCTCGCTGCTTCCAAATTCCCATAATGATCGTGGCCCTTGAACGGAATAAATCGTTTGCTTTGGTGGAAATATTTGGAAAATGAGGGCTTTGAATCCCTGCGGGACAATATTCAGCCTCATCGATGGCAGCGTTACTGATGGGCGAAGCCAGGGGAGTCTCAGACAGAATTAAATCCCTTCCGACACCGCAGTGGGGACATCCCCGGCCTGATTCCCTGTGCATCCGCGCAGATCCCTGTGGTGCCCAGTGACAGGGGATGCTCCGACGTGAGGGGGACTGGGATGGATGTGCTGACCGGCTCTTGGGCTGGAAAAACAGCAATGCCCTCCCTCAGGCTGAGGATCTCTTCATCCCCAGGAAAGAGTCAGTTAATAGACCCCTGGGAACAGCTTAGAAAAGCATCATTCCCAGTTCAAATGTCACTCCGATAGTGGCACTCACCTGTATTGATGCACCCCTCCCTACCTGGGCGAGTAAACTAACATTGGGCTCTCTCTGGCAGCGGTGGAAGGAGGCACTATATGCTATTCTATACTTCCTCCTCCATTTAGATGGATTAATTGACCTTTAAAAATGAACCCAGAAAATAAATGACCTAATAAAATGAATTATCCTCTTCCACACAGTGCTCGAAATCCACTGTAACTTGAGAGGAGACTAATGAAACATTGGAAGCATTGAAGAAATGACTAATGGGAGAAATAAACCTAATAAAGAATAATTGATTAGTCATTTGGAAGCACTGCAAAGCACAGGGCGAAAGGCTCAGCCCAGCCTCGGGCCCAGGGAGGGGGCTGGCAGGGAAACTCTGTTCCGGCTCACTGACCCTGCGGACATCGGTGTCCATCCCAGCAGCACAGACCTTGGCAGGGAAGGGACTCCTGCCGTCTCAGCAGCTCAGGGCTTGGGTCAGCTCCCACTCAGGGCAAAGCTGAAGCATCTCAGAGCCTTGGTGGGGATGGTCTCTGCCTCTCCTGCCTCAGGAAGGCGCTCCCTCTGCTCCCTGCAGCCCCCCTGCCAAGAGATGTTTCCACCCCAGGAGCAGTAATGGGACTAATGAGGTCTCTGCCTGAATGCCATCTCCCTGCTGGCCAAACTGGCTGAGCTGGGCAGGAGGAGCATCTCTGCTGTCCTGCCAGCACCTGCACGGACACCAGAGATGCTCCTGCAGCCCCCTGCATCCCAAACTGATGCATCCCAAACCGCTGCACCCAAATCATTGCATCCCAAACTACTGCGTCTCAAATTGCTGCATCCTGAACTGCTGCATCCCAAACCACTGCATCCCAAACTGCTGCACCCAACTACTGCATCCCAAATCACTGCATCCCAAACCCCTGCACCACGTGCCCCAGGACTGCTCTGAAAAGCCGAAGCAAAGCCAGCGCAGGGTCCCTCCCCGCCGCCTCCCGCCTGGCTCCCCCCGGCGCTCAAGCACCCCCGTGTCTGGGGAAAGGCACCTTCCAGCCTGAGCCACCACCAAAATCACGCTTTGAACTCCTGTTCTGGCGGAGTAACTCCAGCCCCTGCCACATTAGTGCCCGGCTACTCGTTCAGCAGAGTGTTGGGATTGCAGAGAGAATGAGCGAGACCAAAAACCACCAGAACTTGCTGGTTTTCCCCCATTTCTGCCTCTCCAGAGACTGGGAGGGAGGCGTGGGACCTGCTGCTGGAGCCCACGTGCTGCCGGGGTGTTGCTCACGTCAAATTATCCTCCCTTGGACAAAATTAAGGGTTAAGGAAACGCTTAATGAGACATCCGGAATTGCTGCTGTTTCTTTAATTGTAGTTTACAAGAATTGGGGATATTGGACACGGAAAAGGAAACCTCGCTACGATTGTCTCCTCAGGCTGGAGCAATTTTGTGCTTCGTTTTTGGCAACGACAGAGCCCTTATCTCCCTGAATAAAAAACCTGCCTTAATTTTTACGAGCTCCTGGGTAGGACTGGTGGAGCAGAATGACTGCAGTATATCCTGCCCTCTCCTCCCAGTTTGGTGTGAGGGGATATTGTTCCCTGGGTGAGAAATAAAGGTGGAAGTGTCGGCGCGGAATTTACAGCTGGCAATAAGCAGGGTTTTATCAACAGCCCTCCGACAAATTATTTTTATTGTCAGCCTCTTACTGCCGGGAGCTGCGGCCGTGAAAAAGCAATTCAGGGAAACTGTAATTGTGTCACCCATGGACTGGCCCCGGCGATGCCCCGGAGCGGCCGGAGCTCCCCGTGAGCATCGTCTGGGCAGCTCAGGCTCTGCCGCCACCTGGAACCATGTTTTCCCTGCAAAGAGCATCCCAGAGGAGAGGGAAGGAAGCGCTGGGGGTGCAGAGCCCTGGGTCCAGCCGTGGCAGCATCCCTGGCCGTGCCCAGGGAAGGCTCCGGGCAGAGCTCCCATAGGCATTGGGCTCCACTGGCACCCGCTGCCAAAAGGGATGGAGGCACATTTACATATTTATTAAGCAGTTATTAGAAATTCTGCAAAAAATAAAGCCAGACCAAAGCACTCATTAATAACCCCGCACAGGCTGCTGGGGCTCAGGGCCGTGATGCAATTGTTTAAACAAGCTGGCATGTTTTACAACACAAAGAGGATGTACTCCTGCCACGATTCCATCCCTAACTCTATATTAAAAAGTGTCACACGAAGCTTGCACTCGTTACTCAGACTCCCTTTCTTCCCTTTGTTTATTTGTTCTTCCAGCACGAAACAATTCAACCTCAACAGTTATTTTAAGCAAATTAGGTTTTTCTCAGGGTTTCATTTCCATTTTACACCGCGTCCTTGCAGGAGCTGCTGGAGGCGCAGACACTTTCAGCACATCAACACGTCCTGGCTGGGAAATTCTTTTATTGAGGGCATCGTTACCACGGGCAGCAATAGATGGGGCTCGGGGAAGGTGACCCCAGGGGGCGGGGGGCACGGGACCGGCCAAGCCGGGGGGAGCCGTGAGCCCCTGCTCCAGACACGGCGCTCATCATCCCCACAGCCTGATGTTCTCCTCTCCCTGATCATAATGACTGCAAGATTAGCTAGAGGTGAAGAGAATATTAAAACTTTAATAAAGCCGTTAAGACTGAAGCCACCTCTGGGCTTTGATCTTCCCTGTGCGTTACCTTTGATTATAATTTATGTTTTTATAACAAAATGCAAGATCTGTATGGACTGGGAGGCAAAAATCAGGCTCTTGTGTTGTTATTTATTGGCAGTCCCTGGACCAAGGCGCAGCAGCAGGAGTTAACCCAGCACTGGGGATGGGGGTGAGGATGAGGATGCAGCTGTGTCCATCCAGGGATGCTGCCAACAGAGCGGGATGCTCCCGGGTTGCTCCACCTGCTGCACGTGGCTGCAAGCGGAGAAAAGGCTTTGCACTCTGTTCAAAAGTGTCCACAAATACCTTTAAATCAGTATTGTCATCAATCAGGGCTTCTGCTGGGAAGATCCACGCTCTGTCTGCACAAAATCCCTAAAGGGGCTCCAGGAAAGCTGGGGAGGGACTCTGGATCAGGGAGGGGGAGCCACAGGAGGAGAGGGAAGGGTTTGACACTGAAAGAGGGGAAATTTAGATATTAGGAAGAACTTCTTTGCTGTGAGGGTGGTGAGAGCCTGGCCCAGGTTGCCCAGAGAAGCTGTGGCTGC
>JAOXNH010000008.1:875711-891814 GCA_028566575.1 Bartramia longicauda
GCTGAATTGAGTATGACCCCTCTGCTGCAGCAGGTCAGCAAATAGATTGAGGGATTAATTGCTGCTGTCGACGTACGACTCGGCAGTAGCCAAACATTTACCAGCGTTCCCTAGGGCTGCAGGGGCAGTGCCAGAGCTGGCGTCCCCGGGCTGGCACCGGTGGCCAGTCCTGCTGCACCTGAGCAGTGCTGGGGACACCGTGGGGGTCTTTCTGCTTTGCCTCCAGCTCCACGCTCCACGCAGCAGCTCCAGCTCCTGCCAGAGCCAGCCATCATCCAGCCATGGTTTCCCCACGCTGGTTTTGGCCCTGGATGGTGCTCCCCGCTCCCTGCACGCCCGGGGCATGTCCCCGGCTCTGTCCCCGCATCACCCTGCCAATGACAATGCTTTCCGAGGGGGGATGCTCACAATGCCAGCACCCCGCTTCCCACGCTCTGCTCTGCTGGCAAACCCCGCCGGCAGCCTCAGCTGCCGTGCAAGGAGCAGGAAAAGAGCAGGAAAAGAGCAGAAAAAGGGCTCAGCTGCCCCCTGAGAGCCCAGCTCCGGGCTGGGGAATGGAGGAGGAGGGGGGGCTGGCACAGGCAGGGTCTCACTCATCACCAAGGGACAGGCTCAGCCCCCAAAGGGACCGTCCCCATCACCACGAGCTGCCCTCGAGGAACACAACAGCGAGGCCGAAGACGGGGCTGCAGCCTGGAGATGGGGCTCTGGCTCCGGCGGGGGTTTCACCTCGTTATTTTAATTCTGCATCTTAAGACTCCATCGCTAATAGAGCAAAACATTACTGAACTGGAAACGCTGTTTAATTATTTTCTCAAAAAACAGGCTCTGGGAGGTCGGCGAGTGGAAATACCAGTGAGCGCAGCAGCACCGCTCCTCCGGCGGCAACCGGTTCTCGGGGCAAGTCAGCTGTGGCTCCATGTAGCCACTGGGCTGCCAATTATTCCTGTCCTCTGATGACCATCCTCAAGAAACCATCAGCCCTTCTGCTCCTCAGAGAGCTTCCAGACAGATGTAATGACCTATTTATACTCATGCATACATCACAGAGATTATTAATTAATACGTTTTATTGGTTTTGTTAAAATCGTCTGCGCTAATTTTCGGGGGGGCTTTTGCAATATTGTTGCATCAAGTGCAAATAAGCTGGAACGGAGGGATTGTTTCTGTGCATGTGGATATTAATGCCTCTCCCGGAGAGGCGCTGCGGCGGGGGGAGGGAAAGCATTAAGGGTCCCATTACGCTGTATTCCACAAATGGCATGTTTCCCTCATGGAGGGGATTTAATGGCTTGGTGCAATAACAGTGTAAAAGCTGGCAAGGGTAAGATAATGGACTGTAAAAAATATATGTTTATTGACACTTTTCCCTCATTGTTTGGCTTTCCGCAGGGCTGATTCTCCTCGGCGTGCCGTGCGACGCTGTGCGGGAAGGGGCCTGCAAAGGACAAGACCCTGATCCAGCAGCCGGGGCCAGGGGGACGTGGCCACTCCAGGCTGCACTCGCCAGCCACGATCCAGCTGGGAAGCAGCATGGAACTCCCCCACGTAGCTCAATGAGTCAAGCTCCCCCCGTGCCTGAAAGCCAGAGGGATGGACCTCAGGAGCCAGGGGGACACGGCTCAGCCCCCTGCATCCGGGGTGGTGCCGGAGGGATGAGGGATGCTCATCCGTATCCCACAGGAGGGGCAGGTCCTGATCCCTCTTCCTGCTCCCCCTGTGCCTGGGGAGGCGAGGGGCAGCCCCAGCCCCAACATCTGGCCCCTTCTGCGTTTCCCTGCGAGCGCCAGCTGATGCCAAGGAGAGGCAGCCCCCAGAAATATGTCAAATTAGTGTTCCAGCACAATGCACAGGCTTTAAATATAAACCTGGGGAGGAGAGGCTGCCGCCGCCGCCTGTCTCCAGGTCCTCCGAGTCATTTGATCATCTCCCCAACAAAACACGGAGCCCTCCCAAAGACACAGCGCTGCAGGCTAAGAAATAAAATCCCCACTAAAGATGCCACGATCTGGAATTATATCATCTCTCGTTACACAAGGAGATGGCACGATTTGGCCCCTGAAGCCTGAGATGTGTTTTTCAGACCTATTCAGATGCATTTTTATTGTAGGCCTTTGTGCCCGGGCTGTGTCTCCGGGGAGCCACGGGGCTCTGCTCCGTGCCAGCCGTGCTCCCCACTGCCGTGAGCCAGAGGCAATAATGAGCCAAATTCACCCGCCCGGCTGCTCCCAACGCCTCTAGAAGTCTTGGAAAATCAGGCAGCGTTGCAGGGCTTATTTTCTAACCCAGCCAGGGAGCCTAACACCGCTGAGATCCGATAGCAGACACAGGCTTGTTTGCCTTCAGCTTCTAGACAAGGGGTTATAAGGGAAAGAAATTGGTTTCTTCCCCGAGCAGGAGCTGCAGGGCAAGATAATGCTCCTCCAGCCCTTCGCTGCCTGTTCCAGCCCTGGGATGCGGGATGCAGGAGGGCACGGTGGCAGCCACAGCAGAGCATCGGAGCCGCCCGGGGCTGTGTGGAGTGAAAACAAGCGGAGCCGTCTGCGGAGCCCCCCGGCAGTCGGTGATACAGCACTCGGGATAATTGTTCTGCCTGGAATCTCATGCACTGCTAATTATTACTCTCCTAACTCCGTTATTCACTATTGTGATAGGTAGTTTCACCTCTCCCTATTTCTCTGTCTCACCCAAACCTCTCATTAGCATCCCCCAGGATGAAACCGTTCCCCGGGATGAAACCACTCCCCATCCTGCAGCTGGAAGGAGCCAAGAGGCGGCTGGTGCACGAGAGCATCCCGTCATCATCACCGTCCTGTGGCTCCTGTCACCCACAGGTGCAGAGACCCCCGCAGCGCGGTCACAGAGGGCGGTGTGGGGACCACAGCACAGCTCCCCGACGAGCCACGGGACACGTGTCCCTTCCTGGGGGGAGCAGGGAGGGGACCTCACAGCATTTCCCCCCCCCGGCCACCTCCTGCCACACAGAGCTCTGCTCCAGCCCGCACGAAGCTGCTCGACTGGGGCTGTTTGATCTGCTTCCAAGAAAATAAAATAGAATAAAAAAATAAAAAAAAGGAAAACTTCCACTTAGCCTTTCTTATGATCCATAAAACGCTGCTGGAGGCAGACAGCTGCTGAAATATAAAAGTTACAGTTGGTGAAGGGAACTTATGGCGGAGGTGGGGGATGGCTGTGGTGGGGCTGGGAATGCAGAAACAAAGCCCCGCTGCCACCGTTCCTGTCCCAGCTCCCCGAGCACCCTGTGCCAGCAGGGCCGGCTCTCTGGGGATGCCACAGCCACCCGTGGCTTTCTGGCTCCCTCGCCCTCTTGCTGGGTGCTGGCTACGGGCTGGTGACGTGGTGGGTGCAGCACAGAAGCCCTATTGCCAGGGGAGGGCTGAGAGAGCCCCCCAACTGCTCCGTGTCCCCTGTGCATCTCCCCTGTCTGCAAAGCCAGGGCCAGCGGAGCGGGCAGGAGGGGGTTAACAGAGGTACCAGAGCAGCCTAATTAACCTCAGGGGTAAGGGTATAAAGAGCTGCAGGTGGGAGCAAGGGCTCTAGCCCTCTGCTTGCCCCAGCGTTTGGAGGAGGAGGAGGAGGAGGAAGAAGAAGAAGGGGAAAAAGGAAGAAGAGGAGGGCATGGTGGGCTGTGGAGGTGCTGAAGGAGCTGGAGGTGAGGCTGGGCAGGGGGCAATGGAAGCCCAGGAAAGCTCAAAAAGGGAGTCCCTGTGACCCTCTCCATCCAAATCAGGAAAACCAGCAGCCCCCAAATTCTTGTCCATGATCCATCACCTTGTTTTGCCTCCTGGAAGCTCAAGGAGGGGGAGGCATAAGGTGGGAGGGGGCGCGTGGAAGACTAATTGCAGCTGCACCTCAGGGCTGTGGGTGCTGCGGGCATTTGAGATGAGGGGAGGGAAGCAATTTTCAACCACAAATTGGTAACTGGGCCCATAACGTTGTTGGTGCAGTCCCAGAAAACCTAACGACCTGTTGGGAGGCCTGGGGGTGGCCAGCCCGGTGGGGAACGGCACTGGCCCCCGCAGCAGCCGGGAGTGTACCCCCGCGATGATGCTGGTGATGCTCAGGGAGGGATCCACGCAACTGTTTAACGGCAGCGTTTAAAAAGAGGGGTTGCCATGGTAACTGCTACCCGGGTTGGTTTTTTTGGTACAGGGAAAGGCTTGGGCTGTGTGTGCCCGGCCGTGGCGTGGCCGTCGTGCTCCTCTGCCCACTCTCCTCCGTGGTGGGCTCACGGCCAGGTGGCCACTTGTTGCCCACGGCTCCGAGCACGACATGCTCTTGCAGGGGCTGAGGTTTCCTCTGGCAAACACTCACCTTCCAGGCTCCCTGTGACCAGGAGCTTTGCTCTTCATTAAGCAGGGACATGGCTCTGCATCGTTTGAGACCAGCCTGGGGTGGGGATGGCCAGCCTGGCATGGGGATGACCAGCAGCCACCCTGGGCACAGGGCACATGCCAGCAGGGAGGTGGTGGCTCATTCCCCGCTCCTAATTACCTCACACGCCATCTAAATAGCTTAGCTGCTAACTAAGACTACATCTTTGGTAGTAATAAAAGCAGTCCCTTGGTGGGTGGGGTTTTTGGCATTTCATCTCCATTCCAGAATGAATAATTTATCCAAGCCTTTATTGGAGCCCAGAGTTATACAATAAATGTTCCATGCAAACACGCTCACATATTTTAATGTTAATATCTCTCCAGCGAATTTCCCTGGCAGGCCGAGCCAGTCTGGGATTGCCACATTGCTTATTTACGTAAAATATCATAATCTCACTTTTATTTGCATTTCTGAAGTGCCATTAGGGTGATTTGGAGCATATGAGCCCAGCCAGTTGATTGCAGCTGCAGCTCCTGGCCCAGGGTGGGGAAATGACTTTCCGGAGCCCGAGGCGAGTCGTGGCCAGGAGCAGGATTTGCTGTTGGCAGCCGGGGAGCACGGAGCCCATGGGGGCAGATGCTGTGGGAGATGAGATCTGGGGTGGTTTCAAGGTGTGGGGTGTTTTGTGGGGCTGAGCAGATGGGGATGGGACCGGTGTGTGTCCTGGTGTCTGTCCTCCTGTCCTGCCCCGGGCACCAAAGCCTTCGAGGCAGGGTAAATCCAAGGCTGTTCTGGGGAGGGAAGGGTGGGCTGCGCTCCCTCCCCAAACCCCCCTGCTCTTCAGGGATTTCTTCCTTCCTCTGTCAGGTGAAACTGTACCCATCTAACACACTTTCATTGCTTAAATCCCAGCCGTAGCCTCCAGAGACTAATTACCTTCTTCCCTGCATTTGCATGGTTTACGTTCCAGGCAGCTGAAGGGAGAGGTGATGTTTTGGGAGGGGAACTGCGAGGCAGAAATCTTCTGAGAAGGAAACGGCTTGGAAGAGGGATGTGAGGACACACACGTGGTGAGTGCAGCCATTTTGAGGTGGGTTTTGTCCCCTTTCCCATTAGGACTGGGGACAGGGGAGGTGTCAGAGGGTGAGTGTCCCTCAAAGAATCTCTTGCCGGTGTCTCCAGTGGGAAGGGAGGTGTGTGCTCCTCCGCATCCCCATCAGCTGGCTGTGACAGCACCCGCTCAGTGACGCTCTGCCTGGGTCCAGGTGTCTGGCTCCCACACGGACTCTGCTGCTCCCAGCAGAGGCAGCTCTGAGATGGGCAAAAATTATTTCCAAGTTGTTGCTCTGTGCATCGCTGTCTTCAGCCGAGCGACCTGCTGCCGGGGCCTCCTGATGTGTCCTGCGTGGCCGGAGGCTCTCCTTAAGGCTCCGTGCTGTGCAGCCACAGGCCTCGGTGATGGAGAGGAGGGGATGGGGTGTCTCTCCCCACCTCTGGCTCTGCAGACCAAGGGTGGCCGGTGTGTCCCCTCCCCGTGGCTGGGTGGCCAGTAGCCCTCCTGGGACCCATCAGCTCCTGCTGTTGGCTAGGGTGGCTCTCTGGGAATAGGAACCGAAAATGCCGCAGGTGAGCTCAACAGGAGAGATTCCAATGAAAAGCAGTATCGCTCGTTTGAGAAAACTTATTGAGTTTATTTGGCAAATACTTTGCAGATTTAGGGAGCAAGTGCATATATGCCTGGAAGAATTCTTTCAAAGGAAGCCTATTGTGGCTGCTGTCACTTGTTCTGCTCCTTTTTCTTATTATGTTGGGTTTTTTTTTCTCTTGAAACTGACGTGAGCCGGGGCTGGGGAGGGAGGGCTTCATTTCATCCGAAAGCAAACTCAGCAGCACCCGGCACGTTCCTGAGGATCTCACCAGGCCATTATTGTCTGGCCCTGCTGCTGCCCAGGCAAATTTAGCACATAGCCTGTGGGCCAGGATTTTGGGAGAGCTATAAATTTACATTCCCCCTGTAATTGCACTAACACACGTTGGTGCTGCTGCGGTGGCCAGAAAATGGTTCTCCCCAGCACGGCGGGGACTTGGCAAAGATGCCAACATCAACAGGGTAATGAATGTTGGATAACTCGTGTGTCTCACAGACTGAGCTTAAATATTGGAAGAGCAGCATCCCTGCATCAGAGAGAGGCTTCAAATTATCTGAAATCTGGGGAATTGTTTCTCCTCCACGCGCTGGGATTTGCACAGGGACCTCACTTCAGCGTTAATGGGATTTGTGAGTTTGGAACATCTCTTAATGCACTGCATCCCTCCTAGCTCTTGTCTAAGGAAAATGAGTTTGAATTTTTCATCTTAACTGCAGGCTTGTGATCCGCAATAGACGTTCTTGTACTGAAAAGCATCTGCTTTTAGACCCATTCCTGGGGGTATACGATGACAAAGGCACATCCCTGAGCTCTGTTGCCTGTGGGGGGGGACAGCACGGACCTGGTGGTGGCTTGTGTTTGGGTAGTCACTGCAGATGGCCAGAAAGTCTCAGAAATGCCCCACGGCTCTGGAAAGACCCCCCTCCTTCTGTGGACAGTGAGACATTTTGAGCCATTATTCCCTGCTGAGCTTGGGAGACCGTTTTCAGCCTGTGCCATGGGCAGGTGAAAGAGGTCCCTGCTCTGAGCAGCCCCAGTTGGCATGGAGCAGGTGGCCCATGGGGAGGGATCAGGGTGCTATGGGCTGGGGGGGCAGCAAGCCTGGGGTCACCCCTTCCTGGGCTACCTCTGGCCAGCTGGAGGGCTCGGGGCAATTCCTCGTACACCTCGGGAATGAGCATCCCCAGCCCTAACAGCAAGGTAATGGCTTGGCTGTTGCTGCTCCCCGGCAACTGCAGGAGCACTCCTTAAAGTTGCTGCTGTAGTGGAATAAGAAGTTATCTCCAACCCTGCAGGGATTTGGCAAAGATGCTGGCACAAAAATAGTTTGTAATGAGCTTTAAGACATATTAATGAAGAGAAGTGTAATTATTATTACTGAGTTCAATTACAGCCCCTGGATTACAAATATTCTCCCACAATCCCTCAAGAAAGAAATGCATCTTGTCTCTGCAATTAAATAAACTGTGTATCAAGGGGAAGGAAGAGGATTAAACTACAGAAGAAAGAATTGCTTCAACTTGACTGTGGTGGCCCCTCTCATCCTCCCGACCAGCTTTGAGGAGAAGGATCCCCGCTCAGCGCAACGGTGATAAAAATATTCTTTGGGAAACGGGTGGCTGGCTTCCTTCCAAAGTCCCGGGCATCTGTAATGCAGCAGTTGCCATGTTAGTAGAATCTAATAAACTCCTTTCTGAAATATTTATGGAAGTGCACACCTGTACATTTCTCTTTCCCAAAGATGCAACCTCGGCACTTCTTTAGGGGTTTTTCCTTCCCTGGTTACAGAGCGTAGAGACAAAATTGAGGAATTCGCATGTTTCCCGCACGGAAGCGTGACCGAAAGCACAAAGCGGTAAGAAATGTGTGGCTTCAAATGCAGAGCGTGGCCACGGGTCAAGTGCTGGGGAAGCCGCACGCTGAGCGCAGGGAGCTCGACCTTGACAAGGCAGCAGAAATGTCAGGCAGCAGGAAAAACAACATGCTCCTTGGAGAACAGCGAGATCCGGAGCTGGAGGAGCTATGGGCGAGCCTTGGGGCTTCTTGGCCGGGGCAGTTTCCCTCTGGGAGCTCTGTGGGGAGGAGAAGCTGATGCCTGGCTCTGTGTTTCTTCTGCTTGCAGTAAGAAATCCAGCTCTGAGAGGATCACCCTGCTGTGGACCAGGCTCCCCTCCAGGCTCTGAGCGGCTCTGCTGGCTTTGGTGCCAGTGGAGAGGAGTCCAGTGGCATCCAGGAGATGGTACCAGGGAGTCCACAGAGCCACGATGCCACCTCGGAGGATGGTGCTGCTCCCAGAGCCGTGCTCCACTCCAGCCAGAGCTGGGAGTTCAGCGTAGCTCTACCGTTTGCCGCTTTCAACCCCAAAATCTGTCCTGGAACACTTCTGGCATCCCAATGCCCTGCGTTAGGCACGGGAGCAGAAGTCCTTGGTGGCACAGTGGCCGCTTTTCTGAGGCCACCCAGAAGCACTGAAAAGCCTCGGCAGGGACATGCGCGGGGCTGGGTGAGGTACCAGCTGCCTGGGAAGGGGATTTCTCTCCCCATCCAGTGGGATGACAAAACCCCAGCCGGGCATATTGTAGCTTCTCCTCAAACACTGCTATTGTGCCTCTGCCTGCGCTGCTCCTCGCTGGAAATGACAGGGCTTGTTTAAATTCCCTCAGAACCCGCGATCTGAATACATTTCTCGTGCAGCCTGTCGGCTGTTAAATCTTTCCTGCCTAACCTGGTTTACACACTGTTTCGGGGCTCGCTTTTGATCGCGCTGGCTGTAGGACACTTGTTCATACTGTGAGCCCTGCTCCTTTGTTCCCGCAGGTGTGCTACCCGTGGGGAAACCTTTGTCCAAATAATCTCAGACTCCCCCAAGAGCGAGAGCTGCCGGCTTTGCTTTCTAGCTGAAGTGACGGTGAGGAATATATAGATCTATTCTTCTATTCATTGGTGGCTTTTCTATTGGTGTATCAGCAAATCAAAGAGTCAAAATAACATCCCCAGCTTCTGGCCGCTGGATGGACAGCTGAGGAGCGGATATTTTTAGTTGAAAAGGATAACCAGCAAGGGCTATTTAGTGAGGAAGGCGACCCAAGGCACTAAGAAGAAACTAATGCACAAGCTTTTACTGGAATCAGAGGGGACTGGGATGACACCAGACACCAGCATCTCTGCTGTGCTCTGGGCAGCCCCAGGGCACTGTGAACCCAGCCAGAGATGCTCCTGGTAGGGCATGTGGCCAGTGCCGGAGCCGGGAATGCAGCCTGCATGGCCACAGACCTGCCCTGGGCACGGAGAGAGGCAAGGAGGGGGACAGAAAGTCCTGGGTTGAGCAACACAGGACTAACTTCTAATGCTAGGGAGAAGTGCAGTTTTGGAGGACTCTAGTGTCTGAATTTCTGACAATATTTACTTTACAGCCAGCTCTGGGATTCAAGGTCTCAGTGTTTTCAAGCTCCCGAGGTGCGGGATGAGGAGGAGCGAAACTCAGGCACTTGACCCAAGCTCCCACCAGGGAGTTATTTCATACCATGAACGGCACATTCAATAGACATTAGGAAGTTTGCTGAGGAGTTCTCTCTCTCTCTCCCTTGATGGTGATGGTCCAGAGAATGGTCTTTGCCCTGGTGCCTGAGCCCTTCCCTTTCTCCCGAAGCCACAGCGCTTGTGGTGTCCCACACTGGCTGTCCCTGAGGGGAGCGACTGGCTTCCTGGGATAGGATGGGTTGGGTATAATTCCTGTGTATCTTATATTAGTATTGGGATTAATACTGGTTCTTTAGTATTATTTATTGTCTAGTCTTACCCTATTAAATCTTTTTATATTTCAGCCCTCGCATTCCTTCCTTTCCCCCTTCTCCCTGTCCTGGATGGGGAAGGGTCATCAGGCGAAGAGAATAATTGTCTAAATGACAATTAATTGTTATGGGTTTTCTCAAACCATAACAACACGGCAGCCTGGTTTCCAGCTATGTGATGGCATTTGTGTCACTGGAACACTTCTCAGCTCCAAGCCCTCTCCCTAGGCCTCGTTTCATTCCCACCCTGCTCAAGCATTAAGCGCCATCAGTGGAGGCAGAAAAGAGCCCCAGGAACTCGCTGCCTGTGAAGGAGTGTGAGGAGCTCTCAGCCCGAGCCTTTGTCCACTTTCAGGATTAACTGGTCTCTGTCTTGGGAGCAGCTATTGCCCACGGGGCAGCATCCGCACCGCGGCACCGCGTTTTCCATATGGCTGTGTGAGGGGAGAGGTGGGAGATGACTCCCATGGAAAAACGGCTTCCGAAGAGCCGGTGCACAGGGGAGCCACCAGCGATGTCGTGATGGAGGCACGCTCGCGTGTAGAAAATACTGAAACAGATTGTAACGAAGATCTGGCTTCATTACCAGGGCCTCATAGGGCTGATAACGGAGTCGCTCCGGCTGCACTGAGGTCCCCAGTTGGAGCCCATGCGCCAACGCTGGGCTCCCCGGGACGCGGGAGCAGTTGTCGGAGCATGAATCCTGCCGATGGTACAATATTGCTTGCTGTTGCATGAACAGAACATGTCTCCTCTGATTGTTTTTCCCTGCTCTTCTGAGAGAGATGCTGTCTGAGGAGCCCCACTGGTAGAAGGTCTTCTCCGAGGTACAGTTACAGCTCTTTACACGTAACCTCTGGCATCGGTAATGGAGGGGAAAACAAATAAAATAAGTCTAAGTGCTTTTGGGAAGAAGCTCACTCCTTTTCTGGAAGGAGTTTGTGAGATGTGACAAGAGACCGACCTCGGTGGCCTGTTCCACGGCCCTGCTCCAGGGTGTTTCAACTGTAATTATCCCTTTTTAATTTGGGGAGCTATTGAACTGTGATAACATTCCTGGAGCGGCTTAAACTCCCGCTCCTGTAAGATACCAGGGGAAAAGCTGCCTGTTCAGGAAAATGCTGATGGCTTTTTGCTCCGCTAAGAAGGTGCCAAAGGGGCCAGATGCCTTCTCCATCTCAGACTGGGGACCACCAGTGGGGATGGCACCTCCGCTGGGGCCAGCTCCATCCTGGGAGATCCCACTCCTCTGCCCCGCAACCAGCGACTCTCGGGAGCCAATAATTAAATTGTTGAGGCTTTCCAAACTTTATATATGGAATTATCACAAGATAAGTGACAGAGAATGAGCAAGAGCTAATTACACGGCGGAGAGGGCGGGTGCCACTGCATAGCAATCATTTTGAAGGGAAATATAAATATTTATAGATGGGGGCTGCAAAACTTGCCTCCGCGCTGACAGGAGCTGTGCTATGGACCCACAGAGAGCGCTTTAGGAGGGGGCTCGGCCACTCTTTGCCGTGGCTCTGCTCAAGCTGGGTTCAAAGGTCTGTGCCAAGGAGATAAAATCAGGTTAAAATTTTGTGAATCCGGAATTAAAAATGTCCTGGAGACCACCTGTTTTCAGCAGAACAAGTCCCTGGAGGGTACGATTCCCTGACGGAGCGATGTGCTCTCCCCACGGCTGCAGGCTGTTTCCACACCGGGAGCGGGGACCGGCGAGTTGCGAGGGGAGCGGGGCGGACTCGCTGTTACCTGCAGGTAATAGAGGGGAGAAGATAATTCATTCCCATCCCCAAGGCAATCTCCGCAGGCGGGTTTCGAGGCAGCTTTCCAGCCGTCTCCCTTCAGAGACCACCGAGCAGGCTTTAAAGAATCCTTTATATTTTTAGCAGCAACATAATAGTGGTGGAAATTTAATAAACTTCACCATCAAATATTTATCCCATTACACTGGCTCAAGTAATTTAAGCTGCTGAAATCAACATTGTGGTTTTATTTTTAATGAGCCTTGTGTAAAACAGCCTCTTCTATCATTGTCAGGTGTGTATGGAGGAGCTGCATTTACTCCGAGCGTCTTTTAATCTCCCCTGAAGAAACAACGTTAAATAATGTACAACATTTACCAAAATATGTTACCTGTCACTGGTAGGAAATCCAGGTGGGGCTGGGAGGGCCTGATGTTTACTGGCTCTTGGGGTTTTTTAATATATATTTTATTATTATTATATTTATATATGTATATATATTTTTATATATACATGGGGTTTTTTGATTGTGGAGGAGTATTTTTGTTGTGTTTTGGTTTTTTTTTAATCTAACCAGGCAAATGATGCTGAGAGCGCCCTGGCTCAGACTTTGGGTGGAGTTCAGCCTTTCTGAGTGCAATGCTCCCAGCGTGTCCCACCGACAGCCAGGACAGGAGGTTTAGCAGGAGAAAAGAGGGAAAAGCTGCTTCTCCCTGGTCCGTGGTGGCTGGGAGCAGCTGAACCCCCCTCCTCCAGCTCCCTGGGGCTCCCCTGGAGAGAAACCAGGCAAAAAAAGCCGGCATTTGGGCCACTTGCAGAGGGTAGAAAGGCCCAGTGGGGATGTGAGCCTTTTCCCTGACCCCCGTGGCCCCTCGAACGCTGCCCCTTGCCCCCCGCAGCCGCCGGGGCTCCCATCACCGGTCTCACACCGACCCCCAGCGTCCGGCGTCCGGGGCCGTGAAACCACCGCTAAATCTGATGTAAATTCAACCCCCATTCCCGCAGGAAAAGTGAGGGGCCACAGCAGAAGGCGGTGGGAAGAGGCTGCGTGCGTGCACCTCTGTGGTTAAAGCAGCTATGAAATTAAGTCAGGAATAAGATCTCTGGGAGCTGCTGGATTTCAATGGGAGGGTGAGCCCCCACGGTCCGTGTAATGAGATTCCAGGAGCAGGGGGAACGGCTGGGTCTCAGCAGGATGTTCCGTGCCGGGAGAGATGCACCAGTGTCATGGGAAACGCTCTGGAAAGCAGCGCTGCTCCAAGCAATTAAGGTCTCTGGAAGGGTAAAACCTTGGGCAAAGTGGGTGCCCTCAGTCCCCCTGGTTAGTGTTCATGGAGTGCTTTGGGAAGGATTTGCTGTGGAAACACTAAAAATTGTTATGAAAATCAGGATTTGCATCTCTAGGGGGAAAACTGGTCGGGCAGGGTCTGGCATCTCCCACTGTGCCCGTCACGGGGAGGTGGGTGCCAGGCAGCTCCCCCGCCAGGCGAGGATGACAGCCACCCAACGCAACACCCGCTCTCTGTATTCACTTCTCAGATATCTCTTAAGGTTTTTATTCATGGATTTCATAGTTTTTCTCTTTGCTGCTCTTTCTTGCAAAGCCTATGTACTCCCCTCAGTCGTGCTAATTAATTTCTTTAGATACCAGCTTTCCGCATTCAGTTCTTGATAAGATACTAGAAAGAAATCTAAAATAAGACTCAAGAGGAGATTTCTCACATGGCAAGCATAAAGTTTCATTATGTATCATAAATTCCCTGTTATTTCTGTGTCAGGGCTCTGTGGTTCCTGGTGTGAATACTCCTCGGTAATGACAATCAAGGTCTTACCCGGTCTGGGAGGTGCAGAGACAGCAACATTCAGGTTCCAGCCGGGATATCAACCCATCAGGAATGCATCCAGTGCTTTGGAGAGCCCCAAAAGTGTCAACCCTGGAGGGGTTCAAGGCCAGGTTGGAGGGGGCTTGGAGCACCCTGGTCTGGTGGGAGGTGTCCCTGCCCAGGGCAGGGGAGTTGGAACGAGATGATCTTTAAGGTCCCTTCCCACCCAAACCATTCTGTGATTCTATGAAAATCGGTGGCTCAATATTCACTGTCATTACCTGGGTTGGTACCACATCGTCTGACAGCAGCTAAAGAGTTCAAATCTGGAGGGAAAGACCCCAGATCCTCCTCCTGCTCCCCCCTCCTGCCAGGTGCTGCTAATGGCAAATAATTCACCCACTGTAACTAAAATTAACTCCTTTAGCAGGAAAAGCCCAGCCAGCGCTCCTGGATGGCTCCCTGCTCCGACAGACCCCTCACTCAACAGTTAACAGCCAGCAGTGTTTACAGGCAACAATTTTTTTTGGCTGCGGTCCCCGGCCTGTCACTGCTTTTTAGCCAAATGAGGCGGGAGGATTCTAACAGACAGGGACAGCGGTGCGAGTGACAGGCGCAGAGAGGAGTGCTGCCAGGAGGGAATTTACACACGGAGCGTCGCGGCCCCAGCCTCCCTTCCTGCTCCATCAGCTCATCAGCTGCTGCTCCGTACCCGCCAGCAGCTCTCTCAAAAAACACCAAGCTCACAAAACCTCTTTTTTTTTTTGCCTGCCTGCTTAGACAACGCATGCTAATAAAACCCACTTTTTAATATTGTTGAAAATAACTGCTCTTTTTATGTGGGAATGTGGGTTTAATGCCAATAGCTGAGATGGGGGCTGCTCTCGGGGGGGTCTCTCCCCTCCCGGGGTGCTCTCTGCACTGCGTGGCCGCTGCTTTCTGAGAGGCATCGGACACGTTTCGGAGAACACGACAGCATCTGCAGATGTGAAATTGCCACCATTTCCCCCCAAAATAACACAGTTCTAGGGGAGAACGGGGTGAGGGTAATTCCAGAGCTTTGGAAGGGACCATCATGGCTTCATCTGCGCAAGGTGCCGTGTCCCTCGGAAGTGTCCAAAGCACTTGCAGCCACTTATTTTCACTCCCAACCTGTGAGCCCATGTCCGTGCTGGGCCACTAAAGGCCACCAGGCTGCTCAGGGCTCAGTCACCCCTGCCCTCGCTTCTCTCAAGCACACACATCAACTTTACAAAGCAGCACACATAACGAAAATCACAGTCTTGTGAAAAGCCTGTATTAAAATCTTCAAAATTCAATTTTTCTGACTATTTTCACTTCGTTGGGGAAATTGAAACCACCACCAAGTTTTCCAGCTGCAGAAATGCTGGGTTCCTCAGCCAGCTCTAGTCCTCTGCTGTTTACGAGACAGTATAAGTTTTCACTGCCTAATAAAAACAATCATCTGTATTCCATGGCCGCGAGCAACAGTGCTGAGAGAAAGCGGAGCGAGTCGAGAAGCTTTTGGAGGAGAATGTGAATTATCTCAGCCAGGGAACAAAGCACAGAAGGACCCCTGAGCACCCAGGGAAATTGCAGAGTGATGTCTCCCAACCTCCGCCGCTTAACTGGGAGACTTTACGCTTTTGAGAAAAAATGACTTACTTGAATATTCCCATAGGCATATTCTTGCCACTTATTTCTGCCATTTAATTTGTTGTTTGTGTTTTTTTCGGGCAGGATGAACAGACAAGTGTTTTATCAGCTCCCTGGGCTTGAGGAGCACAGGTAATATCCTCACACCACTGAGCCCTGTGGTACAGCTCTGTGATAAGCAAAAACGTTAGAGGCTGCTATAAAGAAAAAAGCTCCTGTGCCCTCAGCCGGACAGAATTATAAAAATCCCCACAGTGTCCTCAAAACACTGAATTAACAGCAGAAAGAGCTGTAGTTTAACACGATGGATGGAGCCCCTGGGCTCCACAGCAGCGACGCTGGGCTCCCTCCTCCGGCGCGGGCCGTCAGGGCAGGCAGGACCTACAATTCCTCCAAACGGGCAAGCGTGCCACCTCACCTCCCCCGGTAAAATAAGTGAAGATAATTACATACTTAAATCTAGGTGTCAGGCTGCTTTGCTACACAGAAATTCATCTACTACCGTCAGAGTCCTTGAAGTTAAAGAGGGATTTGAGTTACTGACATAATTTGTTCCCTGAGGAGTGTGGAAACGAACTGAGAGGTATGTCTGAATAATAACTCCCTGACTGCACATCCTATAACCAGAGCCAGTGTTCTCCAGAAGGAAGACACAATGGGAGCAAACGATCAGAAACGTTTATGATCTATACAGCTATCAGACAGAATTTGTTTGGTTTCTTTCCCCAGGCAGCCACCCATCAGGGAGATCTGGAGGCAAGCTCCTCTGTTTTCACTTCGCTAAATCTTACTTTAATGCTACCTGTGGGCCAAACCCGGGGTCTGGGGCTGTGTGGTGGGACCGGGCTGGCCGCCCTGCTAGCAGCAGGCCCCGAGGCGGGCTCCCTGCCCAGGCCCCGTCTCTCCACACTGCCCAGCGGGGACGAAGCCTTCCTCCGCCCGTCGTTTCGGCCCGGAGCGCTCACCTGGCCACCCGGTACGCCGCGGAGAAAAGGGAGAGCAGGGCCCGCCTGCCCCTGACGCGAGAGGCTCCACAAGATGGCGAGCGCGGGCTCCCGCGCCCTCCCCAAGATGGCGGCGGGCGGCCCGGCGCGGCGG
>JAOXNH010000008.1:919270-936208 GCA_028566575.1 Bartramia longicauda
TGGGGGGAGCGGGGACGGCGGAGGAGGAGGCGGTGGCGGCCCCGGCCTTCCCGCAGCTGCGCAGCCTCAACCTGAGCGGGAACCGGCTGCGGGAGCTGGGCCCGGGGCTGGCCCGCGCCGCCCCGCAGCTCCAGGCGCTGCTGCTCTCCGGGAACCGGCTGCGGGTGCTGCCCGGAGGGCTCCTGCCCCCCGCCGGCAGCGGGGCCGCCATCCCCGGCGGGGCCTTCCCGCTCCTCAGCCGGCTGGAGGCGGCCGACAACCAGGTGGAGGAGCTGGGCGCCGACATCGCTGCCCTGCCGGCACTCAAGGTGGGAGCCCACCCACTGCCCCCCACACACCCTGGCCCCCATCCCCACTATCCCCACCATCACCACTGATCCCCATCTCTCTTGTCTCCTCCAGAGCCTGGACGTGGGCAACAACCAGCTGCGGGAGCTGCCTGCCGCCTTGGCCGATTGCCCCCGCCTGAAGGAAGCCAACTTCAGGGGCAACCAGCTGAAGGACAAGCGGCTGGAGAAGATGGTCAACAGCTGCCAGATGAAGGCCATCCTGGAGTACTTGCGGGCCGGTGGCCGTGGGAAGGGGAAAGCTGAGAGCGGCAGAGAGGAGGCCAGGAAGAAGAAGAGGGAGAAGCAGCAGAAGAAGGATGGTGGGGACGGGGAGCAGGATGAGGTGGAGGAGGCGAGCAAGCTGCTGGTGAAGGTGCTGCACGTCTCCGAAAACCCAGCACCCTTGGTGGTCAAAGTGAGCCCGGGTGTCAAAGATGTTCGAGCCTTCATTGTGTGCTGCGTGCTGAAGGGAGTCAACTTGAAGCCAGGAAATGCTCTGAAGAGGTTCCTGTCTGCGCAGGTACGCGCTGAGGTCTGGTCTTACTCGTTTGCCACGGGAGTGTCGTTAGCAGAGTAGGAAATGGGCCGTTCTAGACTCCTTCCAGCAGAGGAGTGTCTGGAATTGCGGGTGAGTCCGTCCCCCAGCTGGCAGGGAGGGATGGCTGTGCTGCCTCCTCAGGCTGTAACAACCAAAACTGGTTTTCCTGAAGAACCTCGCAGCTCAGATGGTGCCGTGAGAGGGCGATGAATGCACGTGCGTTTGCGTTGCCTCTGTAACTACACCTTGTTAGTGCTGTGGGACCTGTTGAGAACCACTAATAAACCCTCACCCGTGGTAGAAATGCCCTGGTTTGGCTCCAGGTTCCCTCACCTGAGCTAAAACCATCCCTACCCCAAGCCTTCCCGCCCAGGCACCGTAACCACAGCCGTTCCCGCTGCCCCTGCCTGTGAGAGGGCTGGCATTGGCTTCTTTCCGATTACGAGACCCGTATATTTGTGGTTGTTTTCTGATTTAAAGCTGTTTATCTCCCGGTAGGGAAACGCGCCGTGTGCTGTGCTTCACTGCCTTCACCTTTCCTTTGTAATTGTGGTAAAATTATTTCACAGGTGAAGGGAAGGGCTCTGTTTAATGCAAAAGTGTTACTCAAGTCGCTGATAACGCTACAAACGCTAAACATAGAAGAGTCTGAGCCCCAGGAGGAATAAGTCACGCTGATATTGTTGGTATATTTGATGGCATTCTTTCTTTTAGACTAAGCTGCACGAAGACATCTGTGAGAAGAGGACAGCAGCCACAATCGCCACCCACGACCTGCAGCTGATCAAAGGCCCCCTGCTCTATGACGTTCAGCCCCCCGATGAGCTGAAGGTAGGGCTGGTGGCATCGACGGGCCTTTCCTCTTTCTTTCCTTTTGCTTTCTGGAACTCTAGAAAATGGCAAGAATTCTTTTTCTTATCCCATAGATCCTAGAAAACTAATTCCAGGAACTTTAATGTAGAAGTTGTACTAATTTTCTTGCTATTCTGCTGTAACACAGGCTGCTGGAACAGGGTGTTAGGAACAAGGGCACACAGAAGTGTGGGTTTAATTATGGACTTGCCTACAGGAGAGTTTTAATAACCCCAGTGTTTGAATTCAAATGTTTGTTTCCTCATGTGGTGCAGGTAACGCCCCTGGGCCGAAAGGAGATCAAGGCAAAGGACCTTCTCCGCCAGCTCCAGTTGGAAGCTGAGGAGCAGAGGAAGCAGAAGAAGCGTCAGAACGTTTCTGGATTGCACAAGTCAGTGTTCTGACCTCTTCTTGGTTTTTCTTCAGGTGAAGTTTGGTAACATACGCTCGTAGGGAAAAACAGCACCAGAGAACGTGTGCTGAGGTGTACTGTGGATGTGTAATGGGGCTAACGAACCCCACACGAGCATTGGGGGTTGAGATGAGAAACACCGAGTGGTTTCAGTTGCTCACTTGCTGCTGTGTCTCTCGGCAGGTATCTCCAGCTACTGGATGGCAAAGATAACTACCCGTGTCTGGTGGATGCCGAAGGCGTGGTGATTTCCTTCCCACCAATAACCAATAGCGAGAAAACCAAGGTACTGCCTGTTTGTGGGAATACCTTAATGAGGATTGAGCAGTGTTTTATACTGAGGGAGATTTATACACGTGGTTCAGTGAAAGGTGTGATTGCATTCCCAATAGACATCTGCAAAGCCTGAGTCTTCTCTGCTGGACTGGCAGAGTGAGATGGATCTTGCAGTTATATTTTTCCCTTGGAAATCTGTGCAGCTCTGGCAGGCAGTTCCAGAGGCACCAGGGCTTTTCTGAAGGGCAAGAATCTGGTTTTTGACTTGTAGGGAAAGGCAGGACTTTGCCTGCGGTGGAACTGGATGAAAGCCTGTGGCTCGCTCCGCGTACGGCCACGTTGCCGAGTGAGCGTGGGTGAGTGTGATCACATCCCTTACTGCTTTGCCTGTGAAATTCCTACAGATCAGAAAAGACACCCGGGATCTGTTTCTGGAGGTGACCAGTGACACCAGTTTACAGATATGCAAAGATGTCATGGACACACTAATTCTGGTAAGTAGTTTGGTTAAATAATCCCGCCTGTTCTCGGTGTGCTGCTGAACAGAATTGTCATTGCTCACACGTACTGAGAAGAATACAGACATTTTTATTTTAGTAGTGTTATCATTCCCTCTCTTTCACTTACTGTTCCATTCTTGCCATATCACAAAAGGGTTTTACATTCTTGTGTCCTGGCTGTCCGACCTCACAGCTCTCCAGGGTTAATAATGTGTTACCACAACTGGCAATGCATGCTCTGGCTTTCAGCCCTGCCCCTTGGTAGTGATCTTACGGCTTCAGGTGCTGACAATAAATTCTTTTAGGGAGATTCCTCACCTGAGCCTGCCTGAGAACGAGCTTGCAGGCTTCTGTCATTAGTACAGAATTATCTTTCAGATACTTGGTCAAATGCAAAAAAACTTAAACTGCTCAGGAGTGGGACCTCCTGGAGAGCCCAGGAGTGAGACCATCAAAAGGCCTTTCAGTTTCCTCATTCTAACCCATTAAAGGATGTTTTCCTGCAGATGTTCCTCCACAGCCTGGATAGATCCACACCTTGGAGGCAACTTGGGGTTCCTCAGAGGGCTTAGCTGCAGAATTAAATCTCTTTTTCTGTATTTTGCTTTTAACAGAAAATTGCAGAACTGAACAGAATTACTTTGGAAAATAAGGAAGACTCGGGCTCAGATAACGAATCTGATGCTCTTTGTGGACCAGTGAGTTTGAACCCCAGCCAGAACACGCAGCCGCTGGTAGTGGAGCAGGTTCGCGTGGTGGACACAGATGGAAACTTGAAAGTACTTTATCCTTCAAAAACTGACTTGACCACCGTTTCCTCTCTTCTGACTGTCATACGTTAGCAGCTGTCAAAGCTCAGAAAATTACTCCATTTATTTTTTTTCCATATTCAGCAACGCAAGTCGTACGCAGTGAGGTGGTCTGGGTTTTTTACAGAAGAGATTCGGTGCACCCTGCCTGGGTGTGTGCAAACTGCCACGTCTGGTCCAGCTACGGCGAGGAGTATTGCCTTCTTCCAGCCTTAACAGAAAGTCATCGGAGTTCTGACCGGGTGGATAACGGCGTCTTCAAATGCAAACGTAGAGAAGGTATTGGAAGTCAGAACGCAGTGACCAGTAGAGAAAACCGTTATGACATCTTGGCGGTTATAAAAGGAGTGCAGTTGTGTTCTCCTGCTGGATCACGGTTTCTTCCCGCTGGGTTTCAGCAGGGTTATTATTTTGGCAGCTAAACTGGGGGATCTGGTAGGTGGGAGCAGTGAGACTCACCAAGCGCTGTGTGTACTGGTACTGAGCACAGAGTGCAGAACTGCTTCGCCAGCACCTTGGTCTGCATCACTTTACTTTTTTATCTGGAGTAATTGTGAAGACTTTAGTTGCTGTCACAACTTGGGGAGTGAGTTTTGAAGTGATGGTTTCTGTGTTCAGGCATTAACGCAGCTTCTGTTTTTCAGTGGAGTCGGTTGAGTTGACTGCAGGGGTTTGTGTGTCCCAGTGGGTTTTAGGGCCATCGTCCACCCTGGTGGAAACACAGGGTGTAGTGACCTTGTTGTGCACCCGTTGGGTCACTGTCCATCCAGGACTGAATTTATTCTTGCTCACGCAGTTCAGTTCCGCTCAGAGGCCAACACTGCCTTCCCTCGAGGCTGCCAGAGCTCCCTTTCTTGCAGTCTCTGGGTGACTTTTACATCGGGGCTGCTACCTTTATGGATGCAAACCTCCCCATGAGCCCGGATGACCTGCAGATTGGCTTTTTTTTCTGTTAAAAATTCTACAGAGCTCTACCTGACCTTCCAGATACCTTGTCAAATACGTCCATGTGTCGGGCCTTGCATATTGAATGGAAAAATAAAACAGTTCTTGCTGTTGTATGTCACTGTCACTTGTTTTGGAGTTGGTGAGTTTTCCAGTTGAGTAACCATACAAACCTGCCAGAGCAGCTATTGTGTACTGCAAAAATGGGGATTTAATGTTTTCTAGCTACCTGCAGCCAAAAAGTCTTTAGTAGTGGTTCAGGCTTCCCTGTGAAGTCCAATATTTCTACAGACCAGTGATTTACAGTGAATTGTGCTCTGAGACAGTTT
The DNA here is from genome assembly GCA_028566575.1 of Bartramia longicauda. Taxonomy (NCBI): domain Eukaryota; kingdom Metazoa; phylum Chordata; class Aves; order Charadriiformes; family Scolopacidae; genus Bartramia; species Bartramia longicauda. Next base: position 924,261 of record JAOXNH010000008.1, read on the forward strand.
AAACCATTGAATTAGATGTTCCCGCAGCACTTGATTTTAGTAAAATTAGTTCAATTTGTTAGTGATGTCATCGTCTGAAACCCAAGGAACAGGAGCCTGAGGTTGGGGATGTGTTTGACTCCGCCATTAGGGCTGCTTTTCAGGTGGTGAAAGGTACCTTCCAGGACTCTTCCTCCTCCCCTTAGTGCTGGCAGGGGATGCAGTAGATGTGTCGATGCTGTGGAGCGATGGGACCTTGATGCCTTTCTGTTTCAGCATCTGATGGAACTCTGTCCGTTCGTTAATGATTTTCTGAAAATGAGGGATGTGTAAAGGGGTGGAAAGCATTAGGCAGACGGCAGCACTGCAGGGTGGTCTCTCACCTCATCCGTCCCTTGCCCTTACTGGAAGCAGAGCTGGAAAGAGCCACGTACCTGCATGGCCTCCAGCACCTCCTCGTCTGTCACCTCGGCCTGGGGGGGCTTGCTGCCTGCCATACTGAACGTAGCCTGGATGATTTTGCTTCGATACCTTTCAAACTGGTGATAAAAGAGGAAAGAAATAGGTATTTTTAGTCTTTTTACACAATTCCTTAGCATTTGCATGGATTTACAGAGACTGTGCTGTCAGATTTGGACAAAGACCCAGTGAATGATGAAATGGAAGGTCCCTTCATGTGCAGTGATGGGCGGTTGGACTGGGCTTCACTGCAAGTACTGGGATAACGATGTGTTTCTGGGTGGGTTAAGTTCCTTACCCGGATATTGGGCTCTGTGCTTGCCACCAGGCATGTGTGCCTGTGGGACATGGCTCTAAGGGGGTATCTGTGACTTGGAGTCTGGAAGGATATTGGAAATCTGGTGATGTAACTGTTGTGAACTCGAGTTTCTCAAGGGCTTCTGGTATTTAATGGCCTCAAGTTGCACCAGGGGAGGTTCAGATCAGATATTAGGAATAATTTTGACACGGAAAGGGTTCTTAAGCCTTGGAATGGGCTGCCCAGGGAAGTGGTTGAGGCGCCATCCCTGGAGGAATTCGGAAGCCGGGTTGACATGGTGCTGGGGGACATGGGTTAGTGATGGGGTTTATCAGAGTTATGTTGATCTTAAAGGTCCCTTCCAACCCAGACAATTCCATGATTCTGTTCTATGATTTCGGGCCCGTTTGCTTTGTCAGTGACATTGGAGCATGCTGAAAAGCTGGGAAGCTAACAGACAGAGTTCCCTGCTTCTCTGGCCACGTGGCTGCAAAGGGAAGCCAGGCCCTGAGAGCAAAGGACTGCGGTGCCATGGTGCATCTCCCGCCCCAAGGACCTCTCTGAGCTTTCGGATTCTCTGTGTGAAACGGTTGAGGCATCTCCCGGGAGGAAGGCAGGAGAAGGGAGGGAGGCTGTGCTTACCCTGCTGGTGATGCATTCGAGGGCCACTCTGGTTTGCAGCTCCCGGTGCTGCAGTGTCTGGGCTTGGCTCTGGATCTCCTCCTGCGCCTGTTGCTGCTCCCGGATACGGCGCCGGCTGCTCAGGAGCTCAGCCTGAAGCTGGCTGATGGTCTCCTGTAACTGACGGAGCAGCTGGTTCTGCTTGGCCAGCTTGGATTCTTGTTCTGTGACAACCTGGGGAGATCCAGAAATCCAGCCATTCTAGCGGGGAAGGAAGCGAGCAGGCTCGGATGCAGCTTCCCAGTGTCTGGCCCAGACACTCCTTGTGTTTCCTGGGCCGAGCCTAAAGACTAACAGCCCTCCAGTACTGGTCACCATTATTGGTATTTTCTCTAAAACTACTCCATTGAATAGGGTTTTTGTTTTGTTTTATTTAACGGGGCAGACTCCCCCAAATCTAAACCAAGCACCACTAAGCAGCTAAGAGTGGGATTTTCTTTCATGGCTGTGCAGCAGATTTACCTGTTGAAGCCTGCAGTTCTCCTCCTCTGTTGCCATCAGCATTTCGTCACGTTTCCGTTCGTCTCTCAGATTGCCAATCTTAGGAGAAAATACGTGAGACTTGAGTTTTGCAGTTGGGAGGTGCAGCTCCTGTCTGTGAGGAGGGGAACCAGTGCATAGAGCCCGAATTCCCCGCTGCCAGCTCCTAACCAGGATGGCCACCGCGCTCTCGGGGCAGTACCTTGGTAGCCATGGCTTGTAGCTGATTTTCCTGCTCTCTGAGCTTCTTTTGGAGCATTTCCTTTTCAGATTTGATTCTCCGAAGCTGGGATTCTTGGACCTCCAGTTGTCTTTGCAAGGAAGAGATGGCACCTGGAAAGTTGGGAGTACAAGCGTTAAGCAAACCCAGTTCCTGCTGAAAGCTTCCCGGCTCCTTTTTGAGGTAAAGCCTGAGCAGAGCTGCTGTTGTGTCTGTCCCAGGAGACTGTCCCCCTGGTGACAGGGTGGACATGTCGCCCTGGGACATAATGTCCCTGGGTGACATTAGCGCTGCAGCCGCAGTGACACTGGTTGTTAATGCATTTAGTGGTGCTTTGCTGTGATATATGTTCAGTTTCACTGGGGTGTGTGAGGCAGGAGCTGCTCTGAGGACCAGCGACAGTGGGTGATGCTGCCCAGGGCTTTCCCTGCCCCTCACTTTGAAGGTGAGAGGGAAAGTGGTTTCAAACCAGGCGGCCTTTCACCCTCACTCTCTCAGCAGCAACGGAGAGCAGCCTTTGCCCTCACCAGACCCTGACCTCCGTTTGTTTTCTCGGTAAAAGGAGCAGAATGGCAGAAGATGAATAACGGCATGTTTTTTGGGGCACCTTCCCCAGGTACCTGCGGCCATGCTGTAGTCATGCTTTGCCTTCTGCAGCTCCTCTCGGAGATCCGGGCCGGCGTTCAGCCCCTCGGCCAGCCTTGGCCCCTGCGGGACCCCGCGGGCAGCGGCGCTGCCGGGGGCCACCACGTCCGGGCTCGCTCCTTCCATGGCCGCGCTGCGGAGAGAGGCCAGCGCTCCTGTGGAGAGAGCGGAGGCAGCGGTGTCCGCCCGGGGGGGCGATTGCTCCCCTCTCCCGGCGCTGTCAGAAGAGGCCGGGCCCAGCGCGGTGGGTTCCCGGCGCCATGGCAGGGAGCGGGGCCGGGCCGCATCCGGTTGCCAGGCAACGGCGGCGGCGGCGGCCGCACCTCGACTTCCGCTTCCGGGGCGGGCCGGGCCGCCGCCATGGGGCGGAAGAAGAAGACGCTGCACGACTACGCGGCCGAGTTCTCGGAGCTGGCGGTGAAGCGGCACCTCCTGGAGCGCGGCGGCGGCGGCGGGGAGGCGGCGGTGGTGGTGGAGACGCTGTACTGCACCTCCTGCCAGCTGCCCATGCGGGTCCGCCGCGACCGCATCCTCGAGCACCTCTCCTCCGGCCGCCACTACCGCAACCGCCGCCTCCTCCGCCAGCACGGCCTGCGGGCCCCGCTGCTCCTGTGAGTGCCCGGCCCCGCCGCTCCCCGCACGGCGGTTCGGCTGCCGGTGTCGGAGCAGGGAGGAACCGCGGGGGCCTCCGGCCCTCGCTGGGCCAGGGGGAGCGGCGGGGGCTCACCCCATCCCTCTGTCTCGCCCAGCTCTGCAGGTGCGGACGGCGGTGGCGGCCTGCCCCTCCAGCTCGATGCGCCCTCCCTGCTCTCCCAGCCCTCCTTCATCCTCGCCGGCACCAGCGCCATCGTCCCCTCGCCACCCTCCTACCACAAGCCGTTGGTTCCCCACCACCCCATCATCACCGGCTCCCCGACGAGCACTGTCACCCCCCAGGAAGACCCGACGCCCTCCACCTCCGCCAGCCGCCCCTCGGTGCCTGCCACCTTCCACATGAGGATCGCGCCTGCCCCCTCGAAGCAGGCTGGGCAAAGAGGGGCTGCCCCTGAGGCCTCTGACAGCCCAGCACCCACCCTACGGCACGGCAGCGGCGTCGGCCTCGCCCTCTTTGGCATAGGGCTTGTTAATAAAGCCTTGTTTCAAACCCTGATGGAGGAAAACGGCTGCTGCCTGCTTTATGTTGTGGAGGATCAGCTGGAGGAGGTGGAGTGTGCCTTGGGTGCTGAGTTCCTGGCTGGCACCAGGGTGCTGCGGCAGCAGGACGCCGATATCGCGCTCAACGATCAGCGGTACTGTCCACCACTAACTCCCGTGCGTGCTCCTTCCCTGCCGTGAGCCTTGCTTTCCCCTCTCCGGATAATCCCGCTGTGCCGCAGTGGACCCGGACCATGCTTGTCCGGCTCCATGTGTGGGAACGGAGCGAGACCGAGGGGCCGTTCCCGGCTAAGCCTTACGTAGTACGTGACAGATGCTTCCTGGGAAGCTTAGCTTGGCTCACGTGCTCAGAATCGATGGAAACAGAGGAGTTTAGTTGTAGGCAGCTTTGTTAAGAAATATAAAAAATATCTTTGTTTTCCTCCATTCCCATAGAGCAATAAACAACACGCTTTCCTGCTGCCTCGGAGCAGCTGCCTGAGGGAGGAGGCTCTTCTGTAACTCTGAGATAAGTGAGGATTGCTGGAAATAGCAAAGATTGAGGCGTTTTGCTTTACAGTTCAACTGAAGGAGTAACACCTAGGGGTGTGGTTACAGCCAGTTCCCAGAATGCTGTTTTAAATATCCTTGCAGAAGGGAAAGGCAGCTGTTAAGAAAGATGGATTTGATATTAGAAACAGGAATGATAATAAGGGGAGACGTTCCCATCACTTGTGCAGCAGCTCTAGCGCATAAATACTTTCAATTCCACTGTATGCATTAACTCACAGGGTTTAACTTGCTTTCAAAAGACACCTTTAAAAGACTTTTTTCCTTTAAGATGCAGGAAAAGCAATGCAATTCCATGGTGCCACTTGTGATTTTAACCTGTATCTGTCATCCCATATTTCAGCCTTGCAAACAGGTACTGAGTTCCTTTTGTAACACAACGTGCTCTTCCAGAGCAATGGGATTTTATGTCTTTTTTTTGTTTGTTTTTTAAACTCTTCCTCCAAGTTTAAGGCAGCTATTAGAAAAATAACTGTTAACTGAAAGGAGCTTTTGAGCATTGTTTATTGTGGTGAAAGCCCTGTCTTCACTGAAGGTCTTTCTTTTGATTCCTGCAGAGTCTCTGGGGTCGTTATTTGTTCACCGCCCGACGAAGCCTCTGAGATTGTACTAGATGCTCTACGAGCGGGTAAGAGGAACGGCTGCAAACCCAGCTCTGCTCTGTAGTCGGTAGCACACACTGAGGCAGACCTTGTGTCCTTGCTCAGCGCTTTGAATGTGAATGCTTTCTCCTTCCAGCAGTGTCCCTGGGGCTGTGCAGACTATCTAATCGCATAATTAAAGAGAAGTGAGTCTGCTGATGTTAATGGCTTAACACCAACGGGGTTTGCTGTGTGCTGGTTCCCAGTACAGCCGTGCAGAGTGTCTGGTCCTCAAAATACCAGTAGGACTCAGAGCAAAGCTGAGTGTCAAAGCGGTGGCACTTCTTGGGGTGGTAAAACCCCAGCTGGGGGGCAAGGGAGAGTTTGTGGCATCAGCAAATAAAAAGCCATGGTGCGGTTTCATCAGACGTGATTTCTAGGCTGTGGTGACACCTGTACGTTACTGCAAGAAAGAGGCATTTTGTGCAGACTGTGTCTTGCCTTCAGTCCTGCTCTCTGTTCCATTTTGCACAGGAAAAGGTGTGTTTTGTGAGAGGCTGCCCAGTTTTGACAGGCAGACGGCAGAAGCGTGTTTCGATGAGGCTGAGAGGTGTGGAAGGCCATTGGTGTGTGGATTCTACAAGTAAGACCAGCAGTTTTCTTCTCATGTATATTTGATAAGAAGCTTGTGTCTGAAAGTAGCGTTGGCTCCTGATCCTTAGGCTTTCCTGAGTTTGTCCTCAAATAAACTTAGTTTCGCTGCTGCTTGTTAACAGTGTTCATCTGGGAGTTAATTGGGTTGGATTAATTCTTCATGCTTAATGGAGATAAAATCTAGCTGTCATGAGACTGAAATAAATGCCCACTTGAATGGATGTAGTGGAACTCAAAGGATGAAGCTTTCAAGATGTGAAAGCTCTGGGGTTTTTTAGAATGGCCAAGGGCAGTTGGGGTCCACGTCTCTGCAGCCCTTTGGAGGCTTTGCAGTTTCTTCATTTGAGTTGTTACCTTAAGTCTTCACAAGTGCTGAGCTGAGACTCGTTTGCAAGAAGCCAAGTTCATACAAAATAAGAACTTATAAAGCTGTGTGTGACCCCGTCTGTCCGCTGAGGTTCCTGTCCCACTCCCGCTGCTGGCTGCCATCGTTGGGGCTCCCGCCGCAGCGGTAGCAGGGGCCGGGGTGACCTCCTCCTCTTCCAAACGCTGAACAGAGCCCCCCCTCTCTCCGCAGGCGCTTTGACCCCGCGCTGCAGTTCTTGTGCAAGAAAGTCCGCGACAGCCGGGCGCTGGGGAGGATCCACCGCGTATCGACCACCAGCAGCATCTACCCAGCGGCGCCTCTGAGCTTCCTCAAAACAGCAGGTACTGCCTGCTGGAAACTTCCCTCTCAAACTGGAAAATGGAACTGGAAACGTATCTTGCCCTATGTTCTGGTGGAAAATCCCCTCTGTTGGTGTAGCTTTAAACTGTGTGGGTTTTCTTCTGAGGAGTGTTTTCTTTACCAATCTTCTTGTTGCATTTTTCTGTTTGCTTTTCGTATGAATTTCTTTGATGTAGGGGGCTTTTCATATGGATCTCAGTGCCGTTCAGAAATGTACAGTGACTGGGGGTTTTAAATGTGCAGACCTTAATGCCCAGTTTTGCTTCTTCCAGGGGGAATTTTTTATAATGCTGCTGTGCACGATATCGATATCGTCAGTTTGCTACTGGGGGAGAGTGCACCAGATACAATATTTTCACTGGGGCACGCGTTCTGTGCAGGTAAGGATAAGTCTTTGGATAGTTCATTGAGTACCTCTGGACTTCAGCGCTAAAATTGGGAAGGAAGAGCATATGGGAGCATGGGTAGCTGTGACAGATTGTTCTGCCATCAAACAGTTGCAAAAATAGTCTAGCGAAATAGAAGGCAACTTTCCCAAGAAGTTGCTGTGGGTATTTAGGGATGATTTCTGAATTTTGCCAGTTTCCTGCTGATGTGAAGCGGTTGCTGTAAGAAGTGTGGCTGAACTCTGCTCCGTGTGGCAAGGGAGGGATGTTCAGTTTGCCAGGTGAAAAGCAGGGCGTAGAAAATAACCAGCCAAACTTTGTGCTCAGGAGAAAGTCTGTGCAGTCTCTTCCCGTGCTTTGCTTTCTCTGGCACTTTCCGGGTGATCCCGGCACAGTGTAAGATGGGAATTTACTCAGGGTTGTGTGAAGCTGATGGGCACGCTCTGGGTTACCAGAAGCTGCTATTTTTCAAATGGAAATGCGAAGTTTTAATTAAGGTAATTGCAGCTGCTGCCAGCCCTGGCTGGGCGCTGCTGGGAGGCGGAGAAGGTACCTGTTTGAAGGTATCATAGAGCCAGTGTCACCTCTTGGAGGAAGAGGAGCCCTTTTTAGTCATAGCACTTGCAGGTTTGCTGTTCCCGGTGTGAGCCAGTGCCTGTTTTGTCCCTCAGACATGGCCTGCTTGAAGGATGCGGATGCAGTAGCCATCAGCATGAAGTTTCCCAGCGGAGCCATCGTTACTCTGGACGTCAGCCAGCACTGCACCAGGAGCTGTGACCAGAGACTAGAGGTGCCTTCCTGCTTCTCCGGCCAGTCTGTCCCAACCCCACAGTCTGGCACAAGCCTCACCCTGCCCGCGTTCTCCTGGCGGGATGTGTGCTGTGCCCTGTGCAACACGTCTGTGAGCGCGTTTCACAAGCACCTCGGCAGAAATGGATTCCTCCTGTTTGTTTAGCCCACTGCCCACTTTCCCTCTTGTTACCCCAATTTTGCCTCTGTTCACACGCACTCCGTTGGGGGTATAAGCTGTGTGCAATCACACGGGAGCAGGAGTTGGCTGAAATGTTGTCACCCGGTTCGGTTGTTGTCTTTGCAGGGTGTTGTTAGGCCTATGGCCAAGCCAAGGGTTAAGGACATTGAAGGGGAAGAAAAGCGTAAGCTCAAAGGCAAATTGTCTGTAAATTCCTAAAGCCATGAATGATAACGGATGCGTGGGCTGGATCTGGGGAGTCAGAGCTGTTAAATACTTAACAAAGGAGCTTTGCTCAGTGGAGAAATCAGAGTGGAGGTATCACTTAAGTGGAAGCCACTGTAGTACAGCACCTACCTGGTGTTTTCTGTCACGTCTGACCCGGACCAGGGGCTGTGCCGGTTCACTCCGAATTTTAAAAGCTACTTCTTGATTGTACAACCCGGGGCTTCTATAGAGCAGTCAGGTGTTTAGGATCAAAAGCGTGATGACTTAAAAACATTGTTCTCTCTCCTGCATGCTGCCTCCCTGCAGGTTCACGGTTCTCAAGGAACGTTACGGGTGGATAATCGGAATCCTCTGGGGATTTCGGAGCAGGGGACTTCAGTACCCATATACTCCCAGACTCAAGCTGACCGCTACAGGGAGGCACACAGGGAGCTCTTCCGACACTTCCTGAGAACCCTGAAAGGTAGGAGGAAGCTGACACTTATCCCTGGTGTTGCTTTGGGTTTGCTTGGAGCGAAAACTTCCCTGGGGAGCTGTTCCAACAGCAATTGCAGTTTGGTCTTTGTGTCTGAAACCCCAAAAAGAAATGAGTAGGTGGAAAGCTGGGGCTGAGATTCAGCGTGGTTAAGTTTAAGGCAGTGATGAGTGAGTTCCCCATGAGCAGGTGTGGGGTTTCCTGGGCTGAGAAGCGCCGGTGTCCTCGGTGGGTGCGGGAGGAGCAGGACGGTGCCTGCAGGTGGGTGAAACCCCCCGTGGAGCCCCCAGCCCCTGCCGGAGCTGGTCCTGCTGTGGCCATGCCAACAGCCGAGCACATGGAAAGGAGCGACTCGGCTTTGGAGGGTGCGCTGCTTCTCTGGCTTTTACAGTGGGATGGGTGAGGGGTGGAGTGTCAGTCTGAAACTGGGTTCTGAGAAGAAAATTGGGAGGGAAAATTACATTGGACCTTACTGGGATTTGTGAGGATTTGTGGAGAAAGCAGCCGTTTCTAACAGTGAGGAGACCCTCATCTTGAGGCCTGGCTGCCCAGAAGGAGTAAAAATATTTCTGTGCTGGCTGCATTGGCAGAAATACTGGATTGTAGTCACAGGACAGGAGAGGAAGAGCAGGATGAACCTTTTTCTTTAAACTCTGAGGCCCCCCCTCTGAGGTTTGGGAGCTGAAGGGGGACACCGTGGTGGGCAGCGACGTGCCGAAAGGCAGAGATGAAACCCGTGTTTCATCCAGCGCTTTGTTCCTGTCCCTGCAGGCACAGAACCCCCCGTGGTAACCAAAGAGCAGTTTCTCTGGACGATCCAGGTCGCTGCGGCTGCGGAGCAGTCCTGGAGGAACGGGTCTGCTGTGGACTTGCGCAACGAAGCGATAGACTCGGCTGTGATCAAGACTGAGATCCTGTGACACGCGCTGCTGTGTCCCGAGGTGAAGGACAAGGTTGTGCTACAGTGAGCTCTTCCCACCTGGTGATGTCTCCGCTGTAACCCTACGATAAGACTTGTGGTTTGGACATTTCTGCTGGGAATGCCCAGAAGATGGAGGCGTTTTGAGCCGGGAAGTGCTGGGCACTGGGGCTGTGGCTTTCTCTTAGTGCCTCAGCCAGAGCCCTCGAGAAATTCAGGGCAGTTTTGTCCAGCCCTGGAGGGCTCTGCTGGCCCTGGAGCTCCATTTTCCCAGGAGAAGAGCGGTGCTCCTGGGGCTGTGGTGAGGTGGTGCCAGACCATCACCAGCCGTGACGGGAGCAGGGCAAGCGGGCGGCTTTCCCGGCAGCTCTGCAGGCGAGATGTAATGCTCCAAAAAACCACGGGAGCATCCCTCTGCTCCGTGCTCATTTCCCCTCAGTGCAGGCAGGAATGTGACTTCTCTGCTGAACCTGCCCCTGGGCCTCCTAAATCTTTTTCACCAGAAGTTCTGGTCTCATTTTCTTGAGTTGTGGGGAAATGAGAAAGCAGAGAGGGAGCCCTGGCGCTAGAGGGAGGAGAGACTTCCTAGTGAGGCTACAAATCAAGGCTATTCCGTAGAGGAGCAGCACACTGGGGCCTTTCAGCAGTGACCACTGCATCCCGAAGGAGTTTTTCCCAGCGTGGGCTGTGAGTTGGGGCAAGGAACCCCCTACAAGGTCTGTTCCTGAGACAGGCGGCCACCGGGCGGGTTGTTCAGTAGCTGTCAAGAGGCTGTTCCTTTCCTCACTTAAACGCCAGTGTTGTATGTTAACCTTTTAGTAGCAAAATTGAACTAATAATCACGTTCTCCGAGTGTAGGAAGAGCATCCCATGATGTATTTTAAAGGTAATTTTTTTTTCCAGTCCAGCAGATGTGGGATACGCACCACAGGAAAAGATAGTGCCTTCGACAACGGGCGAGTCTGCTTTTAACCAGGTTCTTTGTAGCTTTTTATTGTTGGGCTGGTGGCAGAGGGACAGATCTGGCTGCTCTCGTCTGTTTCTCACGCCAGTTTCCAAGAGAGTTGAAAGCTTTTTTTTTATTGTATTAAAATAAGGGTCTTGCCTTGAGTGTTAGTCCATAAACAACACTTCTCATGAGACACCTTAGTTCAATCGATTTCCAGTTCCTGCATAAGCAATAATGTATTACTAAAGCTAGAGATAGCGGTGACGTTTGTAACTGAAGAGAGTTCTCTCGTGGAAGTTGTTTTTAACGGTGTCATTTTTGGAACTCGGAAACCCTTTGTCTTAGTGATAAAGATTGCTATCCATTTCCTTCTCTCTTCTCAGTCTCTACCTTTGTGGTTGCTTGATGGAGCAAAGCCGGTCCAGGCCCTTGGAGGTTTTTAGGCTTTGGGGCTGGGGCAGGAGGGCACTTTCCCTGCAGATAAGCAAGACTTCCCTTGCCAGGTGCTGGGAATTTATTGTCTTACAGGGGAAAAAAAAAGGGGGAAACCACAGCTATAAAAATAACACATTATCCAAAGATAACATTACAAAAACCACCACTCGTAGTGCGTTGGAGGGTATCGGTCCTGCCCGAGGAGGCCTTGGTTGGCGTGGAGAAAGGAATGGTTGTTTCAAAAAAAAAAACAAATTGGTTGTTTCCCAATCTCCGTCCTCAACCTCCCCTGGTGCAACTTGAGGCCATTTCCTCTTGTCCCATGGCCTGTTCCTTGGGAGAAGAGACCAACCCCCCCTGGCTACCCCCTCCTTCCAGGGAGCTGTAGGTCTCCCCTCAGGGTGACAGAATGACAGTGACCAGGCAGGCTGCAGGAAGGGAAGCAGTGTGGGGACCTGCAGAGGGTCTCCTCCAGGTGGGACCAAGCCCTTGGTGGGGACGGGTGGCTCAGGAGGCTCCACATCTGCCCTGGACCTGCTGGGTAGGGGCAGCTCAGCTGGATGGTCCCCAGCACGGGAATGTGATGGAGAGGTTTTGTGGTGTTGGTGGAGTTACTTGGAACATTTCAGTCTGTGCCTTTTGGCGTGTGTGTGGTTTATTTCTAGCTTGGACTATACGTCGGTACAAACACATAAAGCAATGCCAGTTTTAACCTTATTGTTCAGAACCTAAATTAGCTCAAATCTGACATTATTTTGCCACCAGAAATTAAGATGAGCTGTTTGAAAGGCCAAATTAAAGCCAGTCATTAGACAGCCATGTAACAGGACAATATTTTGATGCTGGAGGGTCAGCATTGCCTTCTCGGGAGAACAGAGGTGGTGCAGTTGATACGTTTGAGGGAAGGGATGCCATCCAGAGGGACCTGCACAGGCTTGAGGAATGGCACCTCATCAAGTGAACCTTATCAGATTCATGTCTTGAACTTCTGCACCTCTACTCTGCTCCTGTGAGACCCCACCTGGAGTTCTGCGTCCACTTCTGGAGTCCTCAGCACAGGAAGGACATGGACCTGTTGGAACGGGTCCAGAGGAGGCCACGGAGATGCTGGGAGGGCTGGAGCCCCTCTGCTGTGAGGACAGGCTGAGAGAGTTGGGG
>JAOXNH010000008.1:936308-958894 GCA_028566575.1 Bartramia longicauda
CGTGTTGGAGGGTATCCTCCTGCCCGAGGAGGCCTTGGTTGGCGTGGAGAAAGGAATGGTTGTTTCAAAAAAAAACCAAATTGGTTGTTTCCCAGTCTCCGTCCTCAACCTGCCCTGGTGCAACTTGAGGCCATTTCCTCTTGTCCCATGGCCTGTTCCTTGGGAGAAGAGACCAGCCCCCCTTGGCTACACCCTCTTTTCAGGGTGTTGTAGGGAGCGATGGGGTCTCCCCTCACCCCCCTTTTCTCCAGGCTGAAATAGCTGAAGCCCTGTCCTCTGGAGGTCTCCATGGCAGGGGCAGTGCCGGGAGGGGATGCAGGAGGTGCTGGGGAGGTCGTTCCTCCATGGATTCCCTAGGGCTGCCTGGGATCTGGAGCCGCCCCAGGCTGAGGGGGCAGAAGGAGCAGCTCCAGCAGCAGCCCCTGACGGGCCTTTTGAGGGATGTGTTGTGGGATGTCACCTCCCCAGGCCTGGAGTCAGGAGCAGGGGAGGGAGGGGGGGAACACACCTACCTGTGCCCGTGCTTTCTGCGGAGGGTTTTTTCCCAGCCTGAACCGAAAGAGAAATTACACCTGGAAAAAATGAGCAGAGACAGCGACCAAAACCGGCGAGAGCTCAGGTGGTGAGATGGAGCTCTCCGTGTCCACCTCCTCGCTCCAAGGTGGCATCAGATTTACACCTCCCGTGCCCCCGCTGCCCGGCCTGGCCTGTCTGTGCCACCCCCCGTGGGAGCAGGGGGGGTTATCCCGACATCTGGCTTCCCAGGAGGATTCACAGGCTCCCTCCCGGCCCTGCAACTGCAAGAAAGGTGTTCCGAGGAGGAAAAAAAATGGAATTTTGAAGAGATAAGGCTGGAGACATGATTTTCTGCATGTTTACATGCTGGAACATGAAATTAATTTACTTGACACTGTGGTGTCTCGGGAGTAAGTATCAATTTTTATAGTTTACATGAAAATAAATCTTTTTGGTTTTTTTTCCTTACAGCACAATGAGTACACTCTATGTACATTTGCTTCTGTTTATATACACAAATATTTAAGTACATGGACACCTCGGGGACTGACAGACGGGTTCTTTTCTGCTCTATGAAGAAGGGAAGGGGTGTTTCCCGGCAGTCCCTGGGGAAGGGGGGCTGCGGGGCAGCCCCTGGCCACGTCTCTGCGGAGTCCTTGAGAGCGACGGAGACCCGCGGGGTCTGGACACCACGGAGAGCATGGATTCAGTGATGAAGGATGCTCTTGCCGAGAGGAAAACGTCTTTATGTCGTGTCCGTTGGCCGTGGGGATCATCCATCGAGGAGAACACAAGCCAAGGTGAAGCTCCAATGGTTCCCCCCCCCTGCGGCGCTGGGCTGAGCTGCCAAGGCCACCCTCTGTCCCTTGGCTCCGCTGAAGCCACCACCGTGTCCTTGGTGCGGCTCAGGGCCCTGCTTCCTCTCACGCTCACAGCTCCCCTCCGGACAACAAAATTACACTTTTCCAGACACCCCAGGCTGACAATATTTTTCCCCGGGGGGTGTGTTTCATCCCCCCCTCTGCGCGTCTCTCACTGCTGCCGAGGGGAGACCCCCTCAGTTGATCTCCCCCTCCGTGAACTCCTCCTTGATGGACTGTTTGCGGGATTTGCAGTCCGGGAGGTCGAAGCCAAAGTCCGCCCAGTCGTCGGGGGCGCCGCGGTTGGGGATGGTGATGGTGTGGCGCACGCGGAAGTGCACGGCCTCCATGACGCGCTGCCGCTGCAGCTCCCCGGAGCTGCCGATGGAGATGGTGGAGGCGTTGCTGCTGGAGCGCAGGAGCTGCTGCCCTCCGTAGTCGTGGCTCTGCTTCAGCTCCTGCAGACCCCTCCAGATGATCATCCGGTACTGCTCTGGGATCTTCAGTGCTCCGAGATCCTGCAAGAACAACACCCCTTGAGGCACAGCCATCGGAGACGTGGCCACACCGACGGGACTGAGCCCTGGACCCCCGAGATCATGTTTTGGGGGAGACATGTGAGCACAACACCCTGGCATCCAGCGGTGGCCAGGCTGGACCTCCCCTGGTCATGGCACCAAGCCCATGGGTGATTTCTCATTCACACAGCTTTGCAGGTTAGAAATGGGTTTTTCTGTATTTTTGGGCGGTTTGGTTCAGATTGGTCCCTCAAGGGGCTCCAGGAAAGCTGGGGAGGGACTCTGGATCAGAGAGGAGGAAGGGTTTGACACTGGAAGAGGGGAGATGGAGATGAGATGTGGGGAAGAAAAGCTGTGGCTGCCCCATCCCTGGAGGGGTTCAAGGCCAGATTGGAGGGGGCTTGGAGCAACCTGCTCTGGTGGGAGGTGTCCCTGCCCAGGGCAGGGGGTGGCACTTGGGGGGCTTTAAGGTCCCTTCCAACCCAAACCCCTCTGTGATTCTGTGATCAAACTGATGTGAAAGTGTGAGGGAGGGGACCTTTCCCCTGGGGACGCAGGTCGCAGAGCAGCGTGTGAAGGGTCCTCGTGTGTTTGCCGGGATGAGGACTCTCCTCCAGTCCTGGACCAGGAGGCTGGAGCAGTGCCGGCCCCAGGGACCGGTGTCACACAGCGGTGGGGACAACGGGCTGCCATTGTAAAGGCAAACGAGGCCGATAACCTCGGGACAGGGGGCCCTGCACCAGCGATCACCGTCGTAGCTGAGAGGTGCCGGAGCTCCACGTTAATGCCAAACACAGAGACTGGGGAGAGGGTTAACCAGAGCAGACGAGTACGCAATTAGTAATTACAAATTGCTGGGACACACAGCTCGGGGGCCGGGACACGTTCTGGCCGTACCAAACGCTTCCCTCCACAGCTGGCAGACGGTCACGGGGTTAGTTCGGAAAACGGTCCAAGACCAGGCTGAAGTTACGCAACTGGCCCCAGCTACCAAGGAAAAACCCTCCTGGCTCCAGGGCTGTGATGAGGTCCCGCTCCTCTCTCCCCGCCAGGGACCAGGACAAACTGCCCCAGGGCAAAGCGGGAGCGGGGCAGGAGCTTTGTCCCAGCCAAAACACCAGCTCAGGGATCTACGGGGCTTGCTACGGCTCAAAGGGCTTAAGATTTAATTTTTTTCTCCTCCTCGTTACCCTGATGGGCTGGGGAAGCCGGTGCCACCCTCAATATCGTCACCGAGCGCGGCAGCAGCAGATGCTCTGTGCAAACTCGGGCATTTCTAGCATTTCTGCTGGTTTTCCTGCCGGCTTTTGCCTGACCTGGGCTATTTCATCCCAGGGTTCCCTTAATACAAGAGCCCTGGGCTTGACTCCCTTATTTCAGCCTCTTTCACCTTAAAGATTACCGGGGGAAGATGTAAGATCAGATTTTAAACTCTCTGGGCTGCCGTGTTCCTGCTGGCTCAGGGGGGTTGGGTTATTTCGCTGAGCACCTCCGCTGGGTTTTCCATGTTAGGTGGAAAAATCTACCTGGGGGTCTCTTAGCCCTTTTGTTGCTGAGAGTCTGGAGGAACCAGCTGAGACTCCGGTGGTTGCTACCGGTGACTGAGCTCCTGCCAAACCCATGGGACCAGAGGGATGCACCAATGGGAGCTGTAAATCCCAGGGAGCAAATATTCTGCGTGACATCGATCCTGCGGCTGCTCCGCAGCTTCCCCTTCCCTTGCCAACGGATTTGCCCTTGCTTTTCGGATCCAGAGCCGAGAGAAACGAGTGGTAAGAACAGATCTCCCCAAAGCATTTACCTCTATGGATAGGTTCTGCAGGTGGTAAATATTCTGTAACCCTTGGGAGGTGAAATAGTCGATGCAGTTTGGACACCCCAATCCTGTTAAAAAACTGCAGAAAAAATTTGGAAAATAAAGTGGCGTTAAGTTCTGCGGAAGAACAGCCGTGCTCACAACCAGCACTGCAGCCCCAAGCCCTGTGGGGGGTCACTGAGACGGTGGGGGGGCTGCGGTGAGTGTCCCCAGCCCCGCTCGGGGGGCAGGCAGGGGGGCAGCGGAGCTCTCCTGGGGGTACCCCGGCTGCCTTTTCTCTCTGGCTGTTGCCACCCCAAGCGTGACCTCCTTTGCCACTAACGTCAAAGTGAACCCTGGGACAACTCTCATTCCTAAAACTACAATTTTTCTCCTGCTCTTTGGGGGCTTCAGCTGAATAACTTGGAATAACCGGCGGGAGGGGAGTCATGCCTGAGTGTGGGCGGTGAAGCTGGTCCCTGCAGTGTGGGATGGGGGGGGGGTTTGCATGTCACCGGGGGGGGGGCAGCCCCACAGCACAGCCTCCCTGCCTCGGGAGGGTCTGTCACAACGTCTGGGGTCTTTGTAAAGACTGAAACGTTAAAAAGCAGCCGCAGACCTGGCAGTGCATCCCTGGTGGGAACGAGCCCCGTGGAGCCCTTTCCAGAGGAAGGGGAAGTTCACAAAGCTACGGGCTGGTTCAACATGCGGGAAAAGGCTCTTGTTTGGATGCATTTAATTTTTAATTAAGGAAGGATGGATTACCCAGGTAGAGGTACAGGAGGGCAATCGAGGTTTCTAACTGGTAGGGAGCTGGGCTTTGGATTCTGAGATGAGGTTTCACGAGCAGTGATTTCTCAGCTGGGACCAGTGGCCAGTTGACCAGTTAGGAGACAGAGCTGAGGGTTAGAGTGGGGGAACGACAGCAGGAAACGCCAGCGGACGAGACAGACAGGGCACCGCTCGCCTTCCCTACCTGACGAGGCTGGGGTCGGGGTTGTAGGGCGGCGGGGGGGTGCAGTGTGACCCGGAGACCATGGACTGGGAGGAGTGGCCCCCGTTCATCTCTCCGTTGGGCTGCATGGGGTGGCTGTTCAGCATCCCGGGTCCTGGGCAGCGGCGACGCCGGGACGATGAACACATCCGTTAGACATCACCCACCCCGGGATAACCCCCCGCTCCCTCGGCAGGGACCCCACGGGTGGGCAGAGCCCCTGCGAGCGGGGACGGGTGCCTGGGGTGGTGAGGAAGACCTTACCCATGGCCCCCAGGCCGGGCGCGGGGCCGGAGCTGTGCTGGGGGGGCTGTCCCACCAGCTGGTTGACAGAGGGCAGCTTGTTGATTCCCCCACCGTGAACCTTATTCATGGGCGAAAGGACGGGCCCGTAGGAGGACGGGGGCTGCAGCTGGGTCCTGCTCAGGGAAAGCAAACAGGGGGTCAGAGGGGGGATAGAGCCCCCCTGCCCCGACCCAGGGCTCCCCTCTGGCCCATCACACCTCCCTCCGGAGGCTCTGGGTGACGGAGAAGCTCTTTTGCACCAATAACAGTGCTGTAGAGCAGTTGTCAGCCCTTGCCAAGCAGGAGGTGCCCAGCAGACGTGCTGTGGACACCCCAGGGCTGGTCCCAGCCTCCCTCGGGGGGGGGCTGCTCTGGCCGTACTCACTGCCGCTGCAGGAGCTGCTGCTGCTGCTGCCGGTAGGAATCCACCAGCTGCTGTGGGACCAGCTCCACCAGCTCCAGGCTTTCCTTTATCTTCATCAGGATCTCGAAGTTCTCCCGGCCTCGCACCTGGAGGAGGGAACAAGCCCGGGGCTCTGCTGGGTTCCTGTCCCACCTCACCACCGGCCCCGTGGGCCCTTTTCCCCACCCGGCCGCACAAGGCGCAGAGTCACGGTGCCCAGGGACAGTCTGGGGGCCCAGAACCCCCTTGGACATGTGCATTCACAGATGGTTTTGCTCCTGGGCTCTGTGTCCCTGCTCAGCCCTCATCCCTGCTGCTCTGCAGGAGACCCTGCAGCCCCATCCTGGCCACCATCGCGTCCCCAGAGCGTTTCTGGCAGAGGGGATGATGCCACCGCCGTCCCGAGCCGAGCTCTGCACCAGTGCAGCTCCCCGACGCTTACCGGCACGTAATACATCTCCTCCTCCCCGTGCCTCCGCTTCTTGACGCCGGTCCCCAGCGCCGGGATGCCCTGGGGGCTCTGCTTGAACGCTGGAAGGGAGAGAAGAGCATTTCCACACTGTCCCCGGGAGAGCAGGACACATCAGGGGCACCTGGGCTCCCAGCAGCCTTTCAGCTCAAGCCGTGCAGGATAACGGCTGCTCCCCTGGGTTCTGGCATCAACGGTGTCCCTTTATTAGCAGTGATAATGAAGATCAAATCTATTGGGATGTGACAGCCCTGCCCAAACTGTTGTGCTCTGGAGGGAGGAGGGAGTGGTCCTGTTTATGAGACTTTAGATTTGGTTCAGGAAAGGGAAAGCATCGTGCCTGGACGGGTGTTTGAGCCTGAACTTCTGGAGCGCAGTGATTTTGGGTGCCATGGGAAAGGAGCTGAGGCAGAATGGCAAAGGGGGTGCTGGCCAGGAGCCCCCGGAGCCCCCCTCCCTCCCTCCCCCTGGTGAGGGACTCACTGCGTTTGTTGGTGTTGCCGTTTTTGGCCGCGCTCTCGTTCAGGGCCTGCTGCTCCCGGTAATGGTCCTCATCCGCCTTGCGGTCCCTGCCGGGGCAGGCGCAGATCCGTCCCTCGAAGGATCTCCTTCCCAGGACCTGGCCGCTGGGAGGAGAGAGAGAAGTTGGTGACGCTGGTTCTGCTCAGCCCGGCACGTGATGGTCCAGAAAACCAGGGTCCAGACCAGCAAAGTGCCACCCCATCCCTCCGTGTGGATGGATGGCTCAGGAAGCCATCGAGCCCCCCTGGCACTGAGCACAGGGAGCCCCTCAGCATCGGTCTCCTGGGGCAGAGGAGCCCCTGGGGCAGAGGAAGGCTCCAGCTGCAGGGGGAGAAGCCATTATTGGGCTGGGTCCCCGGTCCCTCCGTGCCAGCCCTTTCCCTGTCCGGCAGAGAAGAGACTTTCCCGGGCTGCGGGGGGGCTGCCACGTCCCCATCCCCTGGGGGTGTTCCCTGCAGGGCAGGATTCCTTCCCGAGGGACCCCAGCCCCACAGCCAAGGGATCCCTGCTCCCACGGCCACTCACTCTCTTGTCTCTAGGGTGATGATGATGAGGATGGGCCTCCTGTTCATTCCTCCCACGCAGCTGCTGTTGCACATGAAGTTGTACAAGATGGTGGTGAACTCCGTCCCCACCTGCCCGGGAGGGGAGAGCAGGCACTGAGCGATGGGGGGGAGGCTGGGACCCCCAGAGTGATGGAGGGGGGGGCATACGCAGGCTGGGACCCCCCAGGAGGTGATGGGGGGAGGCAGGATGGGACCCCACAGCTCCTGGCCTGGGGCTGGCACTTTGGCAGGGTGAGCAGGGGAGCTCTGAGGGGAAGCTTCCCTGGGAGCACCAGGGAAGGGCGGTGTGGGGAGGGTCCTATCTGGGAAGAGGGGACAGCACAAGGACTGTGGGGACAATCCAGGGCTGGATTGGAGGGGATTTCCCTTTGCACCCTGCTTCCCGGGAACGGGATGCTCTGGGATGCTTCACGGGGCTGGGAGCTGAGGATGCTCAAACACAGTGGCCACCGGTGAGCAAGCTGGAGTGGTCTCAGAGGTGCCAGGGCCAGCAGGACTCCTGCTGGGGACACAAGCGTGCCCCCTCACCAGCAGCTTCACCCCCAGCACGGGCACAACTGCTGTAGCCCAGACAGAGGGTCCTGCCCCCCCCCAGCCCGGGTACCTGCGGGGGCTCGTAGGGCACCATCACGCTCTGCCTTCCCGTCACGGGGTCGTCCACGTACTGGGAGAGGTTGTTGCCTTCCACTCGGATGAGGTGGCTGGCGGGGGCTGACTGCCCTGCAAGGCAAACAGATCCCTGCCTTAGGACCTGGGGAAGCCTGTCCTGCGCACACAAGGGATGCCCCCCAGCCCCGACTGCATGTCCCCCCCCAGACGACGGGGCAGCCCCCGGCAGAGCATCACTCACCGTCGTTGAAGTCGCGGCCGAGCTCGTGGTTGGGGCAGCGTTTCACCACCTCGGTGACGTGCTCTGCCTTCTTGTAGACAGGCATGGCCCGGATGATGGTGCCCGGGGGCGGGGGGGTGGACACCTTGATCTGGATGGGGCATGTTTTTGCGATCTGACAGTAGAGTTTCTTCAGCAGGGGGGAGTACTGGAAGAGAAGGGACACCCACCCGGTGAACGTCACTGGCCTGATGGGGCGGTGGAGGAGGTGGTGCTGCTGTACCTGCAATTAAACTGAACTCTGCTGGGGATGAAGCTTGGCTCTACCTGAAAAACACTGATTTTTGGGGTGTATAAAGCTGCTTGGTGTAAATGCAGAGCTCCCTTCCCAGCTCCGGGGCTGGTGCTGGGCTCGGGCTGATGCTCCTGTATCCACCGAGACAGATATTCCTCTTCCCTCGGCTCCTCTCACCCACCTGCTCCTTTCTCCCCGCTCCGAGGGAAATGTGACCACAGCAGCAAAGCAGCAAATTAAAATAAGGACTCGTTATAAAGCCAATTATGGCCCGTGGCACCGCAGCCACGCTGGAGGGCCGGTGCCGGGGCTGAGCTGCTCCGTGTGCTGGGAGAAGGGGATGGCACCTGGGATCCCCGGCAGCTCCATGAGGGATCGCAGCGCTGCAAACTGCTCCTGCACCATCCCAGAGCCTTGTCGGGGACAGTGACCTCAGGAAAATCAGCCTGGCTTTGCAGTAGTGTCTGTGCCCTAGGCTCAATATTTGTTTTTCCCCTGGAAATATTTAAATATGACCACAGCATCACATACAAAAACGAAAACAAAAAAAAACCCCAAACACAAACAAACCCACAAACAGACACAACCCAACAATCTCGGGCACTAGAGCGTGCCCTGCAGGGCCATGTCTACCCGTCTCTTAAATACCTCCAGGGATGGTGACTCCCCCAGCCAGCCGAAGAGCTCCGGCAAAACGGGAGCGAGGAAATCTTGCTGAAAACCAGTGTAAACCCTGGCTCATACACCCCTCAGCCTGCTTTGGAAAGGTCACCCTGAACAACACACACAGCTCCGGGCTGAGCCCCGCGCTGGGAGCACCGAGGGCACCGATGCACCACAGCCCGAGGAAATCATGCTTAATGTCATTAACAGAATCACAGCTAATTATGCAAGACCTCGGAGTTTAACTCTGACCTGCAAGGCTCTGCCCCGACCTCTGCAGCCGTCGCAGTGAGTGCCGGGGAGGAGGATGCTCTGCAGCGCCAGGAGCCGCTTGTTGATGGAAAACAGTTCATGGCCACCAGAACCCCTTCTGGTGAGGGCACAAGGGATTTGCTCAGGTAGGAGCCAGGGGCAAACTCCTCTCCCAAGGCCCGTGGACCTGCTCAGCTCGGGGGAAGCTCCTGGTGGCCAGTGAAAATGGGAAGGGTGGCCTGAAGGAAGCAGCGTGCCGGGGAGCCAGCCCTGCTCACGGCCTCCCAGGATGGGTCCAGGCATGGCAGAGCCCCTCAGCCACAGTGTCCATCACCTCTGGGACCATCCTGAGCCCAGTCCCACCAGAAGCCACCATCTGCAGCAGGGCTGGGCTGGCAGCGCCGGGTGGGAGAGGCTGCTCCTGGCTGCGGGAAAAGGGGGGGAGGCAGAGCCTTCACCTTCCAGTAAAGGCGTGTGTCGGCTCCCAGGTGTGGGGATGTGCAATTCCCTTCCACCTCGCCAGTGCCACGCTGTTTTCCACCTCACAAAGAATGTGTTTGCTATACAGGAGCCCACCCCTGCCGCACGGGGAGAAGCCAGTCCCTGCATGGCAGGGCATGTTCCTGCTCAAAGTATTTTATCTCATCCCCACAACACAACGCCCCGTGCCAAAAAAATACCACCGTGCAGAGTATTTGTGAGGAGGTTAAAGCTTGTCCTCAGCCATCCCAGTACAGGTGTGCAGAGGCCAGCGAGGCTCCCTCCACCGCCGGGCTGCAAGCTGCCCCTCCTGGGGGGTCCTGAGCTGCCCCAAGTGGGGGGACCCCAGGTCTCGGCAGTGAGCACGGGACTGGTAGAGCACAAGGGATGGCTCAGCCCTCATCTTCCCACTGCCCTGAGCCCATTCCGATGTCCCTGCACATCAGGAGGGTCTGCAGAAGGATCTGTGCTTCCCGATCCCGCTGTCCTTTCCATGGGAGGGGATCCAGCCGTGGGCTGAGCGAGCCCCTGTTGCCCATGGAGGCTCCCAGAGAGCCTGGGTGGGCTCCTACCATCCCGGGAACTGCTACAGGGGCAAACGAGATAAAGCATTTTCAGGTGGTATTTCTGAGGGAGGTACAAAGGGGAGAGGCCTCTGCCCAGGGAGGCTGCAGCAGCTCCCATGTGGTGAGGATGTGTTGGACCCATGGCCGGCAGCAGGTACCAGCCAGCAGGGAGAGCAGGGGGTGGGCTGGTGGGGTACGTGTCCCGGGGGGAGTGAGTGGTCATTGGCAGATGTGATTGGGAGCTGTGATGTGAAGCTGGATCTGGCAGCAGGAATTAATCCTCGGTATTGGAGGCACAGGGACTTGCCAGAGGGAGAGGATGCTTGGAAACACCACCCTTCACTGAAATCCCCAAATTTTGCACTGAAACCTGATGACACTGACTACACCCTGACTCCATGGCCAGGTTAACTTCCCGGCTGTGATCCCACATCTCCAGCAGGGATTGTGTCCAAGCTGGGTCCCACTGGGAAGGTGGTTACTCCCCTCTGCCCGGCTGGAAGAAGCCGCTCTGGTGTGGCTGTGGCCCCCGTAGCCGCTCACCCGCAGTGTGACGGGGGCTTCATCCCTCCTTTGGAGGAGACAACATGGCAAAACAAGGGTTATTTGGAGGGGGGCTCTTCCTTGCCAGGTGTTAAAATACTGACAACTCCTGTCAAAGGATCCTTTCATGTAGACATTCCCGGGCAGCCCTCAACATGCCTGGGAAATATAACTGCTCTGGAAGAGCAGAGGTGCATTATGGCAAGTTCTTTGGTAACAAATTCTCTCATTATACCATGTTATGACATGGATAAATCTCTGTTAAATAGCAGAGCGATTGCCCCGCAGGGAGAGAGGCTGCCGCTCCACACAGGCATGCCTCCACTGATAACCTTATCGTGTCTTAACAGCTCCAGGATTGCCTTCAAAGATCCTTCCACAATAACAAACTATTCTTTTAAGGAACTCCGTGCTGATAATTCTGGGCAAGAAAAGCCAGGGCTGTGCCCTGCGTGGCCAAACTCCCGGCTTCCCGCATCCCCAGCCACTACTGGGGCAAAGCATTCCCGGGCTCACAGATCCAGCCCCGTTCATGGCCACCAGGGAAATGAGCGTTATGGTTTTAGGATCCCAGGAGGTTCTACATCCCTCGCCGTGTTTTCAGCCAGGAAGAGCCCTGGGCAATGCATGGTCTCCGTAGGGGACAGCAAAATGCAGGTCTTGCCCAGGTGCCGAGCAGAGGTCTCTGCTCCTAGGGGGTGATCTGTATTTGCCAATAACCTGCCCCCCCTGCACCCCTGTGCTGCCTCATCTCATTTACTGGTACTTTACAAGCCACAGCTGAGGTGTGCCCAGCCGGCTTGCCGACAGCATGAGGACACCGTGCTTTCCTCAGGTGTGAGATGAGGGAGCTGCAAATGGAACCTGGGAGATGAAAATGCTGGTGTTTAATCACCGAGTCCAGTGCAGCTCCCTCGCTGCTCCGTAACCTCTTCCTCTGCCACGGCCACCCTTGTGCCACCTGTGCCAGGGGTGAGCCTGGGGCCATTCACTCACATCCACCCCGTCCAGCAGCGTTTGGACACTGACCTCTCCAAACCAGCCCCGTGTGGCAGCTGGGTCACAGCTGAGGCTCCCGTCACTCCTAGGCATGGGAACAGCATCTCAGGACACCAGAACCCCTTCCCTGCCCTGCTGCATGGGCACTTCCAGACCTCAAACTCAGGATTGCTTTTCACCCCTATGGAAGAGCTTGGGTACGTCCTTGCCCCTGGGCACCTCCTGCCTTCATTCCCAGTTCCTGCTCTACCCTCTGGAGCGTCGGGTCTGTCCCCCCCCGTTACAGTGTGACTGGGGCCACCTCTGTCCACAGAAAAATGCCAGAGAGTGTCTGGTTTTGCGGATTTACGGAGCGCAGCAGGGTCGTGTGGGTGGTGGGTGGAGGTTGGGTGTAAACAGCAGCGATGGCGCTGAGCAACCAGCCCCAACCTCACGGGAACGCGCAGGACGTACGTTCCTCTGGGGCTCTCTGCAGCCGAGCAGCTTCAGTGTCAGCCCTCACCTCCTGGGGTGAGGTCTAACGCCATCTCTGTCCCTGTCCCTTCCCTGCTACCAGGATCTGTCCTGCAGGGCGAGTCCAGAGCCCTAGGAATAACTGGGAAAGGCAAATTATTGAAGCACTAGCAGCACAGCACCATTAACCTCTGTTCCTCCAGGGACTCGGTGCCCCAAAGCGGCTTTTGATGGGGCCTCTTTCACCTCTGCGTTGAAACCCAGCTACTTTTGGGGCAAGATGGAGCCCACACTGCACCAGTACCAAAGGGAAGGGGAAACAACTGCATGGGAACAACGGAGCCCGTGGTGCAATCAGCCCCAGTGGGGGTTTGCTGGGGTGATCCTGGTACTGCTGTATCCAGGGAAATATTTTACGCATCGCAAGATCCAAATGAGCTAATGCCCCACAAGGATTCGTGGTGACTGAGGCAGTGAAGCAGCATCAAAATGAAGTCTCAGCATCCCTCGCTGCTCACCCCGAGCAGGTACCCTCTGGAAGAGGCCCCCGCAGTGCCCAGACCCACGGCCACCTCTCCTGAGCAAGAAGTGAGAGAGGGGAGAGGTGTTTTTCCCCACGGATGGTGATGGCCTCCACAATAAAAAAAAATAACCTGAATCTTCTGGGTGGAAAGACCTACCAGCAAAGTCCATCTCCCCCCAGCCCTCCCTGGGCAGCAGAACCGCTAGGAGGATGTGTCCCAACAGATTGGGAGCTGATAAAATCTTATTTATCTTCAACTGTTGACACCGAAGCGTCTGGACTTGCCTGCTTCGGGAGGGCTGCAGCCAAGTCCTCCTTTCTCTCTTGAAGGAAATGATTTGCTCAACAATTACTTTTTCCACAAATCCTCCCCCTCCTCCTCCCTACCAGCCTCCTCCTCCCCTACATTCCAGTCTCCTCATTAGCTCTACTGGAGACGTGTCCAGGACTGCAGTCAATGGATCCCAATAAAGCCACTAGCCTGGCAAGGGGGAGAGAAGAAAAGTGCTGCCTCCGGCTGCTAATTTCCTTGCGCTCCCCGGCAAGCAGCTGCGGAGCCGCATCCTGGGACAGGTTCGGACAGATCGCAGCCGAGAGGTGATAATAATGTGTCTGTCATCTTACTCAGACATGTAGCATCTTGCAAACCGCAAATACCGTTAACCGGCTGGGACGAATCTGTTAGGACAGATCCTGGAAGACATGCCGACTGCAGAGCTAATTTTTTCTTTCTAATTTTTTTTAATAACCATTTTTTAATCACCGGCCTATATAACTTCTTGCTGAGCTGGAAATTCCTCCCAAAGCTACTCTGTGGCTCGTTTACTATGAGCTGGGTTTGGATATGCCCGACGCGTGGCTGGTGGCCGAGTGGAGAGCATCAGCCGGTGCCCGAGGCGCGGGGACAGGCCAGCCCAGCAGCAGGGACACCGCCTGGGGACGGCTGTAAGGGACACCCCGACACCGGCCTCCCTGTGTCCACAGTCCCCCCACTACCATGGGGATGCTTTGAGGTGATGGCTGGGGCACCACTAGCCGTGCCCAGGATGCGGGGGGTCTCAAGGTGCCTGGCAGAGCCCCCCTGCTCACCCCAGCTGTTGGTGGCTGTGGGGGACCCCCATCACCCCCAGACCCCCAGCTCTGCTCCCATGGGCGCTGAACCACCGGGGACATCTTGGGGTTGCTCCCACAGCAGACAGAGGAGAGGCTGTGTGTGCTCCAGCCTCATTCTTCTGCCTTTATTATCGTGCCATTGCTGCTAATTAAACTCCCTTGGTTCACCCCCAGGAGTCCTCTCCCTTCCTTCCCTGGTGTGCGCATCCCTAAAATAACTGCCAACCAGGATCGTGGCTGTTCTTGGACACAGCTCGACCAGCCGGCGCCGGCACGCTCCAGGGCTGTTCTTTTCTGCTCCAGTAGGTCTGACTCCTTCTCTGTGGCTGGATACTGGGGTCCAATGACCACGCCAGCACTGGGGTTCCCCCTCACCCAAAAAGGAAGCCAAAAATCCAGCAGTGTGATTATTCCATGCTGCATTATGAGATGAGGGGAGCTGGCTGGGAGGGGAGGGATGTGGAGGCTGAGCTGGGCTTGGGAATTGCTGCTGGAAACAAAATGCAGAAACCATAGCAGTGAGACCTGGGCTCAGGGAGTGACTCCCCCCTGCCCCTCGCAGCATCCCTGTGCCGGGCAGGAGGGAGCCCCTTCTCCTGTGCTCTTACACCCCCTGCCCGGAGGAGGCACAGGCAGAGGAGGTGGTTTACCAAGGGCAGACCCAGCATCTCCCCCCCTTCTTTTAGGTGGTGGGGGTCGGGGCTCCCAGGAAGGCTTTCAGCCACGCTTCTCGTGGTGTGGGATGCAGCCCCATGGGGTAAAACCCTCTGCTCCCAGCGCTGGAGCAGCAGGCCCTGTGTGTTGGCTCCAGAAGGACACGGCCAGGGTAGCCAAGGTAGGGAGCACTGCTGGCCAACCCACCAGGATGTGGCCACCATCCTCCTCCTCCTCCTCCTCTCTGCAACCAGTGCCAAGGTCACTACTGCACCAGAGCATGGAGATACATCTCCTTCTGCAGCCCATTTACCACCTCGGCTCCTCCAGCGGGTCCCTCGGTCCCCGCCTCCCCTGTGTGTTTCAGATCCAGCGCAGAGGAACCGGCCAGAGCATCCTCATCTCCCTGGCGTGTCCTCTCCCACCTCCTCGGTCCCTGCGGGGGAGCCTTCCCTTCCCGCTGGAGCGGCGCTTCCCAGTAAGTCGTTCCCTTGACCTGTGCATACCATACACCTTCGAGATAGTGGAGCTGATAGCGGGATCGTGTTGGAACATCGCACACCGAATTCCTTTCCCTTTTTTTCTTAATTCCATTGTGTCTGGAGCTCCTGGAGCCTCATCCACGCCCTGCGTGAGCTGGTGGAAAGCCTCCAGTGGGCTGGCTTCACTGGGCTTTGGAGCAGCCTGATGCTGAGGTTGCTTTCCTGCTTCTGGCACGCCAGAATATCCAGGCTCTTCTGCCCAGCTACTCAGACAAAAACAAAGATGTTCATGGCTCAGAGGCAGAGTGCACCGAGCCGTGCCTGCCCCCTCCTCATCTCCAGGTGTTGGACAGGTACCTCCCCAAAATATGGGTAGGTGCCAGAGAGTTTGAAGAGGGGCTCGTTTCTATAGATGCTCCTGGAAGTTTTTCCCTCTTCTTTACAACCCCCTCTACCCCAACAGGCTTCAGAGAGCAGCCAGGGAGGGAGACCCTGTCTCCTGCCACACCGATTATTTCCATCCTCCTCATTCAGCTGGCATCAGACAAACCATTTCAGCTCTGCTTCCCCCGTGCCCACACTCCAGTTGCCAGATCTACAGAGCAACTGGAACCAGTTCAATGTGGCAGTCTCCCACTGGCCGAGCGCTGGGAGGGGGACGGGTTTGATGTACAACTGGGTGTCCATCCCAGCAGGAGCATCTCACCTCGGCTCCAAACCTCTCCAGCCTTTCCGTGGAAGGCTGTTCGCTCCCCGAAGCAGCAGGTGAGACCCTGGACATGGCCTGGACCCTCCCAGTGCCTGTGCCTGGGTGAGGGGAGCCCCCGCCAGAGGTTTGTCAGTCTCCCCCCAGCACCGGGGGCTCGGTGCAAGCCCAGGCAGATGCTCTGTGCCGGGGGATGAGCCCCTGTGTCCTTTTGCAGCCAGGCCACGGGTGGCCAAAGGCTCTATTAACGCTTCTGCTGGCTCTGGCGCACGTGACAGCGTTTTAGAGGGGAGGGAGCGCTCATCCGCCGCAAGCCCGACTTGAGAAAAATACTAATTATCTATCAGTTACCAGCTGGCCAGCGTGGCGAGGGGCTGCCTGTGAGAAAGCAGCCGAGATGGGCTGGCGGCTCGAGCATGTACGGGCAGCTCCGGGGCACCCAGAGCCCTGACAGCTTCCAACAAACAGGCGGGCGGCCGGCGTGCCCCGGCTTGTAGCCCCGCAGCTCCCCGTCCTCCTCCCCGCCTGCCAGAGGGGGGCTTCCAACCTACAGGGAAAAACCTTATTTTCAGCATCTGGCCATTGCTCTCTGCTGATAAGAAGGCCATTAAAAATGACAAGGGAGGTGGAGGCAGCCTTGGAGGGCTTCCCACGGCACAGACTGGCTCGGTTGCTTTGGTTGGGAGTTTGTGGCAACGTGTGGGACACCCAGTGTCACCCACCCCCTGCCCAGCATCATCCCTCTGCAAGGACACACCTGGGTCTGGGAACGCCAGCCCCAAACCCCTGTCCCAAGACTTCGCCCCTTCTCCATTCACCCGTTTCTGAAATCTTGGAAATTCAGGTTTTTAAGGCTCAAGAGAGCAGATGACGGCCCCCGGGTTCGGTTCCCTGTGCTGCTGTCTCAGCCCCTGTGCCTGCTCCTTCTGCGCGGAGCCAAGGGTGCCTGCTCGAAGCACAGCTTATCTCTCGGCAGATAGGCAGGCTCCTCATTTGAATACTTCAGGAGTTGGAGAATCCACCGCATTCCTTGGTAAATTGTTCCTATGGTTAATTATCCTCACTCTTAAAAAATTTCCACCTTGTTTCTAGTCTGAATTTGCCTGGCTTCAGCTTCCAAGCACTGGATCTCATTATGTCTTCTCCTGTTAGATTAAAGAGCTGCCTGCTATCAGAAACCATCTCCCGTGCAGGCTGCGATGGAGCCACCCTTACTCTTCTCGTGGAGACCTTTCATGCAGAGCGGTTCTCTGGTATCACCCTATGAG
Source organism: Bartramia longicauda (assembly GCA_028566575.1). NCBI lineage: Eukaryota > Metazoa > Chordata > Aves > Charadriiformes > Scolopacidae > Bartramia > Bartramia longicauda. Next base: position 953,063 of record JAOXNH010000008.1, read on the forward strand.
GCATCTGCTCCAAATCTTTCATCTTCTTTGGATCTCCCTCCCAAACCTCTTCTGTTTTGTCAGTGGAGGGTTTGAAGTGTGGACACCAGAACTGCAGGGGCTTGGTGGCACCTCAGGCACCAGGTGATGCTCATCTGCCCAGCCCTTGTGGAGCAGCCACCCCCCCGAGCAGACAGCTCGCCTCCAAACACTCCTTGGCCAGTAGCCCTGGCTCCTTAGGAGCCTCCTTTCCTAAACACAGGAGAACGGATAACGCCACATCCCCTGGAGGAACAGCCGGAGGGGTTCAGTCAAAACCCTCCACAACCAGGAGTCTCTTGGGCTACGCGCTCCCATCAACCAGAGCTTACGATTGTATCAAAACAACTCAAACTGCGCCAAACCCTTTCTGAGCAGATGACTCGCATCGAGCTGTTTGGTTTGGCATCGCCCGGGCGCCAGCTGGCAGCTCCTCGGCCGGGTTCTCCGTGATCCAGCCCTGGATCGCAGGAGGTCTGCGGAGCTGGGGGTCTGGCAGAGCCTTCCCCTGGGATGGGGGAGCTCCCTGCTGCCCCCAGACCCTCCCTGGCAGGGTGCTCTGCCTAATTGGGGCTCAATGCTCACAACAGCCCTGGTGAAAATTACTTAGTGCAGTTAATCTTAAAATATTGCAGAGCCCTGAGGCCTCCCCAGCTGCGGATGAAGCGGGCAGCGCCTTTTACTGTTGGTCCTTTCACAGAATCCAACCCCCCGTGTCCTTTAGGGCACCAAGGTGGTTAATGCAGCTCCCCTTGGCTGGACCATCTCCGAGCTGTCGGATGTCACTGTCCCCAGCCCCACTCACCCTACGTTTCGCTTTCTTTCCCGACACCTTTCCTAGTCTCACTTGAACGCTGCTGCGTACGCACTCACGGTTTATGTAGAGAATCACAGACATTGTTATTTGTGTATTGATTGACAGGCAGTACAAAACATGGGGTTTTTTGCTGAATTCCTTTCCCTGTTTAACCAGGACAGGCTCCTGAGCGCGGCAGCAGCAGCGCAGAGCTGAAGGCAGTGGGAGGAAGGCACCAGCCCTGTCTCCCGGCACCAGAAACGCAGCCGGTGGCTGTGACAGGAGGAGATGGAGTGGATCTGGCTGTCACCGCAGCGGGACTGCTCATCCCATGGCAACCTGGGCGAGCTGGACCATCTGCACCGCCCTCAGCAGCCACTCTTTCAAATGAAGCATCCCCCAGGCTCTCCAAGGTAAACACCACCCACCCGTTCCGCTCTCCATCAGGCTCAGCTCCAGCGCAGCGAGGTCTGGGCTGGTGGCCGCCAGCCCGGTGGCCAGCCTGCATCCGTGGGATGCACAGTCACCCCGGCATCACGGGTCAGAGCTCTGCACATCTCTCCCACTGCCCTGCCCAGTATTAAAGCCAGTTCGGGCATTTAACTCCTCCACTCCGGACCACTTCCCAGGAGTGTCTCCCCTTCCACCGTGCAGCCTCGGCTCCCACCCTGGGAGCATCCTCTGCAGGTGCTGAGGGTTGCCCATGCTGTGTTTGCTGGGCATCTCTTGGCTCCAGCTGCCCCCCGAGGACAGCAGGGCACTCACAGCATCCGTGTGGCACCGGCTGCTCCCACTAAAGGAGACCTTAACACCCAGGCTTGAGGAAAAAAAAAAAGCAATCCTGGCCGGAATCGCTCAGCTCCCACAGGACACAACAGCTCCAGGAGCAGGGTCAGCTCGGGGTGATGCTGAGAGTGTCCGGGATCAGTTTAGGGCTGGGAAGATCCCAGGTAGCTCCAGCGAGGGCAGGGGGCTGTCACGGGCCCCTTCCCTCTGCTCTTCTGGGACAATTGGCCAAAAACTCCTTAGTGGCTTTTCTGATTTACTCCCTGCAGCTGCGACACGCATCGTCTGGGACAAGGGGAGGGTATTTCCTTACTGCTAATTAGAGTGAGCACGGAGAGTGCCTTTAGCTGGTGCTCTCTCTGTCTTTGGACACACAGGATGTGCCCGCAGCGCTGCCCGAGGGTGTCCCGCAGCTCCCAGCCTGGCCCTGCCTGCTCCATCCCAAAGGCACCCCGAGAGCTGGGACAGTGGTGAGGGGACACGAGCCACCTCCCAGCCCTTAGTGCCGGGACAAGGCGCCCTGCATCGCTGCGAGTTCCGTTGCCATTGGGATGCTTTTGTGGCCCGGGAATGCCTCCTTTCCCTGCACAGCTTTCCTTTTAACCCATGTGAGTTATCCCCCAGCAGGGATAGGACTGGGCTGGAGCCACATCCTACCCAGAGGACCTTCAGATTATTCAGACCCTAAATGAAATGCATCCTTTAGCAGCATCTTGCAGGGAAAGACAGTGGAAAACAGTGAAGACTTAACCCGCTCCTACGAGGGTGAGTGGTGTTTAACGGCAGTGCTGCTCCCAAGCCCCGTCTCAGCTGGGATGCTCCGGCTACCGGACACAGGGATGCTGCTCCACTGCCCCAGCTGTGAATTTGGCTGCGTTCAAACACCGGCTCGCTGCCGGGTTCCCCTCTCTGCCCGCCCCTTGGTTTTCCCAGGAGACAGACCTGGCGCTGCAGCCGCCGCAGCCCATCCCCTCCCGCCTGCTGTCACCACCACGCACCGGGACCAGCACAGCGGCACAGCACAGGCACTGCCTGCACCAAAGCATCCCAGGACGCTTTCCTTCTGCCGTGGGAAGGACCGCCTCGGCAATTAAACACATCAGCTTCCAAAAATCAAAGTCATTATTGTACCTCAGGCTGATCCATCACTCCTGGGCTGCTCTGCCTGTTCCATCCTAATGTCACACCACCACCCGAGAGGAAGCCCTGTCACTCTCTCGCTCTGTCAGTTTTCTCATCCCAGACTTTCTGCTCTGATAACATTTCCCAGAGGAGAAAGCCCACCTGCCTGGAGTGTGCTGGTGAGCGGCTCTCCCGGCTGCTCAGGGAGGTGTCTGCCACAGAAATGCCTCCGACACCGGCCACAAGTGCCGGTTTTTCTTAAAAACAGGGACAGCGCTACACTGAGGCAGGAGCCAGGATGTGAATTTAGGACCTTTTGCCACAAAAAGCCAAGCAGCCGCCACAGGCTCTGCCCGGTTCCTGGGTCCTGGGGCTGCAGGGGACTCCTCCACTGGCTGCAGCGATGCGGCCGGTCCGGCACGGACCTCACCAGCATCTCTGAGGAGCGGGCTGCTGCGCCCGCATCCCCACGGCACCCTGCCGGGCAGCCATCCCTCTGAGGTTAAAAGCCTGCTCTGATATTTTGCCGAGACTCCTAGAGATTAAGTTACCCTTCTGAGAGGAGAGGAAGAAAGGGTTGTAAATACCGAGCAAAGCTGAGGATGGTCCCAGCTCATGTGAGGAAGGGTCCATCCACCCGCTGCCTCGCCTCTGACAGCCGGCAAATGTGTGGGGAAGCACCAGGAGAACAAGGCAGGTCCTTCCCCGGGACATTTCTCCAGCTTTATGATTTCCAGGGACATTTACTCGCGGGTTAGGAAATTGCTGTGAGAGAAGTTAACATTCAAACTTCTGGGCTTAACAGCCCTTTGGGGAGAAAATCCCCCAAAAAGCGAGCACTGATGTTCCCGGCACGTTTTGCTTTCCAGGGCCACCTGTGTGGGCGAAGTCCCCAAGGGGTGGTGACCACATCCTGCAGCCCCCCCGTGCCAGCGTGCCCTCTGCCAAGCACCGCCGAGACGGTGGGGCGATGGCCCGAAGGAGCCTCCGCAGCCGCGATGGCCTCTCTAGCCAAGGCAAGAAGACATGCAACTTACGGTCCAGGTGGCTGACTTGGCGGTGCTGGACTGCTGGAAGGTCACCTCGAAGTGGTGGGGACCGGGGTAGTCGGTGTTGGAGGGGATGACGGGCGCGGGGGACATGGCGTCGAAGGTAGAGCTGGGCTGCGAGTAGGGCGAGTGCGTTGGGACATTGGAGGTGTGCTCGGAGCTGTAGGGGCTGGCGGAGGCTGCTCTGCTGCCGATGCTCTGATCCATGCTGTTGTTCAGCAAATTGAACTGGGACTGGAGGAAGGGAAAAGGGGAGGAGGGAAAAAAAAAAAAAAAAGTAGAAAACACCAGGCAGTTTAGAGAGATGGAAACCTCCGGCAGGATCCTGATCCTGCGGGGCTCCGGGTGTCCTGTTACAGCCTCCTTAAAGGGCCAGCCTGCGGGAACACCGGCCAAAAAAGCCGCTCTGGGTCCCTTGGGGTTCCCAACAGGTCACCACTTGTGCCAGGGATAAACCCCAACACGCTTAAATCACCCCCTTCCACCGGCTCCATCCTCCCAGGAGGCAGCGAGGTGCCGAGATCCCTGGATTTCCTGCGCACCCGCCAGTGCAAAGCCACCCTTGTGCCCGTGGGGGACCGGGCAGGGATTTTCTGGGGTTTGTTGGGGTTTGGAAGATGTCCCGTCCTGTGGTCAGGGCTCTGCTCCATGGTGGCTTTTCCAGCGGGCAGAGCACTGGGGCTTGCAGAAGCCGCCCCGGGACTCGTTTCCAGTCCCCAGTGACCACCAGCCCTCGACCTGCTCTCTGGACACCCTCCTTCACTTGTCACCGATGAACACACACACAGACACGCACACACACACAGACACAGACACACACACACAGAGCACTCGGGAAAGTGTTTCTCTAAGCGGAGCCAGCTCTGAATGGTGGTTTGTGGAATTCATTGCCTGGCCGGGATGTTTGCTGTCAGTGGCTTTCACCGATCCAGCTCTAATTTGGGGAAAACCTCAAACCTACCCAGCGCGTGGCTGTGATGCAGCGAGGTCACAGAGCAAACCTACCCATTCAGGCAGTCACTGGCTCCCATTCCAGGCACGCGGGACCTAATCCTGACTTTTTACAATTTTTTTTTCTCTTATTCCTCTTCCGAACAGTTACCATCAGACACTTCCAGTAAGAGCTGGCAGCTCTTCTATCTGCAGGCATCACCGAAGCAAAGCTATGCTCTCAGAAGCCACATGGCTCAAGCAGCCCTAATCTTTCATCTGAAAATCAGACCCCCAAAAAATAATTTCTTTCTACATTAGAGACATGAATTAATATTAAAAAAAAAAAAAAATCCCAAACATAACTCTTTCTCCAAGCAAGTGGGATGGTTTTTTTTCCCCAGAAATCTGCAATTCCAAAATTGCTCAAGGGTTTCTCTCCTGGTATTTGCAAGCCACCGGCCACGCTGCCTGTCCCAGTGGCGTGTGCTGCCACTGGTGACCGTGCACAGTGGCCCTGGCATTGTCACTTGTCACCCCGACTGCCCGCAGCACCCTCGGAGAAGGAGGAACGAGGCTGCCCGCCTGCACTCCCCCCTTCACCCAGCTCCTGCCCCTGCGTCCCTCCAGCCACCAGCACCAGTTGGGAAACTGGGAGCTACTGGGAGGCAGCCGTGGGGACAGCCAGCAGGCTCAGCCATCCACCTTCTCCTCCAAAGGGTGGCGAGGCTCACAGCTTAGGAATCACGGGACATGTTTTAACTTGGGATCCCAACCTCACCCAAACGTCTACGCTGTATAATGGTTTAAAGGCAATCATCCTTCTCCAGGGAAGTTCTCCTGTTGTCTGCATCTCTCCCAAGGTCGTTGGAGCCTGTGACTAACTGGAGGAATGCTGAACAAGATCCGGCTTGCTTTTACACATACAGCCATTTTCTCCCCTAAAATATGTGTGCAAACCCCTCTATTCCTTCCCGCTGCTCTATAAATAGCCCTGCCAAAGACAAACCGCCCCATCCAAGCTTTCCGCAATCCCAGGCTTCACCTGGAGGAAAAGTCACAAGGAACTGCAGCAAAAGGGCTGTTAATTGTAAGTGGGAAGCTGTCGGGGAGAGCAGGGCCAGGGCAGCC
>JAOXNH010000008.1:959263-970388 GCA_028566575.1 Bartramia longicauda
GTCGGGGAGAGCAGGGCCAGGGCAGCCTCGGTGGCGGGTGACAGTGGCCGGGAGGGTGGGCAGGAGAAGTCACCCTTGGGAAGCAGAGCTCAGGACTGGGACAGGGGGAGAGCATCAGGGGCAAAGGGATTGCTGCTTGTCAGGGCTGATCCGCAGCCCAAATAATCCCCGAGCATCACACCTGAGCTGTTCTTTTTCCCCAGAAAAAGGGAAGGGCCCCAGGGAAGAGGCCGCACACGTGCCCTGGGCCACCTGCCTGTTGGAGCTGCCCTTGTAGAGCTCGGCACATGTGCTCCCGGGGCTGCTCATCTCCTGCTGAAATGGGGAATAGCCAGGAAATTGTCTGGGATGGAAGGGACCCTTCAGCTCATTGAGTCCCTCAACCCAACGCTGCCCAAACCCCCACTGACCCATGTCCCTCAGCACCACGTCTCCCTGGCTTTTAAATCCCTCCAGGGATGGTGACTCCACCACTGCCCAGGGCCACCCATTCCAGTGTTTGATAACCCTTTTGGTGAAGAAGTTTTTTTCCTAATATCCATCCTAAACCTCCCCTGGCACAACTTGAGGCCATTTCCTCTTTTCCTATCTCTTGTTCCTTGGGAGAAGAGACGGACCCCTCGGACACAAAAGGAGACAGGAGACCCAGAGCATCCCCCCACCAGCACAAACCAACAGGCAGCGCCCCGGGGTACCAGGGCTCTGCAGATCCCCTGGCTGAGATACCCAAAGTCAGGTGCAGGGGGAAAAACGACAACTTGTTTTTAAAAATTGACTAAATTGTGGAAACATTGCCCTAAGAGACAAACCGAAGGCAAGAGTGTTTGTGTGTGAATGCCTGTGTCAACAAACCCAGCGCAGCCCTTGTGTCTGTAAGTCTGTAAATATATACACATACACAGAGATGTTTATCCCCACACATACAGAAATATTCCCACGACTGCAGCAACGACCTCCCAAGGAACGGCACTTCCCTGCGGAACCACCGCTACCTGTGTGCTTCACACCAACGCACGGGAGGCAAAAAACCAGGAGTGAGGTAATTTCTGGTCGGGAAGCGCAGCACCGCACCTTTTCTGTCTCTGACAGCATCTCTGCCTGTATCTAACTTTTTGGAATGCCAGGGAGCAGACACACAAGCCTTTGGAGGGAGGAAGCATGGGGGGCTGAAAATACAAAAATGCAGGCGCAGGGACCCTCTCCTCTACTCTGCCCTCCCAGAGGTGTTATCCCAGGGAAGGGAAGCTGCCCGGGGCCGGGGGTGCGTGCCGTGAGGAGGTCCCCGGTGGAAGAGAAACTGGCGCTAGTGATGCCCAGCACCACAGGGCATTCCTCGGAAGGATGCTCCAGGTAGTACCCTTCCCGTCTCAGTGAGGGAGCCCGAGCCCTTTGCACCAAAGGTTTAAATGGACCGGGCAAAGCGAGAGAGAAACGCCGAGGCTGCAGCATCCCACATGGACACGGGTTATGGTCCATGGTGGGGCCGGAGCAGCCTCAGCTCCTCCGTGCAGCCATGGGACGGAGGAAGGCTCATGCCATGGAGAGCTCCTGGCACGTCCCGGGCAGCGGCAGAGCCAGAGCTGTGCCCGGCTCCGGCCTCGGCAGTGGAGGGCGGTTGCAAATAAGAGGCAGGAAGGTAAAACCCGTAAGTAGCAGGTAGCACCTACCGTGGTATAATGCTGCATCGGGTCGCTGATGTACAGCATTTTAGTCGTCTCGGGATTCAGGGAGCGCTGGGAAGCGTCCCGCCACGGGAGTCATGGAGTCGGGGCAGGAGGGCGTTGGGACGGGGCAGCGCGGGAGCCGTGCCGGGGCGGGCAGTGGCAGGGATGCTGCACTGGCCACCCGTGTGCCGCCCTGTGTTGGCTTTTTTGCTTTTTTCATCTCCCTTAGTTCTGTCAACCAGCTGCATCCAACAACAAAACGGGGCCCACCCCTTTCTGTCCCTCATGACTATTCATTACAGCGCAGGGCAGGCCCCAGCTTGCCCAGAGATGGACTGGGCGATACCAACCATTCCCACCGCAGGGAGAGCGGGGGTCCAGCTCCATCACCGAATCCGGCCGGATTCCATCCCAGAGAGCCGCACGGGGCTGGAAACCCATTCGGCCAGCACCTTTTGCCAGCAGAGCCAGGTGGCTGCCCTTGTGTCCACCAGGTGATGCAGTGGCTCTGAGAGAGCTCAGAGATACGGAGTTATCCCTGTCTGGGTGGATAGATATGGATAGAGGGGGATAGATGGATATCTAGGTGAATAGATATGGATAGATGGGGATAGGTGGATATATAGATGGATAGGTATGGATAGAGGGAGACAGATGGATATACAGATGGATAGATATAAATTGATACGGATAGATGGTGATAGTGGCTAGACAGATATCTAGATGGATAGATGTGGATAGATGGATATCTAGATGGATAGATATGGATAGATGGATATCTAGATGGATAGATACGGATAGATGGGGGTAGGTGGCAATCTAGATGGATAGACATGGATAGATACAGATAGATGGAGATGGATGGATAGGTATAGATAGATATGGATAGATACGGGTAGATTGAGATAGATGGCCAGACAGATCTCTAGACAGACAGATATGGATAGATATCTAGATGGATAGGTATGGATAGATGGATATATAGATATCTGGAGTGATCGGGCAGATTTCCTTCTGACTGGAGGTGGAAGGGGGAACGGTGTTTCCTTCAGCCAGACCCCGGCACAGAGGGCTGTGTGCTGAAGCAGAGGGGAGTTCAGATGGCACGGTGTGCTTGGAAATGTGGAACCAGCCTGTGCCACCCACCCCCAGCACTGCTCTGCACACACAGACCCCCCCACAGGTCAGGCAGTGTCCGAGAGGGACCATCACAGCCGTCTGGAGGGCAGGTGACAGGGCGTTCGGGTGGCTGCCTGGCACCACCGAGCACCAGCACCATCGCCCCCCACAATCCCACTCCATCACCACTGAACACCGGGAGCAGCGGGAGTCCCAGAGCACACCGAGCAGCCCCCCCTTCCCCGGCTCCCTTCTCTCCCTTCTCCTGCCTTTCATCCTGGCAGCACCACCTTATCTGTGCCTTTATTTCCCTGCCTGTCACCCTGGCATGCACTGCGGTGACACCAGTGGCCTGGGCTCACTGGGCAGCGCTGGGTGGCACGATGGGGCCAGTGTAAATATTTACTGTCGGCTCATTATCCCGAGCACAGGCTGGCTCTGCCCTGCCTGTGGGCAGTCCGGCAAGGCCAGGGCTCACCCGGCCATGGCAGCATCCCGGGATGCACCGAATCCTGCTGGGCTTGGCTCCGGTGACAGCAGGAACAAGAAGAAAGGCGACGGCGAGCCCAGCGAGGGGCAGCTCCCCAATTAGCACCACCGCCCCTGCCTGCTCCCTCTGCCAGGCTCCTGCCCGCTGCAGACAAAGGCAGGGGAAGGGAGGGAAAGCCAGCGAAAAGCGAGGGAAAAAGGGGGCTGGGGGAGGGGACGCAAGCTGGCGAGGAGGGAAACGGCCGCTTTCTGGAGGGAGATGCTGCTGACGCCGGCGCTGCTTCAGGGATGCTCCCAGGAGGCCACCCCGCTCACGACACCGAACCTGCACAAGCGACCCCGCCGTCTCGCACACCCTTTGAGCTGCTTTTCAAACCCTGTGCCTTAGACGGAGGCACAGCAGCTTCCTGCAGGGAAAGGCAATGGCACAGACCTGGGAGACAGGGTGTCCCTCCAGCAGCTCTGCCTCGCCAGCAGCTTACACTCGGCTTTCACTACACGGCACGTTTGTACCGGGGAGAATTACACTCTCCTCCTCTGGAGGAACCAGAGCTCCAGCAGTGTCATAGCCAGAGCCCCCGCTGCCACCCGCAGCAGTAACATCTATCAATGAGTAGCCACTCTTTTAGGGAAGCATCCCCTGCAAACCTGTGGAGCAGCCATCGGCTGCAGGTTCTCACAGCCGACAGCAGGGCTGCCCCCGCGGTGCTGGGCTTGGGTTTGTGCACCAGCGAACATCCCACTCCTTCCCACTCCCTGCATCCCAGACCCCAGCCCCCTGCAGGGATCACGGGCCTGAATTTGCTGCAGGTCCCATCCGGGCACTCACCATGACGGAGTCGTTCATGCTTCTCATCTGGAAGACGTCCATCGTCACCTCTGTGCGGTCGGAGACCTCATTGCTGCCGGCGTGGTTGGACGGAGGGAGGTCGAAGTAGGTGCTGTCTGGCTCCCTGTGGGAAAGGGGACGGCACAGTCAGCCCCCCAGCTCTGTGGCACAGCCCACACCACCACCAGCAACCTGCACTCCCGGGAACCTTGGGCCCATCTCAACCTCTCCCTCCATCCTCCGCTTCTATTGCCACGTGGCAGAGCAGGCTCTGCTCAGGCAAACTGCTGCCTGGTGGGCAAAGCAAGCAGAGACTCAGGAAGTTTTTCATTTACCCAACTGCTGTTGTGTCCCTGTCCCCTCGGGGTGTCCTTAAGTGAGAGGATACCAAGGAAGAAAGAGGGTGAAATGAAGCACAGTCCCTCTTCCTTGCTTGGTTAGAGCATGAGGCTCAAAGGCCAAGGGGTCTTGCAAAAATCTTGGTGCAACTAGATGTTTAATTTTTGAAAACAGCCATCTTAATTAGGCAGCCACTCATCATGACCTGATGAGCGAAGACTGATGAGTAAGAACGCATCCTCCCAGGCTTGGTCCCAGGCAAGGCAAGGGTCCCAGCTGGGAAGGGACCTGTGCTCTGGCCCTGATACCATCCCCGTGTAGCCCTGACCATGAGACACAGCGTCACACACCAACGCCAGCTCTAAGGACACTCCTGCCTCGGAGTAAACCTCAAGGCAAACGACCGACCACCACTTACAGTGTGCTCCAGAGGTGCTCAAACGTTGTGCCTTCATCAGCTGGAGAGGACTGGGACATCTTCACCGAGGGGGAGTCGGACAAGGGATAAATCACTCTAGGGACAAAGAGAGGCAGCAGGGTTAGCACTGCCGGAGTGACATCTGACATCAGAGGACAGGAGGAGGCTGGAAACACCTTCACTGCAGACCAGGACTACAGATAATGAAATACAACTGCCAGATTTTCCCGTAGGGGTGGTATTTCTGATGATGGCATCACCGGCCAGTGGGTATATCCTACAGATACGTGGGTATTTTGGGAAGGGCCAGAGCGGCAGGGTGTTGAGAGGTCAGCCCATCTCTGCTGAGCACTCACCCTGTGACTCCAGGCTCCCGTGTAGGGGGTTTACAGCTTCCTCAGCCCCCGGGAGGCTCCACACGACTGTTCTCAGTGACCACCTGGGGCAGAGAGCCTGGGCTCCCCCATGAGACACAGCAACGCCCAGTTCTCCAGTATCGGCTCTGAACCAAACTCTCGAGTATCGGCTCTGAATCAAACTGAAACCCCGAGCCAGGTGGCAAAAATAAATAAATAAATAAATAGAAATATTCTTGCATCAAGAAGCAGAGCCGAAGGCACCATCTCACAGCCCTGCTCTGGGCTGAAGGGCTGCACGGCGTGGGCTCTGCTCTCGGTGGGGAAATGCTCCTCTGTGAATCCGGGGAATACGGGAGAGACATTCCCATCCCTGAACGACGCAGCACCACAGGTTGAGGCCACAGGCTGTACCCTGAATGCTGGTATATGAAATATCCTCGTCTGCCTGTGCTCTATTTTGATGTAGCCCTTCAGCCCTGACCCTGGTTTGTCCATTTTGGCCACGGAGAAGTTTTTAACCCAGGAGCATCCTTTACCAACAGGCTAATGTATTTTTCTCAGGAAGCTTTAGTTGCAAATACCCACAAATCCCTAAAGGCACAAGGACAGGTAAGATACCTGGGTGAATAGTGAAGTTTGCAGTGAAGCCTCAAGGCAGATATCCTAAATCTTACTTGTTCAGACATTAAAATGACCTCCCCACTCCTAAGCTGCTTGCAAGTGTTATTGAATGGAATATTATGCCTCCCAAATAATGAAAGGCAGGAATGTCACCCCTGCTTTACAATGGGCAGTTGAACACCATTGACCCCAGACCGCACGCGGGACCTCTGCGGGAAAGGCCATTCTTCAGCCAGAGCCTTCCTCACCCTGCTGCATAGGCACAGCCAGAGTCATCCTCAATGTGGCCTGTTCCTCTTGCCCCCAGACAATGTTTTTGGCCTCTTTCAACATGGAAGGGAGCACGCAGCATCCCGCGGCTCTCCCTTTGTGCCCAGCACCTCCCCGGCCCCAGCAGCAGGAGCGGAAGATGTCACGGAGCCATCTTGAGCCCCTGCTGGGTTCCGCGCCATGTGGTCCTCCTCCTCCTCCTTCTCTTTCCCCCTTTCCCAGAAGCAGCAGGACCCCTTCCCTGCCCTGCCTGACAAGGATGCGCCCCAGGCACCACCCGGCTACTCCTTTTACCCACACCAGCGTTAGCATCTCCTTTCAACTCCTTACCGACATCTAATAGTGAAAGCCCGAAAACTTCCTGCTTTTGGGGCAGGAGCCGTGAGCGCGGGGGCAGCCGCTTTCGAACTGAGTGATGCTCGGGGTCGGCCGGGCCCCCCTGAGTCAGCCGGGAGGTGAAACAAAAGCAGGTCTTGCTTTCTGCTGCATCCGCGAGAGGTGGCATCCACAGATGCTCCTCCAGGAGGGCTCCTGCCCCACGGGTCCCATCACAGAACAGCCAGCAGTGAGAGGCTGGTGTCCTCCCATCCCTCCTCGCCCCACGTGGGACACACGGAGAAACTAAACGACCTACACAACCGCTTTGAGGAAGGGAAAAGCCTAGAGCCACTGCTGGTGGCCTTACCCTGCTTCCATACTGCTTCCAGGGCAGCGGCAGCTTCAGGAAGGAGCTTCAGCAGAGCAAGCACCTCTGCGCCGCCCCGGCTGCGTGGTCATGATGGGTGACACCAGCTCTAACCACGTGGCTGCCCTCGTTTTCGAAAGGGAAAAAAAAAATCTGAATATTTTAAGGGCGTTTCGGAAGTTCCCTTTCTCTTTCAAAGCACAACGGGCCGTTGCAAGGCCAGGCCAGCACCTTCTCACGCCTGGGCTCTAAACTCCCCGGCACCAAGGGATCATCCCGGGAAAGCCTCTCTGCAGTGAGAATGGCAGCCTGCCAGCAGGCATCTAAGATGATAAAGAACCACAAAAGACTTTGAAAATTGTGTTCCCCCAGGTTGGCAGCGGGGCCGATGACAGCGTGATTTACTCTGAAACAAGGTGCCATCAGGAGTCCCATCATGCAGTGAACAGTGGAGGCATTCACATCCAGGGAAGTCGGGACCTCTGAAGCTGGTGAGGTCCGGCAGAAGGAAAAAGCACCCCATTGGAAGCACTGGAGGTCCTGTGGCACAGCTTAATTAAAGGTGAACTGAGAAGAGCCTCAGAGACTAATTCCACATTGCCAGAGAAGCATCACCAGATGTAATTACCCTCCCAGTGCCTACAGGCTATGTGAATGGCACTGGGAGGCGACTAACCGGGGGCTCAACACAACAGCAGTGGCCAGGCTCGAGATCCACATCAGCCCAGGTTCAGCTCTTCTGCCCCAGGACCCTGTGGGGACTATTTCATGTGACAGTTCCCTGATGCCACCCGCTTCCCAGCACCGAAGGAAGGACACGTGGTGTCACCCCGGCTTCTGCCAGAAGGAGTTCTCTGGCCAAACCCCCACCAGGAGGATCTAACACCTCCAGAGACCCAAACCTGCTCATTAAACCTAATTAAGATCTCTTTGCCTAGGGAACAGTGCAGCGAGGGGTCTTTCTGCCTCGACGCAGCAGGGAGGTGACAGGGGATGCTCGGTGTGACCACGCAGGGTGGGGCTGTCACCGGGGCGGCTGCGGGAGCCTGCGGCAGGACACGCACCGGATTTATTGTGGGCTTCGAGAGGAAGAAAGACTGAAACGTGCAAACCAGGGCCAAGGCAGCTGGAGTCATTTGCCCATTTTCACTTCCTGAGCCGACTCTGCCGTTCCTGGATTGCTGCTTCCCTCTGTTGCTGGTCAGGGCATTGCAGGGAAACCGCACTCGGAATAAAGAAGCTGGGAATACAGAGACAAAGCCTGTGAGAAGGCAATCTGCCACCTCTGCTTGTGCTGGGGCTCAGCTCAGCCCGCTGACAGCTCAGGGACCCATTCCTTCTGTCCATGTACCTTCCCTGGGAATTGCCACCAAAGTCATTTCCAAAGGATTAGAGTGGAAAAAATCAGTGTCCTTCATCTTTTCCCCACTGTGGTGACTCCGGCTCTATCGAAAGGCCGGGACAGCCCCAGCTGAGCTGAAGCAGCCGTTTCCCCCCCAGCCCCAGGGACATAGGGAGATGAGAAGCACCCACCAAGGTCCGCTGTAGCCATCCCGAGACGGGAGAACAGCTCTCTGGAGAAGCAGGGCAGATGAATTTGCATGTATTCAATCGTACCTCATGCAGCCCACGGTTTGTGTTTTAACCACAGTCTGAATATATTCTTAGCATTATTATAAATTCCACTTCCTTCTTTCCCCACTGTCAGGAAGGTGACGGGTACCGCGGGCGGAACGAGGGGCTGAGAGTGGTGCCTGGCACCTGAGATTCTGCGCTCTCTGGAAGGAGAGTCTTTGATCTCAACATGAACTTTAAGCCTCAGTTTTAGGCACTTAAAAATGCCTTTTGCTATTTCAGCTGGCAATAACGTATTCACCGCCACCCTGCCCCTCTGACAGCCCAGAGTGAAATGTGACAGCGTTTTGCAGCCACCTTACGGGGAGATAAATGCACAAAGCCTGTAAAACAGGGCTACTCCTCATCCCTCGAGACTCTTGGCCCATCCTGAGAGTGGAAGACTTTTGAGACCCATTTCCAACTCTCGCACTGAGCTGCTGCGAATTACTGATGGCTCGGAAACCGGCCCCCAGACCTTCTCTCCTCCCCTCCTCTGCACAAGAACCACCAGGCTCACCCAGCCCACAGCAAATAAGTTAATATTTGCAAAATTCTGGCAAATCCCACAGTGCCAACGCTACCCCGTGCTACTGCTCATTTCTCCCCAATGATTAAATTCATCCTGCAAAATGAGGCTTGTAAAAGCAACCGAGAGCGAGTGAGCTTTCCTGCAGCACACTGGAATCTCAGGAGCCCTCCTTGGGCTCCAGCAGCCAGTTCACAATTTTCTTTCCAAGGAGCAGGCAGGTTGGACAGAAATCCTCTCTGACAGACAGGCAGCTCGTGATGGGGCAGGAGGTTAAACCAACTCTCCCTCCCTCCCTGGCAGCCCAGCATTGGCCTGCGTAGGGACGCAGCAGCGGGCACCCAGCCCCAGCATCCCACCAGCACCCAGCCCCAGCATCCCACTGGTACCCAGCCCCAGCATCCTGCCAGTACATGACCTCAGCATCCCACTGGTATCCAGCCTAAGCATCCCACTGGCACCCAGCACCAGCATCCCGCTGGCACCTAGTCCCAGCATCCCACTGGTATCCAGACTCAGCATCCTGCCGGTACCAGCCTCAGCATTCCACTGGTACCCAGTCTCAGCATCCCACCAGTACCCAGCTTCAGCATCCTGCCAATATCCAGCCTCAGCATCCCATCAGTACCCAGCCTCAGCATCCCACCAGTACTCAGCCTCACTCTGCTTTTCCCGTTCAAGCCTTGGCCGTTTCTTCCTCCACAAGTGCTTGAACTCCGTATCTAAGGCACTTGGGAACAAACTTTCCACGGCTCTCTGACGCTGTGCGAGCAGCCCACAGAGCAAAGCAGACACAAACCATCCTCCAGCCACGTTATCGAGCGCTGTGGAGAGGGTCGTGCTGAGTAACTCACACACACAAATACCAAGGGGTTTCCTTTTGTGTTTTTTTTTTTTTTTCCTCCTACCTGCTCTGGCTCCCCAAGCGTTCCAAGTTCCTCCGGAGGTCTCCCGCGGACAGGAGCGGCCTGGGATTGAGGATCTACGTTATTTACTGCACTACAATCAAGTAGCGTCCCGGTCGCCTAGGCAATGACATTGGAGCTGCTGAAAGCTATGTGAAAAGTGAGGCAAAGGCTTGTGCACTCCTTCCTGGAATAGGAGGCAGTTGCAAGGGGGTGGGGAATGCTCAGCCAAGCGTGCCGGGGAATTAAACTGGTCACCAGTGCCAAAGTGACTCGGGGGCAAGCTGGTTCTCGGGGCTCTGGCTCCGGCTGAGGCGGCTGCTGGGGGTTAACCCCGATGGAGAGGGGAAGGAGAGGACGTAGAGCCTCCAAGGCAGGCGCTTCCCTTCACCGGGCCGATGGCTGGGTTGGCTTTGTGCTCGCCTTGGTCCAAAGTGACCAGCTCATCTCCCCCGGGGGTGCAGAGGACGGGGACAGCCTGCCCGGGGACCTGCCAGTGTCCCACGTTTCACCCCGCTGCCTCCCGTGCTAGGAAAAATGGTTTGCCAGGACACACACGGAGCGGCAGCGGGTGAAGATGGAACATTTCCGGTAAAAACCCATCAGCCAGGAGACTCTGACGCTCTGCACCCTGCGGACTCACCGGCACACCTCGCTGTCACCCCTTTCCAAAAGCCCCCGTTACTCCGGTCACTCGCCCCGAAGCCTGCGCTCGGGGGGGGACGGGGAGCGGTGTCATTGCAGTGAGACCATCGGCCACACGTTGGGGTCACCCGGCCCCGTTCAGAGACCCACAGCCACCCACCCGTGGCCGGCCGGGGCAGATGGTGGCTGCAGAGCAGCTGTCACCTCCTGTCCCTTCCTTAGGGGCAGCGCCAGAAAACAGACGTGTTTTCTGGCCCCGAAACACACCGCAGCCGCTGCAACCGCTTTGGGGGCTTAAATGCCTGAAGCGTAAGGAAAACAAAGACTCAAACGTTTGCTCTCATCCCGAGGTTTATTTTTTAAAGGATTTGCATTTGTGATTGGAGAAGAGAAGGCTCCGGGGAGACCTCAGAGCAGCCTCCCAATATCTGAAGGGAGCTACAGGAGAGCTGGAGAGGGACTCTGTCAGGAAGTGCAGTGACAGGACAAGGGGGAATGGTTTTAAATTGGAAGAGGGGAGATTTAGATTGGATATTAGGAGGAAAGTCTTTCCTGTGAGGGTGGTTGCCCAGGGAAGCTGTGGCTGCCCCATCCCTGGAGGGGTTCAAGGCCAGGTTGGAGGGGGCTTGGAGCAACCTG
>JAOXNH010000008.1:1014486-1024955 GCA_028566575.1 Bartramia longicauda
TTTGGCAGGGGAGTTGGACTGGATGATCTCTATGGGCCCTTCCAGCTCTAAAAATTCAGTGAAATTCAGTGAAATTCACAAAACCTCCTTAAACACCGCAGCCCAGGCGGAGAGTGTTGTGTGAGGCAGCACCAGGATTTAGCACAGGGGGAAGGAATTGTGTTTCTGCAGGAAAAAGCAGATTTAGTGATAGAATGGTGGGAGGGTTAGTAATGTGGTTGTCAGACGCCCACGTAGAGGAGGCTGTAACTGATTGCGTTATGATAAGAGTTGTGTAAATCCCTGACAGCCTAGTGCCCAGGGTGGGATTTTACCCAGTCCTTGGGCTTTCCCTGAGCCCCAAAACAAGATGCCGATTTGTGCCTCTCCAAACTGTGGTGAGGAGGCAGAGTATTTGGGAATTGCAGGCAGCTTCCCGTGAGCTGTCGGTGAGCTCTCTGCAGCGATGAAACCTTTCGGCGTTGGGAGTTGTGAGGACACGAGATTTGGGTTCCTCCTCTGCAGGTGTTACCTGCTCTCCCCCCCCTCTGATTTTTTGCGTATGCCTTAAAGTTCCAAATTATCTTGGGAAATGCATTGATAACCTTGCAAATTTATCTTCTTGTGTGCACAGAATGTCCTGCCAATCTGCCCCAAAAACACAAACCTTCCTTGCACTGTTTCCATCTGCAATCCCTGTTTTTTTTTTTCCTTTTGAATGCAGGATTGGTGTTTTGGAATAAGGCACCCAGTGTTCCCTGCCAAGTATTTGGAGCAGTTTTTGAAGCCTGCACGGGGTGCCTTTCCTCCCTTGTTATAGTGACACGAAATGAAATGTGTAATCACAGACCTGCTTTTCTTTCTGTTACTAATTAGTGACAGCTTTAGCTGGAAGGGGAAGAGAAACCAGGGGGGCTCCCAACTTGGGAAGAGGAGGGAAAAGTTACAGAGAGGGCGCCTGGGGAAACCTGTGTCCAAGGAGTGCTGTTAAAAACCCATTGTTTTCAGGTGGTTCCGTATCAGGGGCAGGTTTGTAATTCAATCCCAGGCTGTGTGTGTGCAGTCGGGAACAGCAAAGGTGCTGGTTCATCGCTGGACCCTTCTGGTTGGGGACTTCTCCACTGCCCTGGGGACCTCGCTGAACCCCACTGAGTAGCTGACAGTCGCTTCCCACTGGAGATGTATTCTCCAGCTTTTTCCTTAGGCAGTCAGGAGATGCAGAACTGGCAGCCTTGCAGCTTTAGAGAAGAAAAAAAAATGGCTTTTCCATGAGCTTTTTCTTACCTACTCGTTCATTTGGTCTGCACTGGTGAGCCCGGGTAATGCCAGGGCAGGAGATGCTGCTGCGCTGTCTTCCCAGGTGATGTGGATTCAGCCTGAGGATGCTGTGGACACGGCATGAGCGTGACCGGGAGCGTGTGGGACAGTGCAGTTGGTCAGAAATGTCACTTTTTCTTTCCAAAGTGAAATCTTTGTAAACACTCTTTACCCGGAGGCAGGCAGCCCTCTGGCTCACGGTGTGACGGCTGAAGATTGGAGGGGAGGCTAGTTCTGGTATCCTTCTGGAAGATGCTTTCCTGGAGCCTGAAGGATTGCTGGATGTTCCGCTGCTGTGTCAGCAAAGCCAGCGGCACCTTCCCGGGGCAAATCCTGGCCGTGGGGCTGGAGTGGGGTCACTGGTGGCTTGTGACCAACCTACACCGGCCACCAGCTCCTCTACCCCCAGGTGTGCCTTGGGGCTGGAATAATCCCCGTCTCTCCTAGCAGCAGAAAAGCATTGCACTCCTTTTTCCCTCTATTTCTTCCACTACAGCCAAAGACAAACCTCCTCTTTGCTTTGGCAGAGGAGACTTGGCATCTCCCCGAGGAGGCGGTGTGTGTTTGCAGGTTGATGGTTCACTGATTCTCCTGGCGAGTGGCTCCAGCCGGGACGGTGCGGGCGGCAGCCTGGGTCACCATCCGCAGTAAATCCCAGCGGGAGCCCCACTTGGCTCCGTCGGCGTTTTCCTGCTCGTCCCTGTTCTGTGCACTTTCTAGTAAATCTGCCTTTCTGAGCCAACAGCTCTGGGATTGCCAGCTCTGCCTTTTGTAACTTCAGCTACTTGAAATAATTACCTTCCCTGGGCCCATCAGCTGGATCAACAGGACACGAGGGCTCCTGAGCCAGGTGATGGTGGCAGCCACAGCACATTCCTGCCTGGGATGCACGAGCTCTGGTGCCTCCGTCCCATCGCTGCTCGGGGTCCATGACCCAGCCCGGGCTGAGCAGGGGCTCGGGGCAGACGGGGAGGGGGGAGCTGCTGGACCAGGACCCCGACATCCCGACACCATGGGGACGGGTGATGCTCTTTTTGCTCCCCATTACCTGCTTTCCCACAGCTTTTGTGAGATGTGTTCCTACCCAATCCCATTTTTCTTGGATTTTGTTACAGTTTGTTCAATGAAAGCGAGAACAAGGCGGAGGGGGGGAGAGAAGAGGAAATGCAGGAAAAAAGAAAGGGAAGAGCCGTTGGGTGGCAACACAGCTGTGTCCAGATCAGCCAACAGAGAGAAAATTTCATTGTCTGAATCTTTAAATGGACTTAAAGAGGGAGATGGGCGCTTGGTCTGTGTCCTTCCACTCTGACAAAGGCTGGCACACGTGGCAGCATCACTTGTTAACAGCCTGTCTCCTTCAGAGATGAGCGTTTCCCAATGGGAAGTATAACGTGCTGGCTGCATTTCATGAGTTGTGAGAAACGTTATGTTTCCCTGGAAAAAAAAAAAGAAAACCCCTACCCTTGTTTGTGGTTTTATTTAGGCAGTTTGAAAAGGTGGATTTCAGAAGCCTAATTGAGCATTCTCTGCCTCTGTGTACATTTCACACTCCACTGGGTGAGAACACAGCATCGGGGCTGCTCGGGCTCACGTACAGTTTAGCTCCATTTCATCCTCTCGCCCCTCTGGAAGGTGACCCGCGCTGGGGCAGCCGGCTCTCCAGGAGAGCCCGGCAGAGGGGTGCAAAGCAGCTCCCAGTGCTTTGCCCCTCCGGAAAGATGCCTCCCATTTCCAAATGAACGAGTTATCTTTGTTGCCCCAAGATCTGCTCCGGTTCTGCCGGGGTCGTTTTCTATTTTACCCACTTGTCAGCTGGATAAAGCGTTATTTCATCAGCGCCCCTGCAGCTCTGCTGATGTTTTCCTGTGCGTTTTCGCGTGTGAGAAAAGCCCCTCAGACATTGCCTAAGGTATTTTACTGCCTAGCCTAAATTTGGGGAGACTTTATGTACTGTTTGAGTATCGCGTTGCCCACCAAAAAGGAGCCACCTTTTAAAAATGGCCCCACGGTGTTTTTATAAGTACTGTGGGAATCCACCCATCCATGGGGCTTTATGAGTGGGTGGATGCCCCTGCCCGTGCTCTCGGGAATGATTCTCTCCCTCCTCCTTACAGCCGCCTGCGGCCACGGGCTGTGCCTCAACGGTGGGAACTGCGCAGGGGGACGCTCCCAGCTCTGCCACTGCCCCTCTGGCTTCCGAGGGCCTCGCTGTCAGTACGGTAAGAAATCTCCCCAAATTCACCCTTTAATTTTGAGTCGGGAGCCAGCAGGATAAAGAGCGAGGGATGCCCCAATGTTTTGTTGTTTTTTTTTTTATCCTAACCATTGTTTTATCTGCAAAACTCCGATAATCCGCTCCCCGCTCTTTTGGCCACTGTTTCTAATGTTTGGGGAACTTGGATGTTTGGAAAGGAAATGCTTATCGTGACTTGCTGTGAAACGTAGCTCCCTACTGTACAATGGCCCTTATTCCTGGGGATTTGCTGGAATCGGAGAAGGAAGCTGATTAAAGTTGGGTCAAACAAAGAAACCCCGGGGTCACAGCCCACGGAGCGCGGCAGCGAAGGGAAAATGGTTGAGGTCTGACCGAGCTGGATCGGTTATATCTTTGGCCAGGCTTTATTTTGGGGGCTGCTAAGCTTTATTTAATTAACCTTCCCTGCAATATCCAAATTCTCTCTGGAAGGTTATTGAGTTTCCTGTGTTGGGCAATTCAGAGATGTTGTGATTGGGTAGGACAATAGTCCATAGCAAACAACTGCTAAGAGCTGGGATGGTCCTCAGTGCGAATACGACGAGAAAAAACGTGCCTTGTACTGGGTTTAGAGAGGAACGGCTGTCCCTCTTCTGCCCTCTAATTCTGCGAGGTGCAGGGCAGTAACAATTATTGAATTATCTTTAGAGGATACCGGCTCCGTGGTGGAGCTGGGCTGTGGCTGCTGAGCCACCCGGCTCCGAGGCATTTTTCATGGTGCATCTGTTCTAAGGAAGTTTAATTGTTGTTACAAGAGTCAATTTAGAAGTGCTTCAAAGGCCCTGAAGTCGCATTTAGGTAATGCCTTTAAAGAAAAGTCTGTACCTGTCAGATCGGCCAAACCCTCCTCCAGGCTGCTGACTGCAGGCTGTATTTGTTCCTCCATGGCTCTTATTTAATGTGCGTCGTTAAGGGGAGTTAGAGCTGTGTTTGTTACAGTCGGATGGAGGCTTCCCTCGGTGTTTGTTACAGTCGGGCTGGACTGGGACAGTGGTTTGTGTGTGGTGTCCGAGTCCCCTGCCCCGTGTTCTGGTGCCACACAAGTTCTCCGTTGGGCAAATGAAGCCATTTCCTTGCTAAGAAGAAGGAAAAAAGCAGCACCGGAGCCCAGGCACACAGATCCTGCTGCAGGGCATCCAAACCAGGGCTACTTTGAGCTCCTTTTGGCCACAACTGGCCAAGTGACCTCAGTGGAGCCCGGGTATCATCCGGGGCAGAGGTGGCACGGACCCCTCTGACACGAGGCACAACCTCCCCACCCCCAGAAACGGAGCAATTTGGGTTAAATCCGCCGGTTGCTCAGACCTCTGTGGCTGGTTTAATGCCAACAGCTGAAATTCCACGTTTTAAGGTGAAGAGATGCTGCTTGGTGTAAGAATTAACTTCAGGTTATTTGTTTTGGGATGCCAGCTTGTGTCCCAAAGGACAGTTTCATTCCACCCTTTCTTTCCATCCTGCTTTTAAACAGATGTTGCTCCTGAAAAAAAGCCCAATGGAAATGCTCTATTAGCCCCAGCTCGAGAATTGACTCATTATTTTTTTGTCTGTCTCGTGATGCTTTTCATTATTCACAGCATTTTCCAAAAGCCACGGTCCTTGCCACAGAGAATGTGCTGATTGAGGATACGGGAAAATCCCAGCCAGAAACTCATCCTAATTTTTTATTGACTCCTGTAAATTATTTTTCCTGGTAAATACTTTTTTGGACAAATTTCTGTTAGAAGCCTAGTTGCTTGGATTCTCATCTTCTCTTTCACTGTTAGAAGTTCTCCGGGTGGTTAACTTCTGTGCCGGTCAGCCGACATTTGGGATGGATTTTAAGGATGGGATGGGAGGTTGGAGGCTGCTTCAGAGCTTTGGGGAAAGGCACATAATGGTTGATCAGTGAATCATTGTTTTTCTCACCTGACACCTACAAAAGAAGCTATTCTGGTATCTGAGGTGATGAAATAGTTCCCCAAAATGGAGCTGTGTAGCAGCCACCCGGGATGAATCCCATTCTGATGAGGCCGTTTTGATGAAAACAACATGAAAATAACCCAGAGTGAGTGAAGTTTTTCCGCAGCGATATTCCGTGGGGTCGTTCGTCTTCCAGAAATCTCTGTGTCTGATCTTAGTGCTATCACTTTTTCTTTTCTGGAAAGAAATACAGACGTGTTTATTTTAAAGGCAGGACGCCGTCTCTCCTGGCCAGACTCTTATCCTACCTTTCAGCACGGGATATTTTCACTGGCCGAGAGCGGCCGCGACCCTGTGTTTATCCTGGCTGGAAAACCGGCGGTACCCGATGGGCCTGGCTGCCGGGGGTGAGATGCTGTCCTTCCTGCCCTCCTCCGCTGCTCTGAGGGATAATATTTGGGCACTCTCCATCTGCATTAAATCATCTCGCTCTGGAGGCAGGACCCCTCCGTGGGGCTGCGGGAGCTGTGGCGGGAAGGTCTGCAGTGCGTCCTGCTTCCCCCTCTGGGTTTCAACGCCTTTTCTCTTGCATCTCGGTGCCTTTTTGATGCTGTAACTGTAGAGATTTAGCTGCCTTTTACTTTTTTTCTCCCTACAACGTGGAGGAGCAAAAGGGAGGATGAGGTTGAGCTGAGGGATGTTGTAGTGACTGCGGAGGCTGTTTCTGAGCTGAGGAAGCAGCAGGGTTGTCCCCAACCCCTTTGTCATCTCCCACGTCTGGTAGATGAAAGGGTCGTAAATGGAGTTGTCTGAGGTTTGGTCTGGGCTGAAACTCCTCCGTAGGAGCTCCCTTCTTTCAGCCTGGACATAAATGACCTTTCTGTGCAGGGCTGGCTGCTGGCAGGGAGGGGGTGTTGGGGAGCCTGGGCCATGCTCCGAGCCTGCCCTGGCATCCTCCCACCACCCCACGCTTGGGGGTCCCGTGTCGGTGAACGCGGCTCCGGCAGCACCAAGACCCTGCACACCCGGGGGTCCCGCGTTGCAGCAGGGCCATCCAAGTGGGATGGAGACCACAAAGGCTGTTTTTATTTGCATCCCACACTGTCAGTCAGCTGCTTGCTCACCCAAAACGTCCCAGCGGAGCGGATGGTTTCAGCAACACCCTGGCTTTGGGAGGGGGGGGGGCTCTCGTGTGGGAACTTTGCTGCGCTGCAGGGACAGGGACCCTTTCTAATTAGCCCGGCTGCGTTTTGAAGGACCGGCCCGACCAAATCTTCTCTAGCTTTGCACAAAGGAGAGGTCAACTGTAAGCAAGCGGGGCCGTGATTAGTGTCTGCTTTTGCAAGGCCAGCTGGAATGGCTTTGTCAAGGCTTGGGGAGACCATTATTGTCTCCTTCTTCTGTAGCGCTGCCCTCATTTGCACAAGCATTTGACATGCCCTCAGTGTTGTTTGATTGACTAATGACCCTATTTCTCCTGCTAATCTCACCAGGCTGTTCAGTTGGAAGCCTTTGGGG
Source organism: Bartramia longicauda (assembly GCA_028566575.1). Classification (NCBI taxonomy): domain Eukaryota; kingdom Metazoa; phylum Chordata; class Aves; order Charadriiformes; family Scolopacidae; genus Bartramia; species Bartramia longicauda. The sequence goes on from JAOXNH010000008.1 coordinate 1,021,454, forward strand.
ATGGAGGGCTGGAAGAGAGGGGTTTTGCTGGAGGGGCTTCCCAAAGGGGGACTGCAGGGGACTTCAAGCATTGAAGTCAAAACAGGAAGGGTTTTGTCTTCGGAAGCAAAGGAACGCACTTTGTGGACTCTTCCTGGACCAGGAGACGGATGCCTCTCTCCGAGATGGGAAGCCACCGGAGAGTGCGCACGTGCGGGAAGCCTTGCTTGGACTCGGGTGACTTCCCTGCTCCAAGGGGACCCCGGTGCCGATTTCAGAATGACAGTAGCGAGATATTGTGTTGGATGTTTCATGGGTTTACAGTTCACAAGGCCGATTCAAAATCCGTCTGTGGGATTAAAGAGCAGCAATTGTTCTTCGGCTGTCAGCTCATTGGAGAGAATCCACTGTTAACAACACCAGGGCTAAATTAAGCAGAGCACTTCTCCAGCAGCCAAGAAGTTCCAACACTTTTATTTATAAACTAGCCCCCTCATTCAAAGGTCTAGCCTTGTGCTGGGGAGGGGAGAAGGGTCCAAGCCCAGGGGGTGTTTTGCCAGCCCCCAGTATTGCCGTGCTCTGTCTGCAGGATTTTCTCTGGTTTTGGCTCAGGAAGGCAGTGAAACAAGGGTGGCTTGTGCGGAGCTCGGCTTCGGCCGGCGCTATCTGCTTGTCCATCAGCCAAACGTTAGGTATTTAATAGCTGGCAAACAGGTAGTGCTGAGCTCTTTGAAAACCTTAGTGAGAGGAAACAAGCCAAGGCTGTGCAGGGACTTACTCAGTTAAAAAAAAGGGAAAAAAAAGAAAAAAAAGAAAAAGTCTTTTGTGAAGTGAGTTTTGAAGAAAATGGAAAATGTGCTGAAGGTGGGGGAACAGCTGGGGTTGTACTTGTGGATCAAATCTCCTTGCGATTCCATCCATAGGGAATTCCGGGGTCCCGCATCCTTCACCGAGATGCACATCGTGGTGTTCATCACCAGCTTCCTTCATTCCACAGACCTGGATGGAAATTCATACAATTTGGGTTTCTAAAGGGTGCCTGAAGTAGAGCATGGCCTTTGGACACACTCTGATGTTTAAAGCTGTCCAGCTTCGTCAGTGAGGGATGGAGCACACGCACGGGCAAAAGTATTACTGACACATCTGTTCAAAGGAACATGGTAATGGGTGAAAAAGAGCTGCTAGTTTAAGAGCCTAAAATCTTTAGAGGCTTTAGTGCACTCGAAATATGGCTTTCTTTGTTCTTTTCAAGCTTTCCTTGGGTCCAACTCAAGAATTAAGGATTTCATTATCATTTAAAAGAGGCGGTTATATTGGGTGACAGAAAGCGCAGGGCTCAGGTCCTTTAGATGAGTTGCAGCCCTCTGCTTAGATGTTGGCAAATAAATGAGAGAGGAATCCTATCACCGACACGGCGCCCGTTTGAAATTTCCACATAAGATCTGTCAGGGGTAAGAAAAGCTTGGAAGGAAACTGCTTATTTGTGCCATCTGGAGAAGACCAAATCTACACTTTGTTTTGAGGGATCCGTACCTCGGGCCAAGTCACGTGAAGTCCTTGGTGCCACCTTCAAAGCGATGTGTGTTTTCCCTGTGGCCGGGGCTGAAACTCCTCAGCACCTCCTGTGATCACCTCCCTAATTATTACGGAGCCGGTTCCACGGTGAAGTGTCGGCCCCGCTCTGATCCCCCCGCAAGGGCTTCCGCCGCCGCTCGCTGCCGGCTGGGACCAATTAAAAAGGGGGAGGTTGGGTTTGTGAAACCCCAGCGACTTGCAAAGTTGAGGAGAGTTACTTTTTCTTGAGAGCTATGTGGTCTACCCTAAGTCTTTTCTTCTTGTAAACCATCTGCTGGAAGTACAGAGGTGAGTCAGGGGGTGTTTCTGTAGGAGAACATTCTTTTCCAAGCAATGGAAAATACTCCAGTCTGAAAAGGGACCGCTGGGGTCCCCTCGGGTGGTTGGTGATGGGAAGAATTTGATACGTGAATGCCAAGTAGACTGAATTCACGCCGAGTCCTTGGATGGTTTCTGGGGAGGACAAGGCCATCCCCTGGGTCAGGTAGCCACGGGCCATCCCCCGGGGTCAGGTAGCCACGGGCCAGCCCACGCTTTCTTCTCTTCCTGTGTTTTCCAGGGATCTTGTGAAAACCAGCAGTGCGGGGATCCACGCTGGCTGAGGGACAAGGGAACAGGTTCCAGCCAAAATCAGTGGTTTAGTGAGGGAAATGAGGAGTGAAGGCCAAAGCTGGAAAGATAAGCTTTGCCGCAAACCTTCCTGGAATGTTTAGAATTAATTTATGGATAAATGCATAGTGCAGTCTGTGATAAATCCTCGGTGTGCTATGCCTTCAATGTCTGGGTTTGGAAAGGTTGGAGAAAACATTTTTATTTTTTTTTGTTCATTACGTGCTGCCTTCTCCAAGACTTCTTTTGGAAGCAGTGTTCTCCAGCAGGTGATAACATCTTCTAACCAGCCCCTGGAACTCCCTCTCTCCACCCCAGCCACAGGTTTCCCTGTAATTTTTGCCTCGTTTGTTGCGTTTCAGCCTGTTTCCTCTCCTTGGCTGTACAGTCTCGGTGCTACACCATAATTTGTGGAATAATTCAAGAAACAGACGTATGTTGAGATTCCAGTCATTACAGATACCTTTTTGGGGGGGTTGCTTTTTCTTTTTTTTCCTGAGAAGGTGCTGGAGGATTCCCGCTCCAGAGGTGTAATTAATGAGAGCTGTGTGAGAAAGGGAGGGCGCTTCCCGTATATCCTTGATCCGGGTTCAAGTGCCGGTGCGTTCCTGTTGTGCAAGGGGTGGGGGGGGTTTCATTTGGGCTGAACCTTGCTGTTCTCTGCAGCCTCAACCCAAACGACGTCCTTTGATAGTGGAGGGGGAGGAGGAGGAAAATCTCCCACTGACATCCCCTTAGACAAATCAAGGGTGGCACCGACCGGCGGCGGAGTTTGTTACCATCACTGTTTACTGCTAGGAATGTTACAAAATTCAAAGGAAAAATGGTATCTCTGGAAATGGGAATCCTCCTCCTCCTCCTCCTGAGAGTGTGGCACCAGGTTCAAAGAACGAGCTCCAGGAGTTTGTGCCTCCGCAGCCTCTTTATCCGCGGCTTTCCTGGGTGCTTGGCTTGGGTTCAGAGATTACAGCTGGGTTGTGCTTTTAAATCACCGCTGTCGTGTGTACACGTGTGTGTATGAAGGGTGGGATATCATCGTACAGACATGCTTTATGGTATACCATAATCTATATTATCTATGGTATACCATATCTATAATAATCTATAATAATCTATGGTATACCATATCTATATATAGATAATATTTAAAAATATGTACTGCATTTAACAGCCTGTTTGCTGGAAGCATGGAAAGGATTTGCAGTGGAGTGACTATTTACCTGACCAGGGAATCTTTACTTTTCTAGACTTTGCCTTTACCTTGACCTTTACCTTCACCTTCACCTTTACCTTTCTTGCCAGTGAGTTTCCCCAGCCCAGCATGGCTGGTTTCCTCCCA
>JAOXNH010000008.1:1025055-1040218 GCA_028566575.1 Bartramia longicauda
TTACCTTTACCTTTACCTTCACCTTTACCTTTACCTTCACCTTCACCTTTACCTTTCTTGCCAGTGAGTTTCCCCAGCCCAGCATGGCTGGTTTCCTCCCAGACATGCTGAATTTTATGGGGCTTCTCATTCTCGTGGCTCAGGGTGCACATCTGGCCACATGTGCTGTGTATGGCTCTGCAGACGGGTTTCTCTGCCTAATTCAATGTTCATGGGGCCTCTGCAGCCCCTTTACATCCCCCCCCCTGACAGCAGGGACACCTGCTAGACCCCCGGGCTCTATGAGCCGGCCAAAAAGCTGTTTTGAAGGCCAGCAGGTGGTTCTAGTTTGCCATCCATGAATGTATATTAACCGTCTGCCTTCCCGCCTCCCCCCCACCGCGAATAAACCCGCAGTTGAGTCTGGAAACCCTCCGCTCCACGCCGAAGGGCAGGCAGCCCTGCCAGGGGGTGCCAAGACGCCCCAAGGAGCCCCCTTCTCCTCTCCCAGGGACCAGACGCCGGGGCTGCTGGCCTTCAGCTGCGCTCTGCAGTCACGCGTTGGTGTTTCACTTTCCATCATCTCCGGGCCGGGAGCTGAGAAACCTGGAGGGGCTGTCATCTCCCGTGCCCTTTGACTGGTGCATCCTCAGGCAGGCTGGACCACAGTCCGTGGCCATCAGTGGTTTTGTGCTGGAAGCAGATTTTGATGGGTTTTTTTCACCCTAATAAATGCGTCCGCCTTTCTCAGATGCCTCCAGTCTGGGCTTCTCCAAGAGGTCTTGTGGGTGGCAGAGATTTAAAACTCACATCACGGATCTGAGACGGGACCGTGCCGCTGGGCTGTCCTAACACCAAGGGATGGTGACAGCATAGAATCAGAACAGCCCGTGTTTGCAGATTAAAATAAGGATTTTTTATTTTATTTTATTTTTTAAGATTTAAGTAGCTTGCTTAAAGATGGGGTAGATCATTCCCAAAGCAGCTCTTGGCTCCTCTGGCAGGAGCTGGTTTGAATCACTGATAATGGGAGCCAGTTTTGTTGCTTCGTGGTCCTAATCTGATCGTCAGAGATCAAAGGGCCAGAATAATGTGGTTCCCTGTAAGAAATGCAGGCGAGCGGTCGGATGCTGGGCTCCTCTGGCCGGTGTAAGGACACAGTGTGCAGTGGGTAGAGGGGTCGGGTGGGTTTAAGCTGTTAAAGAGAATCCGGGGGATATTGTGCTTCTCCTGAGCGTAGCGTTGGGTTTGGTGGGCCGTGTTGGGTTTCAGCACAGCAGATGCTGAGATGATAATGGGGGCCAGATGTCTGTCATTAGAGGATACCTCTTTTTACCAGCTGCAAATTGTCCATCGCTTCCTCTGCTGTACATTTTCATCAGGGGGAGCTTGAATTCCCACAATATACGGAGAGCTCAGATGTTAGCAGGCTTCTCTTTAACCCAAAATTAGTGGGCTTGTGCAGCCCAAACCGTTCACACCTGGAAAAGGCAAATACTGCATTTTGATTTGTATTTGTGCACGAGCTCGGTTAGGATTTGCCTTGATAAACTTGTCCGGAAAATGATATTCTACATTTAACTTGTAAAATGAATCCCTAGAAAGCTCCAAGGACCTAAGTGAAAGAATGCCAGAGATGGTTTTGTACTTATGTGAGAAGAAGACATGGCTTTTCACTTCATGGTCTCTTGTGTAACGGGATACGCTCTTTAAAAATGCACATTTTTAAACCGAAGAAATGGTTAAAAAAAGAACATTGAGCTGTACAGACAGTGTGAATACAGAATGCAGCATGGCATAGCTAGGGATAAGTTCATTATGAAAATATTTATACTTCACACAGGCTTTTAATCAGAAGGAGCCCGAGGTTTATGTGAGATTTCATGGGTGTTGTTTGATCCATCTCCACAGTGCGCTGGTTTAGTTCTGTGAATGTACCATTTTCTCAGTCTTTTGAAGTTCATTCCTTCCTGCCTGTATTTCCCAGGCAGAATACTTCAAAAAAATTATTTTCTTGAAATGGTTTGTAAGGTCTTTTTCTTTTCCTTCTTCTTTTTTTCTAAACCTAGAGAAAAGGTTCATTATAAGGAAAATAATGAACCAACTGACCCTCCTGAACACGTTCTGCTGCCTTTAATACCTTTCTGCTTTGCTTAAATCCCACTGGGGTCTTTCTGGTCTGGGAGGGAGGGGAGAGCCTGGTGCTGGGACCTCTCTGGGTACCTGGCTGCTGTTCCCACAGCCAAATTACAGGAGATTTGGGAAAAGGACTCTGGTCTCCTGGGAGGAAAGGGTTTGGAGGCGGTGGTAGCCCCAGTTCCCATTCTATGGGACGGAAACTTTCCGTAGTTGGAGACTGAGTGCCTTTCATGTGCAGCGCATTGGCTTCCACCTTCTGTAATGTAACAGCGGAGTGCGGTGGTACTCGGACTGCGGAGGAGAAACAGATGTAGACCATGGCCTTTGGGAACCAGCAGATCAGGTAGTTTTTCTGCTTTAAAACGATTCAGGCGTTATCCCCCTCTGTTGCCGTCTGGGAAACCGCCCTGAGCTGCACAGCACAATACTCAGCCCTGGCAAACAAACACATTATTTCCGCCTTCGTTCGTTTTTCCCGGGTTGCTCAGGATCTCACCTCATTAATGGTGAAGATTTTGGAATGTCAAATATTTGGAGTATGCGGGTACCAGGGCTGTACAATAGATGTCTGTGAGCGGCCGTGGCCCGACTCCATCTCTCCGCACGGAGGTGTTTGCGTCGCCCCCAACTCCGCCAGCCCCGCGTGGTGCCGGGGCTCTGCTGGGCAAATGGCTTTCAACTTAAACAACTGCTTCTTCAGAGGGGGAATTTCAAGTTTAAAACACTACATTTGTGTCAGGGTTTTGTTTTGTTGGGGTTTTTTTGTTGTTGTTGTTGTTTTTTGTTTTTTTAACTTGTGAATTTAACAAGAAGCAAGTAGCAATGAGCCTTTCATTAGAGACAAACGAAGTGTGTATGGCTTGGCAGTAAACTTGCTGAGGACAACATAAAACGTGCTCATTAAATGTTCTTCAAACAGCATTGCTTTTTGTTTTCAGAAGCAATGTGATGTTTCATCCCACCATTAATTGCCTAATACCAATTATGGCAGAACCAAGCCGTTTGCTATTGTAACTTGTTCCATTTATTTTTCAAGGTTCCTACTCTTGACACCTATTGTGCATCTGGGAACAGGAGTGACTTTAGTAGTGACAGAAAACTAATGAGATCAGTAATCAATAGTTTTACCACAGACCCTCCTCTCCTAGAAATGTTACTGCAGCTCTTGAGAGCCTCACAAAACGCTCTCCCCCCATGGAGGCTTTGTAGTATTGAGCTTAATTATATGGAGACAAAGAGACTGGGAGAAGGTTCTTTTTTTCCCAGGGGCTTTCCAGTTCTTTAGATGATGATGGGGCACAGTCCGTTGTGCGTCGGGGCCGAAAGAGAGATGCTCTGCGTTAGTGCTGCATACGATCAAAATTCTGCAAAGTGCCCAGAAAGACTCTCAGAGCTGCCCATCCTGGTTACAACCCTCCCACCTGAGACCCTGGTCTTCTTTATGGCGTTTCAGCACTTCTGACTCTGCTCCAGCTTCACCCTGCTGTGGGCTTCTCTGCAAGAAGCAATTAATAACGGGACAAACCCGCCGCTGCCCTTCACACCTTCATCCGCTCGGCGTCGGCAAAGGCATCCCCGATCTCATGGAGCTGAGGTCGCTCCAAAGGTTTGGAAACATTGAAGGGAAGTCTCTTCAGCTTCTCCGTAAGAGGAACCCAGGTTCTTTCCCGGGAGAGCTGTCTTCCCGTGAAGTGCAGTTGTGGCCATACGGTGGAAAAAAAAATAAATCCTCAAACAGCAGCGGGTTTGTGGAGCTCCCGAAGGGAAGCCCTGGAAATGCTGCCAAGCGCAGTGCGTTTTTATATTGCATCCATTATATAGTGTGTCAAAAAGGAATTCTCTCCACTGCGGAGAGATATTTATAGTCCATGAGGTTTTATGGCAGGGGGTGGGAGTGTAGGGTTACTCTCGCTGGGCCGTTGCCTCTGACCTCACTGGGAGAGGGGAATTGGGAAAGAAAGAGCCCGGCTGGTGGCATTCCCTGTCCCCCCTCTGTCCCCTGAGGACCCTCGGGAAGACAAAGTGGAAACTTGCCCAGACTACGAATGATTTGGGCACGGCAGTAGAGGGCAAGGACCCCAGTTAGAAACCAGTGACAGTGGGGAAGGAGCGATCCCCAGGCAGATGAAGAGGTCACAACCATTATTTCGAGTCTCCATTAGGTCAGGGAGACGTCTGGGAAGCCCCTGGTCACAGTTTCACTGAAAAGATAATTACTTTGTCTTGGAGGAGGAGGGCGGTGGGCAGAAATGCGTCTCTGTCACGTGTTTACCTGAACTGAACCACTGGAATATTTGAGCTTCATTTTCCTCTTCTTTGAAAAAATAAATACCTTAAAAAGTAGAGAAAATTGTTAGTCCATCGTGTTCAGGAGTCAAGTTAAAAAAGCTTGTGGTCAACGTAGGTCAACTCGCTGTCTTACGCAAGTTTAAGTTCATAAAGGCCTAACTGTGAGATGGATTAAGCATCATTTGACCATCTTACATATTTATATTTGTGAGAGGTTTCACAGGAGCCAAACAAGGTGCTGCAATCCCTCGGGAAAGGTCGGCTATCACCGAGCAGGGGGTTCAAGGTTGCACATGGAGGGTGTGGGGATGGCACCGCTGTGATGAAACCGTCTCCGGTCCCTCTCTCCAAAGCTCTGCTGGAAGCAGGCAGTGCACGTTGGTGCATCCCTCCGTGTGTGCGTATGCGTGAGTCCTTACGTGCACGATGGTGTCTTACCAAGCACGGGAGGAGTGACTCCCACCGCAGAGACAGCCCGGTGCTGGGCAGTTAACGGCACAAAGAGCGTGATAAACACCAAATCAGAAAAGAGCAGAAACATCAAAAGCATTCGAGCAATTACGCGTGAGTGAGGGGCAGAGTGAAGGAGATGTGGCTTTGGATGGAAAATTATGGGAGAAATTGTGGGTGAGCAGAAGAGCCTGTGACAAGCGATGAGCGTTGCACGGAGGCAGTTTTATCTGAGCGCCGCAGGAAGCGACGGAGCTGCGGAAGATAATCTGCTCCCCGCAGGCCACGGCGGATCACAGCAGGCACTTCTTCTCTTGAAAGGCTGGGCCTTGGTTTTTTTTTTTATTTTTATTTTTTTTTAAAGAAAAGAAAAGAGATTTCCTGGAGGTGCTGTCTGTCAGGGCTGTTCTATTATATCTCTGTTATTGCAGATCAGGGGCTGAGCCGTTGATACGATGCTGAGTTTTTAGGCGGTTAGGTGGGTAAGGATGAGAATCTGGTTAGAAACTTCTGGAAGATGGGAAAATATGTAATGTATCCTTACGATTTCTCTTTCATACAAGCCTGGTTATACCCTTGTGTTCTGCGACTTGTCTCTCCCACCTTCAGTCCCCTTCTGCACCAGAAGCAGGGGCTCCCTCACTGGTTTTTCTGCAGCAAGAATTGGGGGGTGGGGGATGAGCCCCCTCCCTGCGCTTCCTATCCCAGGCAGAACAACTCTTCATACTCGGACACCAAATCACAGAGCCTGCTGAGCTGTAAAAAAATGGGAAACAAAACCAAAATGAAAAAACCATCAAAGAAACAAAAAGAAAAAAAAATCCCTACCAGGCATGGATTTTGTGTGTAATTTCTGGTTTGCTGACAAACTCCTGGAGCAAGTTTAGCAGGGAAGCAGCAAAGCTGCAGCACCGATGGGATTGTGGCAGTGCCTGCTCTTGGCTCATCACTTTGGCAGATTTTCAGAGAAACAATTGAAAATACTGTCTTTCAACCAAAATTGGGCCATGCAGAAGTGTCTGCAGACCCAGGCAGCTCTGCCATCGCTACGCTTCACTGCTGACACTGTGGTACCAGGTAAGGTGCAGCCTCTTATTTCCTTTAGATTTTTGGATGCTTTATTAGAGGCTTATTATTGGGAGATTGTTCTGTGAACTTTATTAAATGGGTTGTGTTATAATGGCTGAAATTCTCAGGACGTCACAGCTTTTTTCCCAATACAGCTGTTTTTATGAAGGTGCTCTGCAGCAACTTGATTTTTAGAAAATAACTCTGTGACGTTTCATCTGAGAAGTGATTCACTCGGGCTCAGTGCTGCCAGTGGCCCTTTCCCAACAGCTGTAATTCTGTTCCATTTCATTCCGGCCAGAGGGAGGGGGTAGAGCCTCTCTGCTCTGCTGGGAGACCAGTCTTCAGATCCAGGATTTTCCTAGAAGTGCCTGCCTCACCCTCTGACTGCGGCAAGAACTTTTCCCACTGAAGAGCTGCAGGGTTATGCTTTTGGAATTAGATAAGAAAGTATTTTATCCGATTTTTAGCCACTTTTAATCTATATAAACTATAGCGGTTTTCTTTTAAATTCTTTTTTTCAGTCAGACAAAATGCAGCATCTTTTGTTTACTTTTTGGCTGCATGAAAGGCTGCTTCTCTATTGAAAAAAAAAGAAAGAAAAAATACTTTTTAAAAGCTTTTAGAGGTTTTTTTGGGAGAAACCCAATGGAGATAGAAGTTGGATGTGGGCAGAGCTGCAGCATCCTGGGCTGTAGCTGCTTCTGGGTTGCTCTCGTGGCTCTTGGGAAAAATCCCGGCTGCGCCAGCAGGAATTCGGAAGGAATTTGTCAGTGTCCCTGTTCACAGCTCAAGTCCTGTGGTCACTGTCAGCAAACACTGGCCCTCCCTTTGCTGCTGTAGGTGAGGGCTGTGGGGAGAGATGCCCGTGGCTCCTGGAAGAGGAGATGATGCTCCTCAGGCGTTGCCCGTGCCTGGGGCTGCCCCGCTGCAGCAGCCCTCAGCGTTTGGGGGTGGCCATGGTGTCCTGGGGACCTGCCCACTCACATCTGTGGGAAATCGCTCATTTATGACCCACTAGCGCATGGGTACCACGGCACTTCCCAGGGCTGCCATCCTCAGCCGGGAAGAGCTGGAAATGGAAGGGAGGAAAAAACCTCCTGCCAGCTTCTCTCAGCTGCCACGTTGGGTGATTTTACTCAATTAAGGGAAATTGAGCCGTGTACAAACTTAACCCGCTGGGATGGGGAAGAGATTGGCACCTTGGCAGCAAAGTGTGGACCTTGGGCCTCCTTTCTAGGGAGCTGTGACTGTGCGGATAGCTGAGATGGTTTGTGTGGTCTGGAGTGCACCTACCTTTGATGGGTCACCAGAATAACGTCCGGAGACACTCCTTTTCCTATGGAGGGTCACGTTCTCTGCCCTGAGTCCCCAAAACCTGGCTGGCGTGTGTGCTGTCGAGCTGGGAGGTGACTCCGTCACGTCATGGTGTGTTTTCTGGGTGTGCTGGAAAGGGGCAGCCATTGTGCAAGGCAAAGCCAGATGCTGTGAAACCGGGGCCTCTTGGCATTTAAGCTTCCTTCAGGCCTTTTTACAAGATGTTGTAAAGTCACTTGACAATGGACTGTGAATATTAATGGTCTCTTAGCCCAAAGGCAGATGGAAAAGTGGGGTTTTTTTGTTATCAGTTTAAGTGGATGGTTTCTTTCATGTGGGAGTGTGTAACCTCCATAAATAAAATACCAGATGTGCTTCAGTTCTGTTTTCCTTAAAATGACTCGGGGATTCTCCTAAAGAACAGGAATACCTACTGTCATCAGTACTTTATTTCAAGCCATTTCGAGCAAAAGGTGTCAAAGGGAGTTTGTGTTGGTTGGAGATTGGTGTTTTTAAATGAGCGCAGATTATCTGGGAAAACGTGGTGTGTGCCTGAAAGTTCAGTACAATATTCCCTTACCTGTTCCTAACCCTTTCTCGAAAAAAAATGAAAAGCAAAATTATATATTTGACAAACAGATTAATTGAAGCCAAGTTTTTACAGAAACCTGGTAAGAAGTTCCATGTTGAATTTGTGCATTTACACGGCACTGCAGGACTGTACGAAGGGAGCTCGGAGCAGGCAGGAGCCTCCCTCGGGGAACAGGTTCCCGGGAGCTCCTCCACGTCCGCTGTGCGAGACCTTGGAAATCAAGTGTAGGTGGAGCCTGTGGGTGAGATTCCAGGCGACCCATACTTGGTTTCCAGGGTCTGCAGGGAACCTACGGAGGGGAGCCAACCTGAAGGGTCTCATCCATAACATTCCGGGGTGACTCTGCACCCGCAGTCGCGTTCCCCAGCACCGGACGGGCTGGTTGTGGTCATTTCACACCGGGCTGTTGAGCCACGCACAACTTTCTGCTCTTTTCCTCCCCAGGATTGTCTTGTGAAAAAAAACTGCAATGGTCAAGTCCAAGGAAGGATCAGAGTCTCTCGGGCTGGATTTGAATTATGGACATTGGGCAGGCCTGAGGTGACACAGTCTGACTGGGTTCCCTTCGAGCAGCGTGAAGGATCTGCGAGCGTCGCGTGGCTTCAGTGGGAAATGGGATGAGGAAGGCTGGAAGGGAAGTCCCATAATTCTTTGATAAATAGAAGCTCTCGGAAACCCAAAGCGGTGTTTGCAGAGCCTGACCACAATGCTTATTTTTACAAAACGTGGAGGCAAGAATAACTCCTGCTCTCGCTGTATCCTTCTGGGGAAACTTACGGCTTACGGGGAAGCTGCTGAGATTGTGGCCATTTAAAAGATTAAAGGGAACTTTATAGAAAAGCTGCTGTTAAAAAATAATAATAATAAAAAAACCCCTTCAAATATGCCAGAGTTCAGCTGTATCCGGCACGGACCCAGCAGAGCTACAGAGCCCTCCAAGCCCAGGGACAAACCCCTCTCCCTGGTTACTCCGTCAGAGCTCGTGAAACCTGGCAGCGAAGAGCCGGGGGGTGGTTTGTGGCTTTGCTCCGAACGGGATGGCACTGGCTCCCGGTGTGGCCAGGAAAATCTCATTCAAATTTATGGAGCCATGGAATTCATACTTTTAACAGCTCTAGTGTGAAAATCCAATGCCAGGGAGAAGGGGGGGAGCCGCTGGGTAGCCCTTCCCCTGGCCACCTGGGAACCCCCCCCCTTGCACGGAGCGTTGGGGGTGAGGGGGTCTCCTAACGCTGGCAGGGTGCTGCGGTGGGAGGATTAAGCAGCTCTAAACCCGTGGGGATTTCATTAAGCTCTAGCGGGTCTTAGGATTTCTGAAAAGTAAACCAAAACTTGCATGGTCTGGTGTTTCCAAAGCAGTCGGGGAACTCTGAGCCCAGACGGGGCTGAATTAGAAGACACTGAGGGCATTAAATGCTGGGTCTCTTTGATCACATCGGCCTTTTGATCACTGCCCTTCTCTAACTCTGTTCTTGGCCAGTAATGCTTCTAATTCTTTGTGGTTTGGTAGATTTGTGTGCTGCCCGTGGACACCTTTTATTGTTGCTGTGGCAGGAGTGATCTCGTTCCTGTTTGATACCGAATAAAGAGCATCGCTGCCAGGGGGGCCTTTGCAAAGAGCTTTTCCGTGGGGAGGGGAAGCGCTGCCGGCAGAGAGCGGTGCCCTGGGCACGGGGGTGGCTCTGCTTGTCCCCATCCCTGTCCCCATCCCTGCTGGCTGCTGCAGTCCCACCTGCTGCATCGTGTCAGCCCCAAACTCAGTCTCCCCCTTTCTTTGGATCTGGGGATGCAAGAGGGGAGCGGGGCTGGCTCCCGGCAGAGCGTGAGCATCTCAGCTCCGGGTGAGCAGGAGAAACCCCAGATTTATCTGCAGTAGCAGAAGGAAACGTACGGAGTACAGTATGGCTGAAGCACGCATTTTTGGCAAAGCTACAGCTCATTATTCTTCCATCCAGGCCAAATGCCTTAAAACAGCATTTTGTCTCCATTTTTCTCTACTTTCTTTTAAGACGGAAATGCTTCTTTACAGAGCAAAAAAATGTAGCTTCTTAAGCACAGATACATTTTCAGAGTGCCTTGCCTAGTGCCAAATGTCAAAAATTTGCCAGCAACGGATAAATCTTTTTGAAGCCTCCCCATCTATTTCACACGTCCAACTGAAACTTGGCTGATTTCCTAATCTGGGGCTGATTTTGTTCTGTAACTGGAAATACGAATAGGTTGAATCGGCGCAAGGTTTCCTCCGCACCGTCTCGCCGCCGGCCCAGGTTCCCTCTGCCGATCCGCGGCGGAAGATGCGATTGTGTGTTTGTGGAGTGGAAATACTGGCTGGGATTTGTGTGGGTGTAGGACCCAGAGCAAGGCTCACATCCTACGGTCCTTTCAGCTCCCATGGCTGTCATGGACGGAGCAGATTCCCCATCCCTCCTCCCCGGGCGTTATCATCTGTGCAAGCGCTGGGTCTTCGAGCCGGCTGGGGCTGGGAGTCAGAAAAATGCAAAAAAAAAGCTATTTGCTTATCAGAGCCAAGAACAAGATGCATTTTTTAGGGGAGCGTATTGCAGTTCCAGGGTTCACTGACAGTGTCAGAGACACCTTGACTGGGCTCCTGGGAAGAGGTTTTGGGGCTCAGGCCTTCCCTGGGGCAGCACTGAGGTTCTGCCGACTGCTCGGGATGGTCACGGCTTTGTGGTGGTTTCTCGCGTGTTTTGGGTGCTGGTTTGCTCAGCAGAGGTCCAAAAGTATTCAAAATAATTAACCAGGATTGCTGACAAACTGGGAAAGAGTCATTTCTGTGGATATCGGGTTGGACATTAAAGAATTCTGCAGAAAAATGTCACTTTCTTGCCAATTTGGTACATTTGTCTTGTTTTGTTGAAAATAGCTGAAAAGTATTTCCTGGCTCCGTACCACTGTGGAGATGTGTGAAATAAACAGCTCTGCCCTTATCTGAGCCAAGCTGAAATATTTTCAGTTTCCCCAGAATTCCCCCGATGAGGATTGGCTTCTCAGATGATTAAGAGGTTCAGGATTTTGGTGGAAACAAACAATCCCCTTTTTATTTTTCAAACTTTTTTTTTTTAAACTTTTTTTTTTCCTTTTTTTAGTGGAGGCAGTGTGAATCCCTTTGCATATATTCTTGGAATTATTTGTAATTAGTTGTGCCCGTGGAGCCCACACGTGCCCCCTCTCCCTGTTGTGGCAATGGAGATGCCAACCCACCCCGATGGAGAGCCTGCAGTGCGGAGAGCTCTTAGAAACCCTCATCATCCAAACCTCTAAAATGTGATTCTCACAAACTGCAGATTCTGCCTTCCTTCTGAGTGTACCCTCAGATAGAGCAGTGTATCCGAACTCTTCACAGCCTTCTCAGGGCAAGGGCAGTAGCTCCAAAATTAAATTGAAAATTCCCATTTTAGCTGGATTGTGTGTGATAAACTCAATTTGGCACATGGGGGTCTCCGCTCATTTAATTACCAGCTAACATTTTCCTGGTGCACGTGCAGAGGGGATCGGCAGTCTGTCTGGAACGGATTTCAGCCCGGGACTGGTGGGTGTTAAATTTCCTGTGCTGTTTCTTCATCTGACTCTTCCTCAGCCAACGCCGCGGCACGATCGACACAAGGACGGGGCGCCCGAGCTGCTAATCCACCCAGGCACAGTCTCAGGGCTGAAGAGCTTGGAATCTGATGTTCCTCTCAATGCGGGGAGAGAGATCCAGGCGGTGCCAAACCTCTCCCTGGCCCCGGCTGAGAGACTCCCAGAAAAATGGGGAGGGAAGTGCCTCCAGTGCAGTGGGCTGGTAGAGGAGCAGCCTTTGGTTTGGGCTGGGCTTTGGGTGCAGGTGGGGAACCTTCCCCTTTCAGCTCCTGGAATCATTCCAGTAGGTCACCCTGGCGTTTGCCAGACAGGCTGTAGCCTGATGGGGAGCTCAGGGCACTAACGTGTACCGGTGCCACGGGCTGGTTAATGCAGGTGCTGTTACAGAGCACCTTACGATGGGATTTTTCCTCTTTGAAATGGATCAAGGAGGGCGCTGGGGCTCCTTTGAAATAAGCCAGCTCCGGGCTGGAAAGAGGGAGTTCAAACTCTGCAGCTGGAACAACGAAAAGCTCTGAGCTTTTCCCGTTGCTTCCTCTGAGCTGGTCCTGGGGGATCTTCTTGGTTTAAAATTGATGAATGAGATGAAAACCTTGTTTCCCAGGTAGCTGGGGGGGCAAAGGTATCCCTAAATGGGTGGAAAGTCCCCCGTGGGAGGGTGAAGGGGGCACAAGGAGCTGAAGCAGGAATCAATAAGTGCACATCCATCACTGGTGGGCAGAGATGCAGGAGCCAGCAGTGTGGACCCTCCTGCCCTGCCCCTGTCCCCAGGCTGCTTGGATGCATCACCCCCCCATGCGAGGTGATGACTCCTGCTGGGCTGAGCCCCCAGGGCACAACCCCCCTGCCTCAGCCCGGTCCTCTCAGTCCCCTTCCATCTTCCACCTCTGGCAGTGTTACGGACTGCTTTCATATCCTCCCTTTGGCTGTTTCCTTCCAAGCACAGAATCCTTTTTAAAACCTCAGCAGAGACCGGGTTGAGGGTCTGGGTAGTTTTTGGATGAAGGTTCAGAAACTCCTGTTTACCTGAGCTGGCTGACCCCTGTCTGAGCAGGGATGAATTAACCCCGGGACTTAACACGCTGTTGAACTGCAAAGGATCACGTCGTCAGCTGTAATTTGTGTGGGTTCTCAGGAGAGTTTGTTAATGCTAAGCCTGAATCTGAATGAAATTCCATGAGAGCTGCGGGTCCGGTGCAGCACGTTCCCTGTGTGAAGAACCCCTCTGGATGTCCCTGCTCTCCCAGCCAGTTCCACGGGAAGCACTAACGATTTGCTGCTGATGGTGATGTGTTGCCCTGCTCAGTCCAACTCCTAGTACTTAATCAGCCGAAGTAAATTAGGTGTCGAGGAAGCCCGAGCTGGCTCCAACCTGGCCAAGCATAACTTATGACATAAGCAGGACTGGGTTTATGTTCAGGCCCGACGCACGTTTGATGCATGTGTTTCACCGCGGAGCCGCCGGGAAAAGGCTGGGCCTCTCATCCTTATTTTATAATATTTTTTATTTTAGCAGTCTGAGATTGAAAAAAATGAGATTGAAGGAGTCTGTCACCTAATTTGTCGAGCCTCAGCGGCTGTGCTGGCATTTGTGTCTGCAGGGCAAGGGGTGAGCGCGGCAGGAATTTCCAGGTCGTGGAGCCAGTGGAAAAAGGTCCCTTTGTCCCCAAAACGGTTGGTGCTTGTGGAGTCAGGGAGTCACTTGGAAGAGCCGCGCGCCCTGTGATTCATCTGCATTCCAGGCGAGGGTAATTTAATAGAGACAATGTCTTTAATAACGTTACTGAGGGGAGGAGGGGGGTCTGAGCCATTTTTCGTAGCTCTGTGGCAGCGTTCCCTTCTGCGTGTCGGTGCTCCCGGGGACACTGGCAGGAGAAGTGTCGGCACCGGCCATTGCAACGGCGCAAGTGTCGCTGCTCGGAGGGAAGATTCCCGAGGAGCCAAGCCTGGCCAGCGAGGGAAACCGATGATGTGTGCCAACGGGTTATTTTTAATGGGGTGAAGTTATTTGGGAGACCTAACAGTGGCTTCTGGCAGGGTGGCAGCGCACAGCCAGGTGCAGAGGGGAGTCACAAAGCGATGCCATGGGGCGGTGGGCTCCTGGCGGGGCTGGGGGAGCGTGGGTGGAATTTCTGGTACCTCCCCCCAGCATCTCCCCTCCTCCCGCCCCTCTTCTTCCCATGTCCTCTCCCCACACGGTGCTGAGCATCTCCTGGGGGGACTCTGGTGGACCCAGTGTGCAGCGAG
The DNA here is from genome assembly GCA_028566575.1 of Bartramia longicauda. Taxonomy (NCBI): domain Eukaryota; kingdom Metazoa; phylum Chordata; class Aves; order Charadriiformes; family Scolopacidae; genus Bartramia; species Bartramia longicauda. The sequence goes on from JAOXNH010000008.1 coordinate 1,038,737, forward strand.
AGGAAGGTGGTGTCAAACAGCCCCCAGCAGCCTGCGCTCGTTTTCCTTCCACAGCCCCTTTTTGTTAACATTTGCAGCATCTTTTAGAAAGGTTACGTTATTTTCAGCAAAGAAACTGACAAATTTTGGGGTTGGATATTTTCATTTAACTCGAAAAATATTAATGAGAAGCATGTGGGCCGCTGCAAGGGGTGAATATTTAGATGAGCTGAAGTGGTCCATGAAATGTTAGGAAGCTGCTCTTGCTGGGAACGGTCCGCAAAGGCGACTCGTGACTGGAGTCCACCTTCCTTTGGAAACCACTGCAGCAACAGCCCGAAATTGTTATTTTCTTCCTGGATTCCGCTTCTCTTCGCGTTTCAAAATTTTTCGTGGAATGCTACTCATTGCAGCCTAAACCACAAGTTTTAATTTGGAATTTTACTACAGCCAAATAACGCTGCTAAAACGTCTGGAAGTAGCAGGCCCCGCTCTCCCTGGGCTCAGCCCTGCTAGCACATTGTTTCAAAACATTCCAGAAAAGTTAAATGAGGCTTTTGAGCTCGCCTCTGGAAAATCCAATAAGCTATTCTTACTTCTTGTTTAATGAAAAAGGTGAAATAAAATTCTAGGCTGCCTCTTGCAGGAAACGGTAATATTAGGGGTTTCTTTGGAGCAGTCACGGTGGCTGTTCCTCATTTGGGCTTAAATTTGGTGATGAAAATTTCTCTTTTTCGTTGTTTTAACAAAAGCCCAGTGAGGGTTTTCTGTTTGTTGCAGTTCCATCAGTTGTGGGTTGTTTCAGGGGGGTGTGATGATAACGGGGCACTTGCCCAGCGTCAGGCACCCTGGGCAGGGGGGAAATTACTGATTTGATGTCAAGCAGAAGCCCCCCCCAGCCCACCCCATGAGGGTGGCTCCTGCTGGGCCGCGGGGGGAGAAGCCTGGCCACCGGTGACCGCTTTCGGTCACTCATCCGGTGCATTTGGGGCAAATACGAGGCTTTTTATTTTATGGTGAAGGTTCTGCTCGAGTCCTGGCTCCGTCCCCAGGGGCGGTGCGGGCTGGTGCCACCGCGGGTCCCTCGCCTCTGATGTGCCCCGGGGCCAGCGCCAGCCTCCCGCTGCAGATCCCGTCCGTCTGTCCGTCCGTCCGCCCCGACGGCATCCCGGGCGCTTCGCCCCTCGGCGCCCAGCCGCGTCCCAGCCGCCTTCCAAGCCCGGAATAGGGAAAACCCAGGATGGGGAAAAAAGCCCACCCCGCGCCCCCTGCCCTGCCCTGCCCTGCCCGGGGGCGGCGTTGGCCCAAGCCGAGCCGCGGCCCCGGGGGTGCTCCCCGTCCGCAGCCTCCCCTCCATCCCGGGGCTTCTCCCGAGGGATGCGCCGTGTCGGGGGGGGCAAGGGTGATGCCGAGGGGACAGTGGTGCCAGCGGGGGGACGGGGGTGCCCCCGGGCTCGGCGGTACCTGCGGGGCGGGGGCGGCGCGGAGCGGGACCGCCCGCCC
>JAOXNH010000008.1:1049073-1059391 GCA_028566575.1 Bartramia longicauda
TCCCTAAGAATAGCCAAGAGGAAGTGGAAAGCTTATGGGTAGGAATTAGAGACCAAGGCAACAAGGGGAACCGTGTGGTTGGTGTCTAGTACAGACCACCTGATCAAGGGGAGCCTACTGATGAAGCCTTCTTACTCCAGCTACAGGAGGCATCGTGCTCGAAGGCTCTCCTCCTGCGGGGGGATTTCAACCACCCCGATATCTGCTGGAAAAGCAACACATCAATCTGTAGGCAATCCAGGAGGTTCCTGGAGTGCCTCGGACAATAACTTCCTAAGGCAGGAAATAGATAGCCCTACCCAAGGGGATGCAACACTGGACCTGATAGATACTCACCAATGCAAGTGATCAGGGATGCAATCAGGGATGTCAAGTTTGGAGGCAGCCTGGGCTGCAGTGATCTCGCACTGGTGGAGCTCACAGTCCTAAGGGGTATGTGTCAGACAAGGAGCGTAGTCAGGACCCTTAATTTTAGGAAAGCAAATCTCTTTCAAGGATTTAGTCAAAAGGATCCCCTGGGAAACGGTCCTCAGGGACAAGGGGGCAGAGCAGAGCTGGCAGATCTTTAAGGACGCTTTCCATAGAGCCCAAGAGCTCTCAATCCTCAGCTGTAAGAAATCAACAAGAAAGGGAAGAGAGCAGCACGGCTGAGTTGGTACCTGCTGGTCGAACTAAAAGGCAAGAAGGAACTGCACAGCCAGTTCAGGCAGGATCAGGTATCCTGGGAAGAGCATAGGGACGCTGCCCGGTTATCTAGGGACAAGGTCAGGAAGGTCAAGGCGCAGCTGGAGCTGAACCTGGCAAGGGATGCTAAGAATAACAAGAAGGGCTTCTACAGGTATGTCAGCCAGAAAAGGAAGGTTAAGGAAAGCATACCCCTCCCGATGAGCAAGAATGGCAAACTGGTAATGATAGACGAGGAAAAGACTGCAGTTCTCAACAACTTTTTTGCCTCAGTCTTCACTGCCAACCTATGTCCTCACACCTCCAGAGGTGAAGGACCAGGCAAAAACAGGGACTATGACAAAGAAGAACTGCCCACTGTAGGAGATCAGGTTTGAGACCTTCTAAGGAACCTGAAGGTATATAAATCAATGGGACCTGATGAAATCCATCCACAGGTCCTGAGGGAGCTGGCAGGTGAAGTTGCTAAGCCACTTTCCATTATATTTAAAAAGTCGTGGCAGTCTGGTGAAGTTCCCACTGACTGAAAAAGGGGAAACATAACCCCCATTTTCAAAAAAGGAAAAGAGAAAGACCCGGGGAACTACAGGTCAGTCAGTCTCACCTCTGCACCCAGCAAGATCATGAAGCAGATCCTCCTGGAACCTCTGCTAAGGCACATGGAAAATAAGGAGGTGATTGGTGACAGCCAACATGGCTTCACAAAGGGCAAGACATGCCTGACAAATTTGGTGGCCTTCTACGATGTTGCTACAGCATTGGTAGATAAGGGGAGAGCAACAGATGTCATCTACCTGAACTTATGCAAAGCATTTGACACTGTCCCACACGACATCCTGGTCTCTAAACTGGAAAGTCATGGATTTGATGGATGGACCACTCAGTGGATCAGGAACTGGCTGGATGGCCACACTCAAAGGATTGCAGTCAACGGCTCAGTGTCCAAGGGGAAACCAGTGACGAGTGGTGTTCCTCAGGGGTCAGTACTGGGATCAGTCCTGTTCAACATCTTTGTCAATGACATGGACAGTGGGATCAAGTTTTGCCGACGAGCTGTGTGGCGCAGCTGACACACTGGAGGGAAGGGATGCCATCAAGAGGGACCTGCACAGGCTGGAGAGGTGGGCCCATGCCAACCTCATGAAGTTAAACCAGGCCAAGTGCAAGGTCCTGCACCTGGGACACGGCAATCCCAGTCACAAATACAGGTTGGGTGGAGAATGGATTGAGAGCAGTCCTGAGGAGAAGGATTTGGGAGTGCTCGTGGATGAGCAGCTTGACATGAGTCAGCAATGTGTGCTTGCAGCCCAGAAAGCCACCCACATCCTGGGCTGCATCAAAAGAAGCATGGCCAGCAGGGTGAAGGAGGGGACTCTACCCCTCTACTCTGCTCTGGAGAGACCCCACCAGGAGTACTGTGTCCAGCTCTGGAATCCTCAGCATGGAAGGACACGGACCTGTTGGAACGAGGCCAGAGGAGACCATGAAGATGCCCCGAGGGCTGGAACCCCTCTGCTGGGAAGACAGGCTGAGAGAGCTGGGGTTGTTCAGCCTGGAGAAGAGAAGGCTCCAGGGAGACCTTAGAGCAGCCTTCCAATATCTGAAGGGAGCCTCCAGGAGAGCTGGAGAGGGACTCTGTCAGGAAGTGTAGTGACAGGACAAGGGGTAATGGTTTTAAATGGGAAGAGGGGATATGTAGATTAGATATTGGGAGGAAATTCTTTGCTGTGAGGGTGGTGAGGCACTGGAACAGGTTGCCCAGGGAAGCTATGGATGCCCCATCCCTGGAGGGGTTCAAGGCCAGGCTGGAGGGGGCTTTGAGCAACCTGGTCTGGTGGAGGTGTCCCTGCCCAGGGCAGGGGGGTTGAACTCCATGATCTTTAAAGTCCCTTCCAACTCTGACCGTTCTATGGTTCTGTGACTCTTTGCAGCTCCTTAGTTTATTCTGGTTCAGGAGAAGTCATGCCCAGGCTTTGGTGCCCCTGCTTTTGACACAGGGTGCATCAGGCGCAGCGTTTTCAGAACAGATGCATGAAGTAGATTATGAGAAGGTTCAAGGCAGTGGTTTCTACCTCAGCTGATTTCCCCTGGGAGGCTCCAGGTACGGCAAATCAGTGAGAATAAGCTCGGTGATGTGTGGCACCGTGGCCATAACCATCTCCAGCCCTCCTCCCCGGGATGCGGGTCCTGGTGCGTGTCCAGGCACTGCAGTTCGGGTGCCAGCTCTGCCTTGTGGCTGATTTCTGGGCCAGTTTCTTGAAATATCGTTGTTTGCCTGCCCCAAACCAGAGGCTCAGAGACACCGGGGTGGAGCTTGGAGCCTGCCTTCCAGCATCTGCTGCTTGTTTTTATTAAACCCCTTCTCCCTCACAGCTTTGTGTGACACATTTTTCCGTTTTTTTGCGGGATATTTTCATACAAGTGGAAAGAATTCCTGGGCGATGGCATTACAGAGGCCATTTGCTGGTTTTTCTCAGAGGATAGTCACGTTCCAAAGTGTGCTAAAAATGACTGTGTGAGCCCGTGTGTGCCAGCTGGGAATGGTGATGGCAGCAGGGAAAAAAAAGCCGCCTGAGGACGTGGTACCCACCATGCCCCAAGCAGCACAGGCTGTACATCCTCCCCTCCTGCCCACTCTGTGGGATGATACTCAAATGGGAATGGGGAGACGTACGCTTGAGGTGCAATTTCACCCAGTGCCTTGTATTTTTCTGGGAAAATCCAGAAGCAAAAGGATTGCAAATAAAGAAAAAAAACCAAACCATCATTCCCAGCCCACTGCTGTAGCCCTGAACACGAAAACTTGTGTTCATGGCAATGCATGGCTACTGTTTGCATGCGAGTGCATGTGGTCTGTCATCTAATAATTGTCTTTATAATATGTAGCTCCCTTTTTTGTGGTACAGAGTGATTCTGCCGCTTCTGCCTCACAGAATAAAACTGGAGCCAGCCTGCGGGGAGCTGTGGTGTGCTCAGCAGGGTCAGCCCCAGGAGGTGAAACGTCCAGAGAAAGTATCAAAGGGATCACTATAGGGAGGAATCTCTGATTTAAAGGCAATTTCCATCCTTTTCTTTTGCCCTTCATGCTTACCTGCTGGCGTGGCTGCCATCTGCGGAGCGTTTCCGCCGGGACCAGGGTGTCCCTGCTCCATGCTTCGTGCACCAAGCCCCACAAACCTGCTTTGCATTAAACTGCTGGGCAAGGATTTGCCATAACGTGCACAGCGCTTGGAATCCAGCTGCCCAAATTAAGGAGGGGGGGGGGCGTCTCTGTTCACGAAAGCTGATCTACTGCGGGGTAACGGGGGCGGTTTGGGGGAGCTGTGGGGAGCAGGGCTGGCAGGAGCTGTGGTCTGGAAGGTCCCTTCCAACCCGGGCAATTCCATAATTCAGCGGTGCCCGTGTCCCCACGATCCTCAGAGTCCGTGGAGAAGCAGATGCAGAGCAGGCAGGGCGAGGGCAAACGCTCGCTGCATAATCCCCCAAAACTGTTCCTAAAATAACAACAGAGCAGGCCTAAAAATCTGGCTTTCTCACTTCAGGACTGGTGGCTTTTATTCTTTACACTTTTATGACAGAAATGTGCATATGTGTGTGTGTGTGTATATATATATATATATATCTTGCAACTTCCCAATAGCGCTGAACTAACCTACTAAGCCGGTTGTGTAGGGGGGTGGAAGTCAACTTATTTTTCTTGTTGAAGGACAGAACAGAGCTCAGAGGTGGAGGTTACTCCTTTGCTGGTGTTTATGGCAGCCCACAGTGGTTTTGTTCATGTGCCCATGGTGTTTATGTACCCACAGAAGTAGGGCCACCTCGTGCCACGGGTGCCAATGTGCCCCGACTGCCCCATTTGATGCCCGTTCTCTGGTGCGGGGCTTTCTGCCCCTATGGATTCCATAGGTGGTCCTTGGTGCCAGAGCCCAGCAGGTCTGCTCCATGGAGGAGCCCAGTGTGATGGGGCTGGAGCTCACACAGCTCTGATTTGTGTAAATACAGGCTATTTGTGCCCTTGGAAGGAGCCCACCCCAAGCAAAGCCCAGGCACCGCAGCTGGTGGCACTGGGGAGGCCACCGAGGGGATGCTCCCGGCTGGGTTTGGTCGGTGCAGAGGGATGTGCTCTCCTGTTTGTTGCCTTTGCTGATACTCGGATGTGATCCCTCGAGCCTGGCAGCGGTGTGCGGTCTGGCCAGGCAGCTTTCCGTGGATCACGTCACAGGAATCCCAGGCCTTGCTTTCTGTGGTGTCCCCACAAGTGCACACGAGTGGGTTTTTCCTTTAGTGCTCCGTCTACGTAAATATTTACACTGCGAAGTCAGAGGCTTTGCTGCAGCTTGATCCTGGAAATCAGAGGGTTTTTATGAGGCCAGCATCCCTGACATGAGGGACCAGGCAGCGACTGCGGGGGACAGGCGGGTGGCCCCACTGCCATCGGGGGGGTCCCAGGAGAGCAGAGGTGGGGTCTATGGACAGTCACACAGGGGAGTCTTAGATCTCCTCTTTGGCATTGCCTGGAGCAGGCAAGGACAGCAGACTCCTGGTGTCTCCTCACGCCTCGGGATCCCTTCCTTCCCGAGCGCTACCTCTGCCCCATCTCTTGCGCCTTTGTCGTTCAAATACAGCAAGGATTTTAATACAGAAGGGAGGGGGGAAAGAGCAGATATTTCTATTGAAAGTGAAAGAGAACAAAAGGAGCCCGTGGACGTCCTGAGATTACCTCTTTCTTTATCAGAACCACATGGTCAGGAGGCAGGGAGCTGACATCTTCAGGTCCTTCTCCACTGCTTCAGTGGAGGGATGAACTCCAGTCCAAGGCAAAGAATTTAATCTGAGCCAATTGCTTTTGTTGGCCTGCGGAGCGGAGAGATGGTCTGTATTAACACACAACATGTTTCTGGAAATTGTGTGAGGTTAGAATAAATCAGTTTGGGATTACACGATGTATCCCTATTTATATTATGAGCACTTCAAACGAAGAAATCTCAAATGCAGCAGCGATTTGTACAGTGAACGGAAGGACCGTGCCGTAAAGGTCTGTGTGGGCTTGGACTGACTACGTGCACAGCGGGTAATCGCCCGTGTCTACTTTGTAGAGGTTTTTAATCTGTGTGCTTTGCACAGGCAATGTCCATGTTTTAGAAAATTTCACCTTTTCTCTGTCCAGTGAGTCGTTTCTCAGCTGTTTGTGAGAATTGATGGGTTTGTGTGATGCTGTAAAAGGGAATGTTGTGCCCGATTCTAGGCACAGCTGCTTACGGTTACTCTGACGGTGTTGTTAGCTCACTGCTGCTGAGGGCACGTTGCTGGGATCTTCAGAAAGGAGGATACGGATGGGAAAGAGGAGAAGTTGGGCTGCTACTGCCTGGACGCACTTCCCGCGTGCAACCAGTAGTAACAATGTCCTTTTCATCCCTTTTTACCCGTTTCCCGGGCCCGAGAGGGCCAGGCTGTAGGAGCATCTTTCAGCAGCGCTGCCCTCCCTCCAGACAGAGGGGATGGAGGCAGCGGCCCTCTCGCAGACGATGAAATATCATCTGTGGAAAATCTGTCTGAGCTTTAATTGGAAAAAGCTGTGTGATGTACAAGATGACACTGGATTTGGCAACGTTGTCACAGAAATGTTAGGCTAGGAAAAGCATCTGGGAATGGAAATATTTTTAGAGTGGTTCTGTAAACAGCAAAAAAAAAAAGAAAAATAGCAGTAATTAGAACAAGGGCAGCAGTGAGGTCTGGTGGCTGTTACTCTGCCAGAAGCCAGCTAAGGAGACCCAGGATTAGAAGGCCCTTGCTTTGATGCAAAGACACCCCGAACAACTGCGACGGCTTTCATTTGTTTTGTCTTATTATTCCCAGTTCTTTAATGGAATTAGTTTGTGTCACAGCCAAACGTCAGTGCACTGCAGGTGGCTCCGCGGGATGCCGCAGGACGGGATCGCTCTGCTCTTGTCATTGCTCAGGTGCCACATGGCTCAGGAGCACCCAACAGACCGTGACACCGACTGCTCCGTCCCCATCCGTGAGTCTCCTGGCAGAGCAGGGCTCCTGGTTCCTGTTACCCGCGGGGGTCTGCGATGTCCCCGCTATGGCTGAGCCCACAGCGCACCCCGGCCCCTTCCTCACCAGGAGGCTCAGAGGGGGTCATTAGTCTTGATGAGCTCATTTGCCAGCAAATTAACCACACTGAAAGAAACACAAGGGGAACAGAAATGCTCCTCAAGACCCACGTCCTCCCGCTGCTTCACCTTTTACATTCTCTTAGCGATGCACAAGTGGCATCAGTTAATATCTGTGCAAGTGGTTCTGGCACCAGGATGTGCTTTAAGTCCCTGGCCAAGGAGGACTTGCTGGAACAGGAGCTCCTGTCCTTCTTGTTCCTGTCTGTGCCCTGCTCAGGCTGCCCGTGGTGGCCAAGTGTTGCCATCTGTGTCCGATGTCTCCTCTGCCTTTCAAGGAATGGGTTTTGCCATTGCGACACTCCATCCTTACGCGCCTGCCGTGGGGCATGGGGTGGGTGTCCTGCCCCAGAGAGACGTGTTGGTTATCTTCCACGTGGAAATAATCCTTCGGGGAAGTGTGATGTGTCCCACCGTACAGGATTTCTGCCTGCCTGAGTTTTGTATAACAGAAACAAACCTGGACTTTAATTTTTTTCCACTCTGAAAAGTTGTCTTCTAGAGGTATGCGAGGAGGGCAGTTGGGCTGCAAATCCATGCGAATCCCTGCATACTGGGAGGTTATTTTAGATGTAAGATGTGTTGGCTTGTTCTATACTGGCCCAGTACTTTTCCCATATGAAGGAATGTTTTGGCAGGCATTAGCATTGTTTTACTTTTTTAAAAAAAAAACACTCCAAGAAGAACAAGCCCGTTATTTATGGGTATTTTTGAATATATGTTATTAAACACTTTAATATATCAGAATATTTTAAAATGACCACCCATCTCTGGTGAAGCTTGAGTGCTGTAACTCTGACCCATAACTTTTCAGGAACGTTGAGTATTTCTGTTGTTTCCTTCCAAATGGATTAAGTGGAACAATGTCAGCACAGCTAACATAAACCAATAGTTCTCGCTCCAGCCCTATGTTGTGCATGGCAATACTTCGACCTTATAAAGTCACTTTTATTCCCCCAAATGTTGTTTAGTTAATTAGAGGCATACAACGGGAAGTTAGTATTTAAAAGTTTGAAAGGAGATTGCTCCTCAGCTCTGAGTCAAGGCATATTTTTTTACAGGGGAACTGTTTGTGGGGAAAAAAAAAATGGAATATACAGCTTTGCCTTTTGATTTTCCTCCTGTGCCAAATATTTGTTTTTCACTAATGTACGAGAGGCTCCATCAAATTACTTGCAGTACTTTGTCCTTAGAAAATACTGGTTTGAATAGTGGGATGGAGCGCTGGTACCCGACGCCAGGCGAGCTGGCCCCATCCCTCCCGCGGCTCCGCGCGGGTGTTTGACAGACCCGGCTTCCCTCGGGACTCAGAGACCTCGTTAAAATCCAAGACTTTCACCCGCATGTGCTTTCCAGGCTCGCCTGCTCCGCAGAGCTCTCGCGGGCGCTGGGACTACCTGAAGTGTTAGCTCGTGGAGAGATGGTTCTCATTAGAGGTATTTTTAGCTTGCTTATAAGATTCCTCGGAGTCAGCACATTGGTGTGTTCTGGAGTTTGAAAAATAGGTCAGAAATGTGTGGGACCACAACTCATCCTACCGCTCCGCTAACGGGAACCGGGTCCGGGTTTCCATCCCAGACCGGGGCCGGGTTTTAGCTGTGTCACACAGCTCCCATGTGCGGTGTCTTGTGCGTTTCGTGCCCCCCAAGAGGATGAACAGACTTTAAAGGCCAAATTCCCAATTCCCATCAGGGACACCTCTCTATGGAGCAGTCAGCCTTGCTCAGGAGACACGCAGTGGTCCACGATGAGACTTTCATCCCTTTGGAGGCACGGAATTAGCCCAGGATGGCTTATCTACCAGAGTCTGTGCATCCCTCCCCAGAAAGTCCTTCTCTGCTTTGTTTTCTAGCTCATTTTTCTTCCTGGATACAAGGTGAGCAGTCCCGGGTAGCTGCAGCCTAGGGAAAATAAGCAGGGAAGCTGCCCATGGGCTGGTTGCAAGGTGCACACATCTCCGGTGAGACATCCATCAGGCTCTTGTTGCTCATCCTGTAGAGTGCTCCGGGATTATAAGAACAGAGAGCGGGGAGGAGAAGGCTATTTTAAGGCTGATTAATGATAGCAAGGCTGTAAAAGAGAAGATAGCCCACATGTTTGGTCATAAGATCTGTTTTCTGCCGTAGCCTAGGCAAAAACCTTCTGTTTTCTGACTGTTTGAAATCCTTTGGGCAGGAAAGCGCCTTGCGCAAGGCCACACAGAAAGGCTGTGGCACGGCCAGGAATTCCAGTCGGGAATCTCAGTTCCCAGTCCCGCCTGCACTTGGGATGAAGTCAGGGTTCCCGTCAGCACACCTCCCAGCACCGTGGCTCTGCCGGTCACACCATCGGCTCCTCGTGGTGTGGGTAAACACACGTGTCCCGACTGCCCTGTGGAAATCTCCCGGCCAAAGCCGGGGGTGGTGACACCCGACGGGAGCGCGGACGTGCAGGATCCATCGCAAAACATTTTCCCTTAAACACTCCCTGGAGAACTGATGGTACCTGCCAGGCCTTGCCCTGTGTAATCAGGGTCTTTGGCATGGTACGGAGCCAGGAACTCAGTTTTCCATACCATTTTCTTACAAGAAAACCTGATTACACCCGAGTGCAGTAATTAAGCTGCTCGAGCTGTGGTGCTGCACCAGCAGCGACTCTCTTTGTACAAAATTAGGAGAATTTCAGCACAATGAGCCTACCCCCTGGCATGGGCACCCTCCGCAGGGGCTGATGCTGGTTTGGAAGCGTGCTGGCTGTCAGCTTCCCCCCATGGCATCCCACAGGACCTACCCCAGACCCCACGTCCTGGTCTCGCCTCCCAGGAGAGCTGCTGGGAGCCCTTAGTGTAGAAAAGAGCGATTTTAAGCTGCTGCCTGGCAGTGTTGAGCCAACCTTACCTTCCAAGAGAAGGGTCCTGGTCTCAAGGGGCTCTGCCCGGGGTCCCTCTCTGGTACCATGGTGGGTGCCCTCTCCCCTGCGCTGCACAAAGAACTGAGTTTTGCAGCAGCTCCTCACATTTAGAGCACTTCAAAAATTTGCTGTGAACTTCTCTCTCCTGGTGCAGCTTGAGTTTAAATCCCCGATTTTAAATCCTCCTTAGCAGTGCTCTGTGTGAGCATGTCCCATTTGCCCACCTCCCGTGCAGGAGACTCCTCCAGGGGCCGTTATTTCTTGTGCTGAAGGTTGTGTCCCTTTGCCCCGTAGCTGTGAACACGTGTGCCCTCAACAACGGCGGCTGTGAACACGACTGCGTGCAGGTGACGCTGGCACAGCACCAGTGCCGCTGCCGGCACAATTACCAGCTGCGGGAAGACGGCAAACGCTGCGTCCGTGAGTCCCCTCGAGCACCCGCGGGGAGATGGGGGGGTTAGAGCCTTGCTTTGGCCCTTTATCCGGGGACAACCGGGAGCTGGGGGTGGGGGGGAAGGGGGAGCATCCACTTGATGTCAAATAGATCAGAGCGGGGAGTCACAGAATCA
>JAOXNH010000008.1:1089892-1101357 GCA_028566575.1 Bartramia longicauda
GGGGCAGGCGCGGGGGGGATACAGTTTGCCAAACTCCAGCGCCCGGCTGGTCCCCGCTCACCGCCGCTTTCCCTTCCTTTTCTCCTCTCCACAGAGCACCCCCGCCCCGTCTCCCGGAGCCCGCCCCGGCAGAGCGCTCCTGAGGTGCCAGCAGCCGCCAGGATTTTTGTCTGTCTTGTTTGTGTGTTTGTATTTTTTGGTTTTGGTTTTGTTTTTTTTTTTTTTTCCTTTTTCTTTTTCCCCCTCGTTTTCATTTGGCTTTCTAGTCTCGCTGGGAATGGCAGGGGCAGCAGCGCCTGGAGAAGGAACAAGTGTGGGGAAAGGGAGAGGGAGCCGGAGCTAAATGACAGGATGCGGGCGACTTGAGGCACAGAAAGAAGCCAGCCTCCCTCTGCCCCCGGGACTGCCCTTGCGCACCAAAAGCGCTTTCTGCTCCTGACTCCGGCCGGAGGATTTAAGACCTAGGAAGAGTTGTGCGTGAAGGGCGTTTTTATTTTTGTTTTGCTCCTTTCCCTGCTGTCGGAAGGCAAAATGGATTGGGGACTTCTCCTGCACTGTGCAGCCCTCACCTTCACCCTCGCCAGGGCTCTGCGAAGCGGTAAGTGTCACGGGGGACGTTGGGTCTCAGCCTGGGCAGGCAGCTGCGGGGCTGGGCTCCGGGGCTGCTGGAGCTGGGGGAAAGGGGGGAACGGGGACAGTGGGACCTGAGCCCGGCTGGGGGGAACTTTCCGCCGGAGGAGGGAGGCGGCGCGGTCCTCGCCCGCCCTGGCATGGCCTTCCGACTTTATTTTCCGCTCTTTTGGGTTGTTGTAGAAAGCAGGCTGCTCGTTCCCACTAGGTCAGGACAGCCAATTATTTTAATAATGTTTCCTCCCGTAGGCAATTAAATACGTCTCGCCTTCAATATCTGAAAGATGATGAACACTTTAAAAGGAAGGCTTTCTTTTTCTCCTCTTTCTTTTCCAAAGCATAAGATTTCAGAATATTGTGCCTTTAACCAGCTGTGTGTGTACCTGCGGGTAGTCCTCAAACAGAGAGCTCTCTAGACTACCCCTTTCCCAAGTCTGCAGTTTACGTGCAACTTGCACAGTGCCAAGAGAGAAGCTGAGCTTCTCTGGGAAGGCTCAAGTCTCCCTTCCAAGAGAGAAATCCCATAACAAATGACTGCTGTACTATCAGGCACCCCTTGAAAACACAACTAATTAAAAGCAGCGTGCTCCTCCTTCCCTGAACAATGCCAGGGCACTGTGAATATTTCACTGCTTGATGCATTTTTAAAGATGGTCTAATTGTGGGACTGCTTGATGTTTAGCTCTTGCACATGAAACAGCTTGTGCGAGTTTTCCTTTTCCAACAAATCCTGGGCGATTATTATTAACTAATTATCAAATATTTACTTTTGTCTGACTGGGTTTTCAATCAGAGTAATTAAAAGAAGAGAGCACCCTCCACTAACGCTGGTATATTGTTTTAATAAGGGACTGCAAGTGGAGTGCCATGGAAGAGAGAGCATTAAAATCGCTTGGTTTATGATGGAAGTTAATCTCTTTCCCAATATGTTTTGAGGAGGCTGCTTAATTTAATCAGGATGAGCTGCCTCCTCCAGCACCGTGGCGCAGGAGCAAAGGCTCTAGAGGCGTGTGCCAAGCCCGGCCTGGGGATGCTGCGAGAGGTGCACTTTGCTCACCCCTCTAGGCCAGGTGAGGTGTGCCGACAGCCGCCCCCCTGGCTCCCACATAAACCGGGACTGCACCTAGTCCTGCACCCTCGGAGGGGTGGCAGGGGGACAGCCATTGCTCTTGTTGATCATTTCACCCCATGAAAAGAAGGGGAGTAGGGCAAGTCGCTGAGCAGAAGGCTCCACCGTGAGCGGCTAATGTGGTGGCCCTGCTAGAGTCACCAAGGCCATTAACCCTCTTCTGTAACCTACCAGACCTACTAATGGCACCTTCACCTACACGCAGCACTAGTGTCCACTAAATTAATTCATTAACCTTATTTAGAACTAATGGTCCAAAGTCATTAGAAACTGCTCTTCTTAATCAAGTGTGAGAGAGATTGCACAGAGCCAGGGAGTCTAGCAGACCACATTATCTTATTACACTGTCACTTTCCCAGAAGTCGCAGATTAAGGAGCGCTGGTGGTAGTGAGTCCACCTCAGCGTCCTCTGAAGTGACTCTGTCAAGTGACTAGAAGCAGCACTGCTTTATTTCAGGCATTTAACAGATGCCAGACTCTGCCATGTTGTTTGCAGGGCTGGAGTGGGCTTAATGAGACAGGATCACTTTCCGAGTGTGCTTACACAGGGAGGAAAAGGCAAGATTCCCTGAGAGCCCCAGACAGCGGATTAGCAAGATCACCAGTGACAGCTTTTGAGCTTTGAGCTGCAACGCCTTTTGTTCTGGCCAGAGGAGAGCAGCCTGTTTGCAAAGGCAAAGCAGAAATAAATAATAAGATAACCTTTCCCAGCAACATGCTTAAGAATATCTGGGTTTTGACCATACAGCTGAGTATGTATCATCCCCTTCACTCCTAATTTAAGGCAAATAATTTCTATAACGAGTGTAGCTTTATGCATTTTTGATGTGTGCTTCCTCATTCATTTCCATTTGACCTGTTTTTCCTACAATAAACTCTCGTACATTTATAAATTCATGCTGAGAGCAAGGAATGCCATTTTGCTTTTGCAGGGAATGTATTAGATACGGTACTGCAGCCTGTATATCCTATCATTGAGATGCAGTAATATACAGTCTTGCTTTTTAGCGTGGACGTTCTTCCTGTCTGTAGTGTACTGTCAGATTTTATTGCTCAAAATCTAACAATCAATGTGTAGAGAAAGTTTTCCTCCCTGAAGATCTATAGAAAGAAATCCATAGTAGTGAAAAAGTGATAACACAAGCCTGCACCGGACAGTGAAGTGAGTGACTGCATAGGCTAAATGTCCCTTTTCATTTTTCCTATAAACCTTAAAATGCAACCCTGACAATGCTGGCCAAAGGAGCAAAATGTAGCATACCACATTTCACAGTCACACTTTGTGATTCTGGAAACTTTTGCAACTATTTTGCTATTAGACATGAATCTTTGTTGTTGCTGGGGAGAGGAAGGGACAGAGGGAAGAGGAAAGGATGTTGTTCTGCTCCATTACTTTGATGCAGTCTCCAAGCATGAACAAACTTCCTTGAAGGAATAAATAGTGGATGATTTCTGCTTCACTAAAACCACTTTGTTCTCTGCTAGCCTGGGTTTGAAGAGCACAGATAGTTTCGACCTGCCTAGATTTATGGACTGATAAAACAAAGGGAGGGTCTGCTGCGAATGAGCTTGTATCCAGCAAGACAATTCCAGTGGTCAGTGACACAGACCAGGCTTATCCCATAGCTGGACAGGGGGTCAAATGGCATCCTTTTAGCTCTCCTCCCAGCCTTTCTTAACACTTCATACTTAGGAAGATTATACTTTTAGGAGATAATTGAGTCTCGGACACCCTTCTGAGCCAAAATTAGTGCTCTTGTGAGGATGCAATGGTTTAACACTGCATTCTGTTTATCTGCTCCCTCCCAGTCCAGTCCACTTGAATCCTGCAGCCTAGTTGTAGTCAGCGACTCTGAAGGATCATTCCCAAGATGTGTGTATGTCGAGAGCAAGTCGAGGCCAGAAAGATGCTGCCCTAAGCCTGAAGCTTTATTTTTAGAGCTCATAATGGGGAAACCTGGCTCCTGGGCATCAATCTGCCTGGGAGCTGTCGTGCTCGGGGACACCGGTGTCACCACTAACAGGTCTAACACTGGGCGTTGGGTGCAGTTCCCTTTTAGGCAAGGAGAACAGATGTTTCATTGGGATCCATGAATTTATTGTTAATCCAATTAATCCTTTAACAGTTTAATCAAAACAGACACATTACAGCAGTGCTGCCCCTGTGAATCCCAACCCAGGCACCGCCTCACCCCAAAATCATTCCCCTCCATGAGGCTGAGCCCCGGGGCATTAAACATCTGGCTCGGGAAAAATCCAGCTGTGAACTGCCCACCTGGGACAAAAGAATCCCCCTGCCTCGGCCCTCTTCATTAATCACCTCTGGGTGCTAATTCTGGGGGAGAAGGGCAGGAGAGGGGACCGCTCTGCCGCAGGAAGGATGGGCTTTGAACCCTCATGGCTGTGGTGGACTGAGCCCCCACCTTCTGCCCGGACACAGCCCCCCGGGGAAGGGGAAAGGCAGCCGGGGGCTGCAGCATTGGTCCTCCTTGTGCTTCCCTGGGCTGGAGCATCCCATTTCTGACTCCCTGAGAACAACTCTGGCAGCACCAGCCTCCAGCATCTATTTTGGCAAGCGGGAGGAAGGTGGTGGGCATCACCTCACCCTGCCAAGGTCACAGTTGTGTTCAAAAGACCAGAGAATAATTGTGGGGGCGGGGAAATAAAAAAGAGATAAAAAAGAAATAAAAAAAACAGGAGGGAAAAATTTGGTCAAGTGTAGCATGCAGATTTAAGCTCTTAAAAATTCCCGACTGAGGTATGGTCTGTCCATGCCCTGGCTCTTCCCACACAAGTGCAGCTGCTGAGGGGTCGGCAGGGGAAGAGGCGACAGCACGAGGCTCCTCACAGAGCCCAGGACACAGCCCCAGCCTTTTCAACCTGAGCCAACACTGCGGCTGCTTCCTGAAGCCTCTTCCAGGTCATTAGTGTTGGCCAGGAGTGCTCAGGTGCCAGGGCTCACATTAATTACCTGCTGTCACGGCCACTACAAAACCCCGTCCTGACCGATAAGATCTGCCGCCTGTGACTGCTCAAGGGAAATGAAATTCAAGAAGAAAGGATCCCTCGCTCCCTTCTTGCCTGTGGGCTCAGTCCGTGGGGGTTTGAGGACCCCTGAAATAAGTCACACCAGAGACACCTTCCCTTGGCTGCCAGCCTACACGTCGGTCTCTATCCGCAGCCGCTCCATCCGGCGCACGTTGCACTCCACGGCAGCGCGGCTGGTGATCTGCCGAGCACAGGAGCGGGGAAACCAGCCCCGCTCGCCGTCCCGGAGCCGCTCGCCCCAGCACCAGCCTAGGGAGGAACAGAGCTGGTCACGCCAGTAGGAATGGCCACTGCTCCAGGGGACGTGAGTGGAAGGAGAGGGGTGCACTGCTCCCCATCCCCGGAGGAGCCAGGGAAAGCTCTGCTGGGTTTTGTAACCTGATTTTTGATCAGGTTTCTGATTTACTGCCTGTTCTGGGGCTTATCCTCTCACTTCTGTGGTCTCTGCCAGCCACAGCCTACGTACAGGAGTCATTGGTAAGTAATGTGCCAGCCGCCCATGGCAGTGCCACCTCCATCAGCCTCTCCAGGGACCCACTGTCATCTGCTGGGACACAGCACCAGCCAGCGACACAGACCCCACCAGCAGCTCAGGGCCTCCTGGAAGCTTCTGAAAATTGCTATAATTCCAGTTTTCCAGTTCACTGAAGCCTTCCCCCCCCTTGCCACCATCGCTCTGCCTAAGGTGAGCCTTCCCCGGCCGCAGGTCCCCGCTCGCTGACACTCACCGTCCTCGCCCCCCAGCAGCAGGACCACGTCAGCCTGCTGCAGGGAGATCTCGTCCGCCTCTTTGGGCGTGTAGGCGCGGGTGATCTCCACTTGGCTCAGCTCTGCAGAGGAGAGCAGGGACCGAGTGAGCGGGCAGGGCCGGCAGCCACAGCCCGGCATCTCGCTCCCTTCCCCTCCTCGCTCCTGCTGCCCCCTCCAAGCACACGGGGAGGGGAAGCCAAATCTCTTCTTACAGCTGGAGGCATTCCTGGAATTTCACTGTGCCTCCTAGGGAATGTCTTGGAAGTTTTATTGTGACCAATAACTTAACAGGAGGCAACTCCTAACGAGCCAGGTGTGGTACCCCACATTCTCCCCTCCATCACGGGGTACCCTGGGTCCTCTCCATCCACAGACATCCTCAGCCCCTTCTCCAGCAGGAGTGGGTAAGAATGGGGTAAAAACCTGTGCCTGGAAATGCTCAGGCTCCAGTGCAACCGCCCACCTCCCTGACCTCCAGCATCCCGGTACCTCCTTTAGGAGTGGTGTCAGGCTTCTCCTTTTCTTGGTGCATCAGCGCCGCAATCCACCGGGCCCGGTCACTCCTGGCAGAGGGAAAGCCCATATTACAAAGGAAACCTTAGAGACAGCATCCGTGTTGCCAGCAGTACCTGGGAAATTCCCAGCAGGATGAAGGCTTTCAAGGGAAGTCAGACTGGAGGAGCATTTGATCATTCAATGCAAAGACATATCACACGTGTGATACACACATCACCCAGCCACTTTGCTTCATTGGCACCGGGAAAAGCATTATAGGGGAATTATATGGGAAATGTAGAAGAGGAGGAAACAGCCTGGGCAAGTAGGGAGAGAAGGAGGGAGGGAAAGGTGCTTTGCAGAAGCCTCAGGGGGAATTTCCAGGGCCCCAGTTCATCCCACAAGCAAGAAGGTGCACCCTGTGACATCCCACGGGGCCACTCACAGCGTCTCCGCCGACAGCAGGATCTCCTCCCGCCGGCCCTCGCTGTCCCTCTCCATCACCACCCGCAGCAGGTACCCGTGGGCCGTGCCACCGCTCCCCGTCTTGCTGGGAGGGGGGGAAGGCGGGTCGGCGTTCTCCATCTTCTCCACCGTGATCTGGTCCAGCGTGGCGTAGTTCATGACGGTGTAGCTCTCCTCGCTGCGGCAAAGACGGGACCGGCACCTCAGCCACGGGCAGCCACAGAGGGGATGCTGCCGGCAGGGACCAAGCTCCCTCCCACCACCAGCTCAGAGCCCCGGGGGGTGAAGGTCAGTGGCTATCACCGAGGTGACTGTCATGGTGAGGACATGGGCTGATGCCCAGGGCTGGGACACGGCTCTGTGGACTTGCCAGCCACCCACAAAAGGTGGGTCAAGGGCTGTGGAGCTGGGCACTTCCCTTCTGGCTAACAAGGGACACCTCAATAAAGGTCAAAAAAGGGGAATCTCTAGAATTGCTTAAGCTACGTGCTGCTTGGGAAATGGAGATTTTTAACCCCTCTTGTTGTAATGTAGGGAAAGGAAGGGATACCCTCCCCCCAGCCTTACCTCTTCTTCTTGGTGATGATCAGGACGTCGTTGAACAAGAAGAGGTAGCAGAGCCGGCTGGCGCCTCGGCGGAAGATGCCGGCCTCTTCCGACAGCAGCAGGTAGAGCTCCCCCCGCTTCAGCAGCCAGCGGGACGCAGAAATCAGCGGGAAAGGCTGAAACGGAAAGCCTGGCTTACCATCTGTCTCACAGGCAGCAGGCCAAATCAAGTTCAAACCTGTATCTGAACTTGCAGCGGACCCTGGGGTCAGTCGGGACGGACACATCACACGCTCTTAAACATCTTTTCCAGGAGCTTTTCCAGGAGGCAGGTGGGGAAGAGGAGCAGCACAGCCAGAGGTGCAGCACCCCCCAAATCGCAGCAGTGGGGCACCGTGTCAAGGCTTTACTAGAGCCCTCCGGAAAGCTGCCCACATCTGACCCCCCTTACAGACAGACAGAGGCCCGTGTCTGTCTGCAACCAGGGGGGCAGAGATTGCTGCCAGGCAATCCATCAGGAAAAACCTCCTCCTGTCAGGGGCAAGTCCAGCTCTCACCACGGTGTGCAGGAGATGAAAGCTCAGCGTGAGGTAGAGGAGAAAATGAAGGGTTGTGAGGGAGCGTGGATTATCCAGGACCACTCTGCCGAACCCTCCAAGCTGGCAGAGAAAGCGCCCAGAAACTTGTATTTAAGACAGAACAGCAGGAAAAACTGGTTTCCCAGGGCATGGAGCGGTGATGCTGGTCCTGGCAGCAGTGATGCTCCAGCTGGAAGGATTCCCAGGACAGGTCTGACATGCTCGGGATGGACCACTCTCACTGCACACCCCAGAACATTTCCCCCAGCCATTTCCACAAGACCTCACCTTCTTTTTTCCAAATTCCAGCTGTTTCTGCAGGGTGTACATCTGCTCCGTCCTCTCCATGCTGCGAGCTCCCTCGTTGCAGCTCTTAACCAGCTGGAAAAAGAAGGGAAGCGGAGAATGGCAGGAGACTGAGCCCTCTTGGCGCTTCCCTCAACAGCAGAAATGGCCGAGTCCGGGCACAGGGTTTGGGGAAAGGCAGCTGGAGGTTCTCCTGCCACAAGAGATCTCCAGGAGAGAGACTCCATCTTTCCTCTACCTGGAGAAGGACCAAACCGCACCAAGACCGAGCTTCCCCGAGGAGCAATATGGAGAGGAAGAATTAATCAGAATTAAGACAGGAGGGTGAACACTCAGGTAGGCGGAGGGGAGGGCAGGAGAGGCAATGCCACATTGAGCGGGCAACCGTGTGGCACCCTGTCCCCTCATGATGGCTGTTTGGAAAAGATGCCACCACCAGCTGTCCCTCCAGCCCGGGAAGGGTGGTCCAGTGTGGCCCAACTTGGGGGGAATCATGTGTTTTGTTCCCCTGATGGATGAGCGAGCGGGACAAAGACAGGCTTTAGGGGGACAAAAGGAAGAGGCGCCACCACCACTTTGGTGGCCGTAATCTCCGTGGTGCATCACCTTGTGTGAGTGACCACCAGATGGGAAAGCAGATGGAGGTGAGAGGCAGGACCACGACTGCCACCACTCCTGCTGCTCTTCACTCCTCTACGCTTTGCTCTTTGCTTGCTTTACTGCTCTTTGCCTAAATCTCCAAAAACCAATGGCAAATAAGTGTCGAGGGAGGTTCTGAGAGGGGACATCACTCATGGAGAAGACAACACTGAAAGGAAGGACAAAAGATGGGCCAAAGAGCAAAGAAGAAAAGATGGCAAGAAAAAGGAAAAATCAAGGTGAGGTGGCAAAGGTGACCCAGGGGGAAGACGTGTGGATCCAGCAGTGATTTGGAGCAGAGAGATCCCAAGTGAACCCACGGAGGGAGGAAAAATGAGAGGCCAGAACGTCAGGCTCGGGGCTGGAAAGGGGAAAAGTGGGGCCTCACCTTGCTGATGGCTTTCAGAGCTCTGGTGGCAGCTCCGTACGCTGCAGTGCATGCTTTTGTTTTTTGACAGACAGTCTAGAAGGTCAAGACAAGACTTTAGTGACATCGCACGGCAGAGCCCTGCGCACCAACTGCTCCCCTGGGACATGGATCGGCTCGAGCCGTCCCCGGCCGGCAGCCCGGCAGCAGGACAGGCACAAAGCAGGGTTCAGCTGCAAATCTGGCCTCTGCTGGGCCTTCACCATCAGATTTGTGCCTGAGCATCACCCCCGTGCTGGGTGTTCCCCTGGCCCCATCTCCTGCAGCCCATTACAGACCGGGAGCAGTTACTGGAAATCCCACATCCAGCAGCTTTGCTCTTCACAGCAGCTGGGGCCACAAGTCCCAGATTTCATTGAAGCTTGTGCCAAAGCTGCTCTCCCTTCCTGGGCCACCTGACCATCAATCAAACAGGAGGCTCGTGCTGCCCCTCTCTGGGTACCCAGACGCAGCACAGGGCACAGAGGAAGCTCACGTCACTCAGGTGGGCGGTGCTGAGACGTGAGGGTTATTCACAGCTGACACCCACAAGAAGCAGAACCCTCTGGATCCAAATAAATCACAAATAGAGGCTGGGACATCCCAGCCTCAGCTCCCAGAAAGATGGAAGTCCAAGGCAGAAGTCCAAGCTCAGCAAACCAGAGAAGGGTGTAACCTCCAGGTTATCCAGGCTCCTCTGTCACCCCTCCAGAGGTGCCAAGCAATGCCACCGTGTGACTTACTTACATCTAACAGCAGGGGAAGCCGTGTTACCCTCTGCATGGGGAGAATGAGAAATGATATCATTGGCAGGCCTCCACACTCTGGTTTCCTTTCAATTTGTTTCAAGGTCTCTTTAAATAAGGGGTTTGTGTTTCTGGAACGGGACAAGAAAGCTCCATTAACTCTATTCTTCAGCTATCAAGATTTTTCCAGCAGCTTTCCACGCAATGGAAATGTGGAGCAATCCACAGCCCTGGAAGCTCTGACCTGGGGTGGGAAGGGACTGATCCGTTTGTCGGTGGGGAAAAAGCATCAAGAGATGTTGAGCCCACCAAAAAGCAGGTAAAGCCTTAGATGTACCAACAGTAGACACACACTCGACCTGTACCACCAGTATGATCTGGAGCTGAACAGCTTCCACACGTGTCCCTAACACACCACGTATGTGTTATTGACCTTGGCAAGACACCAGCACGTGGTGGCATTTCCCCAACTTAACCCCATCCTTCACTGTGCAACATAAATCACACCCTCTTCACCCGACACAGACACACTGAGCTCTAGGAGAAACCCTGCTCAGAAAGGAGACAGCCTTCCTTAGGGAAAAGGAAACAACCAGAGGCTGGGGGAGCCACGGGCAGGTCCTGGTCCCGTCTGCAGCCAGCTGGCATCCCTGTGGCCCAGAGAGCCACATCCTGGGCAACTCCTCTGCAAGCCCAAGGCTGGAGCGCAGCAGTACTCACAGCAGGGTCTGGAGAGTCCTCTGCTGGTAGACCTCATTGGAGCAGTAGCTGACGTAGGGGCTGAAGCGGTTGGAGGCGTGTTCCTCCACTATGTCACTGATGTCAGGAATGAGGGGGTTTTCCTGGTGTCGCTTCTCCAAGTCTTCGAAGAAGCTAAGGAGAGAATTTCCAATAACTTCACCATATGACTCATTAGGGCCAGGAAAAAAACCCAAACCAACAGAGGTATGCTTGATGATGTTCCCACTGCAACTTTTCCCCAGTTTTCCCAGAGGAGACAAGGCCCTGGTCAGCCCCACGCAGCTGGGACCCCCATGTCACCAGCACGGCCCCCAGCAGCTCTGCTGCAGGGATGGGGAATGCTGCTCTGGAGCATCCCCGGCCCCAGACGTACACGCTTCCTCTGTTCCTGCACGAGATCCCTCCTCCGCTTCAGCTCTCTGGGAATATTCATTTCTGCCCCATCCGGGCCGCTGCTGCCCAGCTGCGGAAGCCACAAGCCCTCAACGCCCCCGCAGCAGTTCCCAGGCCCGCGCTCTCCTCCTGCTCTTTCCCACACGGACACGGGTCCTGGCCACCTCGAGCACCCGCTCCCGAGGTGTTTGCTCCCCACATCCCAGGGAGCAAAGGCCACGCTCACAATGGCTCTTTGAAGGGACAATTTTGGTTTTTACACTTTTCCTCCTCCACCCGAGGAGGAGTTTCCAGGCAAACAGCAGCGTCCTGAGCATGGGGACGGGGCTCAGGCAGCTCTTGGTGCCTGACAGCAGCTGCAGGACTGAGCACCACCATTATAACCCATTAAACAACGTGGGTGTGGGGGTAACAGACCATCTCCCACGAGATATTCAGGTGCCGAGCACGTAACAGCAGGAAGGCACTGCAGGGGAGCACAGACTTGGCACCAGGAAGAAGGGCATTAGGTGGGATGTCTCTTCAACAAATCCAAGGGACGGCTGCTTTAACATGGCAAATAAATGGAGCTCCAGAGCCCCCCCCCCGGGCGC
>JAOXNH010000008.1:1134469-1144992 GCA_028566575.1 Bartramia longicauda
CTGTGGGACCTGCTCTGGGTGGACCTGCTTTGGCAGGGGGTTGGACTGGATGATCTCCAGAGGTCCCTTCCAACCTCGTCTCATTCTGTGAGTCTGTAATGCTAAGGGCAGAGAGTAACACTGTTTCTGGGAGAGTTTAGCTATCGCCTGTGAGATAAGGGGGTTTGTAAACTGGGGCTGATTCTCGTGGAAAGCCTTGGTTGCACTGGACTTGGCTGTGCCCTTCACGCACTCTGGGGTAAGGGTCTGGCCCGGCTGCGCCGTGGGCTGAGGATCCTGGTCCACACTCCCACGGGAAAGTTGCTTCCCACTGCTCTGCAGGGAGTCACACCCGAGGGAGATGCAGAGGGAGCAAAGAGCCGTGAGTTGTCAGAAGAAGGGAGACCAGAGGAGCGGTGCAGGAAGGAGAGAACACCTCCGTCAAGTGGACCATCACTCCATCAGCTTCGGAGCAGGCAGAACTGAGCCCCCACCTTCCTCTGCCCGGCACTTTCACGCTGTCGGGATGGTGTCAGGGAATGTCAGGCAGGTGTAAAACGCTACTGCCTGGATGCTGGACAGTCCTTCTCCACTTTGCACTACTGGAAAAGACTGCACCAGGTGTTCCCAATGGAAAAATTATGTAGGCACTGTGGCAGGTGAAAGGGGGGTTTGAGAGACCATAGGAGTTGTCCAGACCTCAGCCCTGCTCTTTGTTAATGCGAAAGAAACAGTGAGGTGTAACGACCATCACCTGCAAGCCAGGTACAAAATTAGAACCATCTGGAAGTAACTGGTGGAAAATAATGGAGTTTCCAGTTGGGCCCCTGGATGACAAAGAGTCTGATCCGAGTGACCCGTTGGTACCAGCTCCATCTCAAACTCCTCAGCATCCAACCAATGCCGCGTTACAACATCACTGCTCTTACCTGGGGGTGGAAAAGCAGCGGGGAGGGTCGCAGGTACTTCTCCTTTAGGGCACCCACAGGATCTGTCACCTTCCGCTTCTCCACCCTGCTGGACAACAAGACAGAGGGTTACATACCCCACAGGGCTACAGGCCGCAAAGAAACACCCAAACCGTTTGCAGAGGTATTTAAAGTATATAAATGAGGCTCTTCTCCCACTGACACAAGCGTCTTTCTTCCCCTTCTGCTGGATATTATGAATTATGACCCACAAGTTACCCCACAAAAGGCACGACATGAAAACAGATCCCCTCCTTTGGGCAGTGTTTTTTTAGCCATCAGACTGACAACTAGGAAAACATTTGGATCTTTCTGTGTGAGAACTAATGCCTTTGCTGTAGTGGTTTATCAGCCTCTGCTGTTGTGAAATGTCATGAAAAAACCTACATTTACAGCAAAAGCAATGTTTAAGTGGGAGAAGCTGTAGAGCCCACAGCAGGCAGCCGCTGCATGGAAAAAAAATTTGACTTTGAGAGTTTGTCTTTTTCTTCAGAGTTAACACTGGGTCAGGCTTCGCAGCCCCAAGTGTGCTGAAAGCCTTAGGTGTTTCATATTTATTTCCTCCCTTGCAGCTGAGATACAATTTGCATTGAGTTTCTTTGGCGAGTGTGTGTGGACAACAGTTTTAGAAGTCAGGAACTGGTGGGAGATTTCTGAAGCGACTTCGGGACCCGGGTTCTTCTGATGACACTTTGGCCCATCCAATATTCCATGCTTAAGCACTTTATTCTGTAGAAACGATCCCAAAGTCAGGCTCCTGCTTTTGAAAATATTGGCTTTGCTTTCCCAAAGTGTTCTACTCGCAGGGAAACCGTGGTGTGGAATCACCAAAAAGAGAAAATGAAATGTCCTCTATGGGAAAAAGTGTTAGGAAAGTAACTCCAATAAATGCAGCTGCATCTTTAAAGGACTGGAATAGAGTCCAGCTCAGCTAAACCAGCAGAAATCCAACAGTAAGAGTAATTTTAATTTACATTAGTCCAGCATAAATGAGAGCAAATTATTTTGCTGCATTTCAGCTGATTGGTGTGTGGATCAAATTACCAGAGAGTTTAAAAGAAGAGCTGTGCAGAGTGATATTTAGTGAACTGGATTTAATCTGCATTTCTTTTTTTTCTCAGGTAGGAGAGAAGAGCTGGATCTGAAACGCAGTCAGAATTCCTGCGCTCTGGAAGGCACCTGTTTTTACGGGCAGGAGTTTTCATAAAAACAACCACCTGGAAAACAGTGTGTAAAAAGTTTCTCCCTGACACGAGGCAAAAGAGTGAATCCCAGGGAGCACCAAGGGGTGAAGCGCTGGAGGCATCTGCGATGCCCAGGGGCTGCCCCCTGTCCCTGGCAGCCCCCCAGCCACCCCCTCCGGCAGCACAAACTCCAACCACAGCGTTTCCCACCAGTGCCAGGGAACGAGAACACGATAAACCTACAGACTTCCTCGTCAGAGCCGAATTCCGCAGCCAGCAGAGGATTAAGCCGATCTTTTCAGCCCAGTGCCTGAGAACGTTACCTTAACAAGGCTGAGCTAAAAACTGCCCTGATTTCAGGCTGTCTGGCTGCATTAAATTATATCACCAGGAGAAAATGTCAAGGATTTAAGTGGCCTTTGGGAGAAAAATGAAGGAGCCAAATGATGTGAGAGAGTCTGATAAAGAGAAGTTTAGAAACAAAATATTTCCATATTTTTTAAGCTGGGACTTGGACGCTCTGCAGTTTAGCTCATTACATCAGAAGTCTGATTCGCAAGCAACTCCACCACTGGCTTTCTATTTTAATATATTACTAAAACTATATGCATCCCGTGGAATGCAGCAAACGATGCCCCCATCCTTCACTTCCATCTGTCTTCTGGACCTTTACGGTTTTCCCCAGGCTGCTATTTTAATTGGCAACGGCTTTTCCAACCCATGTTATTTTAACATTCCTGGTGAGAATGCCCAGAGGTGGCAGGACCCTAAGCTAACGCAAAGCTTTTGCCTTTCTAGCCCATTTATTTATTTTTTTTTTTTTTCCCAAAAGCTCCTTTTACAAAAATAAATGCCGGACTATTTACATCATTTTTCCAGGAGGAGATGGCCACGGTGGGGTCCCAGACAGCACACGTTCCACGTCCCGGGCTGTGATGTAGCCGTTTCCATCACAGATGGTCCGCGTGTAAGCAAGCGACGCAGCGTCAACCCCGAGAGCGCTGGCAAAGCGAGAGACGCTTCCTTAATAGCCAGCACCCGGGGCTCGCTAATCCTCCTCTCAGCTGACAGCTCTTTGGCCTGGCCAGACGTTGACATCACTTTTTCCCACAGTTATCACCCGCACAATAGCGGCGAGGCAGCGAGGTGGGTGCTGTTCTCCAGCCCACGCCACCCACTGCCGTTCGCAGCCCTTTGAAGGCTCAGGAGAACCATCCCGGCGCTGACACAATCGCTCCGCGGCGACTGTGAGCCTTCCCAGGCCCGAGAAAACACCGGTTTCTGCGGCACAACCATGAGCCTCGTGGCAGGCTGGGTCCCAGCTGGGCTCCCCACGCTGCCCAGGGGCACTCGGTGCACGTTGGGCTGGAGTAAAGCAAGAATAAACCACCCCCTCCAGGAACCGGGGGTTCAACCAGACACCGAGCCCTCTGCGCCAGACCCACCTACCGAAATAGATGCTATGAAGCATCCTGTCCTAAGGGAGAATTAATTGCCACGTTAATGTCTGAATCAAACAGTTTGGGATACCTCTTTTCACTTGACTTTGCTAAAAACAAACGGTATTTGCTGGGTGACAAACCCCTCTCATCCGCAGCAGGAGGACACCAGAGGCAGCGCCAGTGCCCGCATGGCAATGGGCAAAGCTACTGGTACCCTCACTGCAAAGCTTAAAATAATTTTCCTTTAGAAACAGGCTTTATAGAAAGCCCTAAAACAGGAGACTCAAGTCTTCCCCGTACATCTGAATTCATTCCTTCTGGAATTTTAACTGGCACTTGGATAACTGCATCCAGTCTCCCTTAGAGATGCCTTTCTGTTCAGCTTATTCTGGGCATGACATCATGACCTGGGCCTTCCTTAATAACCATCCATTTCCAGAGAAACTAGAAACTCCTTCTTCTATGTAAGGTGAGTTTGCAAGAAACATATTTGGGAGAGATCCAGATAATAACACGCTAGTGTGTATTTACACTGTACTTGTTACTCCAGACTTAAAAATGTTTCAAAAGGCTGGGTCCATCCCCAGCTGCAGTTCTTATGAACTGAAAAACTCTAAGAAAAGGAATTAGAAAGAAAAAGGGGGCTGGGGAGGAAGAAAGGTGAAGTGGCTGACAAAAGGCCATCAAGTCAGTCAGTGGGAGAGCTGCATTTCCAGGCTCCCAGGGCTCCTGACTCATTCCCAAGCCATGAGAGCCCGGGCTCCGAGGCAGCTGAACTCTGCATTCTTATCGAATCAAACCTCTGGAATTTCCCCAGCAAAAGTGCCATCTTAGCGTTGGCTCGTGGGAGAGTCCTTAAATAGGTCAAGTTTCTTCTTTATCAAAATAAGGATGTGTTCCTTACACACATTGATGACGAGCACTGCCCTCACTCACCCAGCCCTCTCGATTCACACCATTCAAGGTGCTGTGACAGGGCAGAGAGAAGCATCATCGGCTGCAGCCGACTCCCACTGCTCTTCCTGAACAACCTACACTCCCATCTGCCTCAACTTCCAATGCCAGCTGGAAAATTAGCTCGTTAGAGGAACCGTTTAAGGCAGGGTATGTTAATACCTGTATATGGGGTCCATGAAAAAGGGTGATGGCTTAGCATAGTGCAGGGACGGCTGCTGAGGCAGCTGAGACTGGGAAATCTTGGGTAAGACTTCACTTGCCATCAGCTTCCTTTCCCCGTAAATGTGGTTTTTCCGTGGCTCTCTCCCTCCGTTCTGACTGGCCCGGATGCGGTTGCCAATGCTCAGATCCAGTGGCTGTTCCTCCCCTGAGGACGGGGCTGGCAGGACCTTCGGTGGCGGCAAGATTGGCTTAATCTCTTTTGGCTTTGTGGTGAGATCGAAGGGCGACTCCGAGCTGGTGCTGCCCACTTTGTGGAGGTCCCTGGGTGACTTTGGTTCTGCCTTGACCAGCAAGTTGTGATTGAGGGTCCGCTCCGTAAAAGGATAGAGGGAATGGGGGAAATTGGGGAGGAACTGAAAAGGGAACATGGAATGATAGGGGAGCGAACCCATCTTTTTCTCCTGCATCCCCATAAAGCCAGGCCCAAAATACTTCTCTGCGATGGAGGCGATAGCTTTAATAGAGTCATTAGCTGCTCCCGTGGTAGGCAAGAGGTGCTCCTCGGGGGGAGGAAAGAAGGAATGCTGAGAATAGAAGAGAGGGATCTCACTCGTGTTGTTGGTGGAGCTTGCGGACACAGAGCTGCTGACAAAATCCGGCTTGCTCTCCATCTGTTTGCTCTTGTCTTTCGTTTTGTCCCTGTCACTCTCTGCATCGCTCTCCAGGTCAGAACCGGTGCCCGTAGTGGTGTCCAGGTCTGTGCCCGTGGTTGTATTGACATCCTCAAAGTCACTGCCATCTGACATGTCACTGTTCCTGGCTTTTAGCTTCTCCAGGTAGGAGTTCTCCAGGCTGCTTTCACATTTCTCCTCTCCTGAAGCAGCCTGGTTGCTGTTGCTCACGGCAGAGATCAGAGGAAGGGCCGGGTTCCCAAGGGGGCTTGGAAGCTTCGCGTCTTGAGTGTGGTTGAGGGGACTTTTGAGCAGTTGCGTGGGTGGTAACAAGGGGGGCCTGGGGTATAGAGACGGTGGGAAAATCCCCGGGAATCCCGGCGTGAGGGCAGGAAACGCTGGGGGGGCAGGTGAGAACGGAATACCCCCCGGGTGCGGGCGGGATGGAAAATAATCATTAAATCCCAGGCTGGCGTGGTTGAGGTTGGGAGAGGGCTTGGATTTGTCCATCATGGAAGTGGGCGTCAGGGGGAGGCCGGGGGCAAAGATCCCACCCGGGTTGTAATGGTTCTTGCCCTCGCAGAAGCGGCGGTGCTTGTTGAGGGAGGAGGTAGTGCTGAACATCTGCCCGCAGTCCTTGCACTTGATCTGGGTGCGACAGTCCGCGTGCATCCGCTTGTGGCGGCAGAGGTTGGAGAACTGCGTGTAGGATTTGTGACAGACCTCACCTAAAGCGTCAACAGAAACCAACAACAAAAGCGGTATGAAATTAACAGGAAGCGGCAGGGAATCCCAGGAGCTTCCTTGGTGTCCCCTCATCCCCCCCCCCAACCCCTGAGACCCCCTTTCCCTAAAGACAGAGGAAAAAGGGGTAAAAAGCAGTCGATAGCCTGGGGCTCTACAAACCCGGCTCCATGTTCCTCCTGCCCAGCCTTCCCTCCCTAACTTTCGGCACATTTAGTGTCTTCATGCTTCAGCTCTCCCTAAGGAACCCATCTGCTCTCCTCCCTGTGCAGCCACGTGGGAAAAGCCATCTCCCTCTTTAAATGCTTACACGGGACTCATCCCAGAAACACCCTCCTCCCTTCCAATAAACCCCCTTCCTCGGGAATCTCCCAACAGCTCTACAGAAATCCAAGGGGATGCGCTGCTCCTGCTCAAACTTTGTTCTGGAATTTTCAGTAAAGACCACCATGTGTTTTAGTGGTAATATCTATTAACATTAGCCAGTCTGCTTTCCCTGGAGTCCTGGCGTGGCAGGGAGCACTGAAAGGAGAAGACCTTTGCCTCATTTAATCAAACCCACCCTTTCTTTAATGCCATTAATGGTCAGTAACCGCTCCATAGGGATGTTCTATAAATACTTGGCCAGCCAGGCCCCAGGTCAGATGGAAGCAAGGCCAGATCTTGCGTTCATTACCCCAGTAAGACACCCCAGCAATGCTAAATTCACGCCACACCAGCATGTTCTTTAACGACCTGTAAATACCAAAGCTTTCAAAATGTGAATTTTTATGACCTCCTTCACCTACAGACGCTGCTGGTGTGGAAGCAGAGGGCAAAGGAAGAAACAAAAAATCCCACCCAAACTTCTCTATATATGAAAACACCGTAGCTTTTTATTATCTGATGCCTCTTTCAACACAGGAATAAATCCTACTTCCTCGTGAATTATCACACTGCTTTCACCAGAGAACGGCTGTTACCACCATTTCATACACAGGGAAACTGAGACAAAGAGAGGGAAAGCACATTGTTTGGGGTTGGGGAGGCGAGGACCTGAATCCGGACTCTCCTGACACCCAGTCCTCCAACCCAGCGACAACGTGGCCCTTCCTTCCTCTCCCCCTCCTAATTTCTACTGATGGGGACACACAAGCGTGGCTTCCCCTGTATTTTTTACTAAATCTTTAGGATTTCCATCAGTGCTTAAATATCCAGTGAGCATCAGCAGAACATTTCACTGGCCGCTCTGAAAATATAAGGGGAAGTCCTTTCTATTGACATTCGAAGCAAAGATTATTAACATTTAACACATTTGGGGTTTCCGTTCACACCAGCATCCCAATATCCAGCGGGTTGTGACTGAAGGGTCTGCTGTGTCTGGCTGCACCGGAGATTGAATATCCTTCCTCGGAGTATTCCAGCCTTTCTGCTCCGGGCTGAGACACAGCAAGGGGCTGCAAAGGCAGCACAGACAGGAGCAGGAGGAGTGTCACCGGAAGAGTTTCGGTGTCTGAGAAGCAGCTTTTTTCAAAGGAGTATGCCACAGCCATCCCTAGATTTTGGCAACCACACCTTAAAACCTCCTGCCAGTTCTTCTGAACTGCTGTTGCTGTACACACACAGCTTCATGGCTGTTGCATGTATTATTTGAGCTACTTAGACTTTCAAAGAAAGGGTTTATTTAGTTGTTTTTTTAATTCATTTTAAAATGTTTTCCTAAAAAATATCTAAACAGAGCTCTTAAAGGCAACACTGCTCAATTTATTTCCCCTAAAGCTGATGGTCTATGAGACATCAACCACCTCTGTTTCTGTAGGAATTCAAGCAGAGGGGGGTCTCAGCATCCGCCTCGCGCTCGAGTTCCACGGATGGACTCCTCCTGCCTTTCGGGGCTGTCCCTGTGCTCTGCTACTGTGGGAGATGACACAGGGACAGATCGCTGCCACCCGTCCCCATCCCGACACTGCTTGAGCCTTGGTCCCAGAAGGGACGAGTGTTTCTCTCCCCACAGAACCTCATCTTTGAGGGGGGAAATGACTGCGTGACCCCCTTGTGAACAGGCAGGTGCCAACACCTCCGGGTGTAAGGATACCACGAGGAAGCTCCCTCTCAAATTACTAATATCTGAAAAAATGTCACATTTGGGTGGATTTCTTCAAAAAAGGTATGCTTTTCTTTCCAGAACAAAATTGCCCCTTCCTAATTTTCCCCACCTCCCTCGCCACGGGCCAAGGGATGTGATGCTGTGGGTCAGAAGATACACCCAAGTTTATAATAAATGGCTAAACTGCTTACACAGACTGAACTCTGTCGGTCTCACTGCCTCAAGGCTGTGTTCCTGGTGTTTGAGTCACTTTTGTTGTGTGCCTCTGCCATATTACAGGAAAGAAGTCACATTGTCCCCACACGGTAAAACTATGAGAAGACTAAGGACAACAAAAGCAAAGCCTTGCAAGGGAATCGGGTTCCTTTTTTCCATTTTGCACCCCTGGAGGAGTTGCTGGATATGTGTCATGCTGCACAAAATTCCCTAGGGAAAAGTGCCATAGGTGTGAGAGCTCACATCATCATTCTAAAATAAGGAAAACTGGAACTTTTGGGTTTAGATCTCCATTCATGCAATGATTTAGTAACTCTGTGCAATGCCCTCTCTCGCTGTTCTGTAGTTATAAAGTTACAGTTTGGGGTTTGTGGTTTTTGTTGGGTTTTTTTTAATGCCAGGTATAATATTGTAAAAAACAAACAAACACACACCCCTCCCTCTCCTTTCTTCCACTGCAGAGGAAGGGAAAGCTCCCGGCGAGCGCTGCCTCGCGGCTCCCCGACTGCTAATGGATTCCATACTCCCGCTCCCGACTCCACCTGGCACATCTGAGCCAGGCAGAATCAGTCTCGAGCCGTTTCACACACTGATTCAGACTGACAACTCCCTAATTCTTATGAGGTGAGAGTGAGGAGATTATGAGGAGAAATCATTCATCTCGCTGCAGCAATACTATGAGATCCAAATTATCTCTTTCATGTGCCCGTCGTCAAATGAAAGATTGCATCAAAATGAGCAATAAGAGTATTTTTTCTTCCTCCGCTGACACCCATCTGATTATCTCGGAGCACATTAATGAAACGAGTCTCCCAGGATACCCCTGCAGACTGTTCCCATTATACCAACCGGGGAAAAAAAAAAGGCAGAAGTGGGTTCAGTGGCTTCCCCACCGTAACATCAAAGCCGGGAATCAAACACAGATCCCGTCCTGTGCTCGAGCCGCGCTTTCTGAGGAGTGTCAGGAAGTAGTTCCTAAAGTTCCTATAGCTTTGTTGTGACACAATCCACTTTTCTGCACAGTTATCAAAATCCAATAGGTGCTGTGTCAATTAAAAAAATATACAGCCCTGAGAATGACAAGAAACGAGACGAATGGCTCTCCAGGGAAAATGCCCTTTTGGAAATATTCCTCTGGAGAGAGCACTAAGGACACAGTTAATCTGCTATTTATTTGGCTTCCAAGCATTATCTGGATGAAACACGCAGTAAATAAAGAAGGAAAAAGACTCTTTTTAAAAAACACCTTCTTCTCATCTCTGTGACTATTCCAAATTCTTTACAACGGCTACGGGATTTGAGGCACCCCTGAAAAACATTTCGATCAGGCTGTGTCAGCTATTTATTTATGTCACCAACATCAACATCCAGAAATTATTAAGGAAAAAAAAAAAAGAAGAGAGAAAGAAAAGATATGAGAAAATGGCATCGCTGGGACTGCTGAGAGACTCAGCTTTTAACTTGTCAAGAAAGTCAAAAACTGCCACGAATGTTTACTGAAAAAACAGGGAGCATGCAAAAAGAAAAAAAAAAGGAAGAAAAAGAAAAGAAAAAAAAAAAATCTCTGTGGAATTTCATCTTGTGCTCTGACCTATAAAATTACAGCGGCTGCTCACAGAGGGACAGCCCGTACTGGGGGGCCCCCGCAGGATACCTGCAATTATAGCGAAAGCCGGAGCGCGGTGATGGCCGTGACAACTTACATATGAAAGGTTTGACAGTGCTGTGAATGTGCTTGTGCTGTTTGAGGCCAGAGGAGGTGGCGAAGGTTTTGCCGCAGTCCGGGCAGGCGTGGGCCCGCGCCCCGACGTGCTGGGATCGGATGTGCCGCTGGAGGTTGCTGGGGTCGGTAAACACCTGGAAGAGAGAAGGAGACCTTGAGGGAGGGGAAGAAAGCGGGCGGGAGGAGAGCACGCACCTCAAAAGCTTTGCTATTTTTTTTCCTGGGTTTTGTCACCATGCTCCTGGCATTCAGAGAATCACAGAATGGTTCAGGTTGGAAGGGACCCTAAAGAGCATCTTGTTCCAACCCCGTGTCCCGGGCAGGGACACCTCCCACCAGAGCAGGTTGCTCCAAGCCCCCTCCAACCTGGCCTTGAACCCCTCCAGGGATG